>OY482668.1:10965204-11423204 GCA_960531205.1 Andrena bicolor | reverse complement strand
ATTCGATTGAAACAGAATGTGTGTATATTATTCTACTCGGCAGCAATTTAATGGCACTCCAAAAATAAATTGACCGTGCTACCGCCAAAAATTTGTCAGTGAGAAACACACGTACCGACACCATAACCTATATGTTCGTCGTAGAATGTTAATTATGCGCGAAACGAGTTAAGTTTTCAGTTCTGCGTAATTAGTCCATCGATTAGTTTCCATTATATAAAAAATTTGTATCTGTCGTGCGATGATATTGATAATTAAAATTCGTTCATTTTATGGACACGACACTATGGCCATCTAGTGATCGGATCTAAGAATTGAACTGCAGTTCAAACCAGAGACAGAGATGCAAGATGCGAAGATTTCCGACTGCAGCGCCGCTTGCGGTGGAGTAAGGAATCTCGGCTTGTGATATCTCCGCTCTATAGAATATACTACTGAAGAATATTATTCTATAGAGCGGAGATATCACAAGCTGAGATTCCTTACTCCACCGCAAGCGGCGCTGCAGTCGGAAATCTTCGCATCTTGCATCTCTGCCGAAGGGTTCCCTTAATTCAGATTCGTGTGACGAGCTTAGAATATATATACATGAGGTCTCATTGAGAGCTCGAAACTGTCGCCAACATAATGCGAGAGAGAAAGAGATACTTTCTCGATGCTAGTGCGAGCGAGAGAGGTAAAACGGATAATCACAATTGTTCGCAAGACGCATGCACCAGCGGCACGTCTTTCTCTCTCGCATGATGTTAGTCTTCAACTAGTTCGCCAGAAGACATAAGGCAATGAGACCTCCAGTGAGGTAGATGTCCCAATTAACTCGTATAAATAAATAAGGAAAGAATTTTTTTTAATTAAGTTAAACTATTAATGTATGTGTTACAAATCAGGTTGCATTTTTAAACAATTAAAGCGTAGTAAAGAACTACGACTCCTTTCTACTTAAAAACTATATTATAAGTATATATATAGACTCTTCAAACAAAAGAACTGTACTCACTGTTCCTCGAAATTCTTAATAAAATCGCGCAAAAAATTAAAAAAAAAAATTGCCTAACCCCCACTTCTTTACAGCTCGATGAGTCAAATTGGACTAAAGCGAGCGATCACTTTACAAATAAAGTTGCTCTCTCGCAGGTGCATCGCGAAATTCTGCTTCTCTTGCAGGTAGCATTAATTCGTTCCTGCAATGTAATGTAAACAAATTTTAAACGGTAGCATGTGCCTGTTCCGCGAGGCCCGTCAATTAATCTTACAGTTGAAAGTAATTGGAAATAGTTTATTTAAAACAGTTATACATTATTAAAAGTTGGATTAGTACAGTTTTGTGGTTGCGTAGAGCCTTCTTTACATAAACATGTCATCATATCCCGGAGGCATCGCGTCATCGTTATCTGGATTGCGCCGTGGTCTCGGTGGATTATTATCAGGGGGACCGAATGGATCAAATCTTGCATAAGGCGGAACAGCTCCCCTGTAACACAGCAATATTAATCGACATTTTAATACGACCTTTTTCATCAAGTACTTTAAACAGTTTCCCAGTATCTTACGGTGGCAGTCTCCCAGGAATTCCCAAACCTGGTCTGAGTGGATCGAGAGGATTGCGTGTGGACGGATTGAAAGGATCAAAGACCATCCCGCCGCCTCGTGAAAATGGATTCAGATCTGCACCTCCTACCACTCTTGAAGGATCAACTTCGGGAGCCCTTTGAATATTTAAATAATCAGCTTAGTAACCAATACTTCGTAGATTGAATTAATAACTGTCATTCAAGGGGTCATCCCTAAATTACGTAAGGGTAATTTTGGCGATTTCTTTCCCCCTTCCCCCAGTATAAGATTTCGTAAGATTTTATATTCCAACCCCCTACCCCCGTTTCTTACGTAATATTTTTTACACTGCACTTTTTCAGTTATTAAAATTCTTTCAAAGCTTTATATAATTCATTTAACTCGGTTTCGGGAAATTTAAACTAAAATTACTTTTCCGCGATAATAATATGAATTAATAAAATTTTAATTGTAAAAACAATTAGAATTATATGGACTTAAAGTTCGTCGCTTGTCCATGGCTTTGGATCCGATCCACATCCCCATTTTTTTCACGATTTAAAAGAAAATTATCCATCGTGTGTACCACGAAACATTGCTTTTAGACTACTCGGATTGAAAATTGAGTTAAAAGAATATTATCTAAAACCCTACCTAACTCCCTCTCCCCTTGTAAGAAATCGTAAGAAATTCGCGAATCCCTCTCCCCCTAAAAAAGCTTCCGTAATTTAAGGACGACCCATTTACAAGCCAGCACATAGAAAGAATATTAATTATTCCGGGAATGTCGCGAGGAGAATGTAAACATTTATACCAATCAGTCGTGGGATCGATTAATTTCGACTGCTTCAGAAATTACAAGCAACTGGTCTTTCCACTCGAAAACGGATGACAAAGATTTAAGAGTCAACTATCGACCAACAGTCATCCATGACCATGTCGTCGGTGTCATGCAATGTCTGCAAAGATTTCCAAAGGTTATTAATAAATTTAATACACTATTTAATCGCATCGATTCTCCTACTTTAGCTCCCTGTCATCCCTTGTTCATAGTAGTAAGACTGCTTCCCTAAACACAAGTTTCATACGATTCTTATAACGCTGCGCTCTTACGAATCGATGCGAATACTACCATGGCTGTGTCACGAATCGTGGACGCGCCGATGGTCCTACCCTCAACGGATCAGCGTCAGGGACCGTCGCGACGCTATGCTCGCTGGTTGACGTCTGAGTAGATGTCTCCACTGTGTTGTTTGGAAGCAACGGACTGACGAGATCCTTCTGCACCGTTTGTAGCACATTCTGATACGAGGGCATCAGAGACTCCAACGGCCCATGGAGATTGTTCACGGTCTGATTAATCGGATATTGAGTGTTCGATACACTCTGATTGTCAACCCTCTGCGAAAGCGAAAGCGTAGAATTATCGTGGAGAAACAGAAACGTATACCGCGTGCGTAGAATTTTCAATTACCAGCAGGTTTAAAAGTAAATCTTCGTCGGATCTTGTGCCGTGCAATATGTACAGCTTCCCTTCGTTTAGGTAGCGCAAGGCATAATTCAGACGTGTATTCCATCCCTCTGGAAGTAACTCCGATGCGGTTTCAGAAGAATCGTACGCTTTCTAAGGGAGAAAAGGCAACTGTTTAAAGAGTAGTAGAACCTACTAGTCTACTTTGCGATTGTATTTAACATCGTTTATTACGAGAACAATGAATATATTACGAGAACTGCAATGACAGTACGCGGTTACACTAAAATTTCGATATTATTATAGTTTCCAGTCATTGGAAAATGAATTTAGAACCTTCGTAGGTTAAGTACGACGGAGTAATCGATTAATGCGGTGCAGTCGCGCTTCTTCTTTAATTGTACGAGCGTATTTACGCAGAAACGATTGCTGCCGATATTGCGCGATTTGCGGTAACAACGATTTTCCTTGCAACTTACGGAATCGCCTAGACCGATGCATTTGAATCCATTCTTTATGAAGTACCAGTGAACGAAGAGGATCAGGACGTCTTCCTTCTTCGCGAGCTGGTTATCGTACAGGGCTTGCAGTATCTCGAAGCCGAACGTGCCGTTTGTATCGACCATTTTGGTATTGAGTGACAGACGAGTTTTGAAAGTTTTCGAGTTCACGCCATTTGCGTTTGTATTCGGCTGGTTCTGTGTGGCGGCTTCCGGGACGGGGCACGAGACTTCGATAGTTTGAACTACATTTTAGGGGTATGGGAGAGGAACGTAGAATTTCATTTTGTTAATTTGTCGGAAGGGCTTGCTCGGAATTTCCTGCAATTACGCCATGGTTGGTTCGTTCGATATCATGTTTTATGACGCGCGTAGTCAGGAAACATATGAATTCATAATTTTTTCGGCGTGTAAATTTGGCGTTTGTTATGGTAACTAGGGTTACAAAATAGATTGCGTTAAATGATTCGTAAAAAGAATAATGGTGTACGATTTGTATAAGATATAAGTTTAACAATTCTAAATGTGAATTTAGAAATGAACTACTTTAACATTTACAGTGGCGTCGGCGTGTTTTCGCGCCGAGGCATGTCCATCGTATGCATACCGGATATGACGTTCACTATTTACTTCGATAGTTTGGTTTTTGAAAGCATCGGAAATATGTTAACAAACCGAGCTTAGAGATCGCTTTATACATTATTACCTCTGTTCGCGTGATAGTCGAGCCTCCCAGAAGTTATCCAGTGATAAAGATTTTAATTTCTATACTCTCAATTAATTGGCGAGATTTTCCCGATTAAAATGCGTCTAAACTCGACCTCATTCGAGCTACTATTAACTATGGAATATTAATGTTCATTTTTTATTTTTTTACTATCTTTAATAACAAGATACTTGTAAAATTTGTTTATTTTAAGTTCAAAACGAATTAATGAGTACACATTTATTGAATCTAATATCTAATGATATATTTTGCAGTGAGAATTTAAAAAGAAGGGAACTTAAAATTCATTAGTCATTGTATTCGCCACGTTAGTGTTCTAGGGACATAATTAGTTTACATAATTCAAAAGCGATACGAATTATGTATAATTAAAATTAGCCCAAGTAATGCTGTATTTGTACTGATTGCCAGTTTCATTTGAAAAACATTGCCCATTCACTGGTAGACAGAAAAATAGCTGAATTACAATTCCCCGAGAGCAACGAGCTCTCGGAAAGCATGGTCGACTCGAAGGGGCTTTAAATTTTGGGCCATTCAAAGTGTTAAAAATTACAAACAGAGGAAAAAGAGATCATAAATCAACGTACATGTCTGCGACTCAGTAATCTTTAAAAATCAGTAATAAATAGCGAACTGTGACGACAGCCTAACGCCCGTAAGCGAACAATAAATAATTATGTCACGCGGCGATTTGAATCTCGCGGGTTCTCGCCGGGCAAACGTTCCCATCGATCGATATCTCTCGATTGCTCGGTTCGATGGCTGCCCCGCAGATGGCGGTCGGCAGGACACGTGACGTCACAGGACTCGGGCCACCCGAGCGTTCCTGGCGGCAGTTCTCGAAAGTACGTTCACTCGATAGGACGATCTGTCGTCTGGCGCACGACGAGCTTCAAGCAATATGGCGAAGTGTGTCATGGGCTCGGTGAGACGTAGTGCCGTTTGAAATGACGAGAGGTTCGCGGTATCGGTTGATAATAATGTAGCGCTACGACGATCGCGTGGAGATTCTACTTGTGTATAAAAGAAAAAGCATCGAGCGGCTCCTTGTGATTCGGGATACACAGTGCGCGTTACCGGTGTGAAATCATGGCTACGGATAAAATAAAGGTCGCCGTTCGGGTCCGGCCGTTCAATCGTAGAGGTACGTACGCGCAAGGGAAAAGAAAACAATCGCACCATCTCCCGCTAACCATCCATCCTCGGATCATTTCGCCCCCGGGTGCTCCGGCAGCCGTAATCGCGCCGTGCTTCCTGGGCGATTTCGAAATCGACCGTGTCGATTCCTCCGCGGTTTACGGGCCACCCTGCGTTTTTGACAGTGACATTTTTTTCCCCCCCTTTCGCTAACACCGACGGGGTGGTCGGTTGTATTCACCTGCCGCCCCGATACAGAGCCCGTTATCGCCTCGCGCTCCGTTATCGGCGTCTCGTATCGCCGCGACGCGATAAAGAGGAAGCGTGCCCGAGGCGGGCGAACGCTGTGCGGGCCGTCCTCTTCTACACCCGCTTCCCCAGTGTTTACCAGTGGACCCCCGTGCACGCTCCTTTGTCCGAAAACACGGGCCCCAACCGCCGTTCGCAGCGGTCCTGCCATCGTGTCCCCGGCGGAGACGTCGACGCTTACCGTCTAGAGAGCTGCGGTTCGTTCAAATTCCCGGACAGGCGAGCGTGCGGCCCAGCGTCTTTCCTCCGATTCCCCGCGACGTGGGCACGCAACGCGGGCTGTCGCAGGGCAAAGCCGCGTAGCCGCGTGACAAAGGAACAAACATGTGACTGAAACGCCAGACTGACGTTACTCGCGTCACGACCTTCGGTGCATCGAGCATCGTTCGACTGGGGCCACGCGACGCGATCTCTTGCAGCCGGATCGCTGGGTATCGACTTATTTGGACGGGAAGCCGTTCGTCTACGGCTATCGATGAATTGTTTTCAGTATCGTCGATAAAGAAGAGACATATCCCCAGCGGCTGTCGATTTTGATAGTTCAATTTAGTTTCCCTGCAAGCGACTCCGCTACTGGCTCGTGGAATATGGGATCGCGCGGATGTATAGCGGGGACGGGAGAATATATATTCTGCAGTGGAATTGGTTCCTGAATCGCTTTCGAGTGGATTGGGTTCCCGAATTGTTTTGCAGTGCAATGAGTTCTTGAATCGTTTCGGACTGGTGTATTGTTTAGAAGCTCGCTAGTTTGCTCGAGTAAGCAGCTGACAAAGAGAGTTTTTGCTTTCGCTTTTTGTCACGACTGTGTCCTTTGGACTCCATTCCCCCCCTACCTGTCATCCATCGTACGACGCGTGTCTCAGGTGGAAGTGATGGGCGTTCAATCGGTGCGCTTGGAAATGTCCGAGCAATTCGTTCCTTGTCTCCAACTGTTCTGGACTCGTGCACGTGCACTTTTGCAATTCTAATCCCAGCTCCTATATACGGCACAGTGAATGGAAAAGTGGCATGACTCAAAGAGCGGGAAAACGAGTTTCAAGTATTCCCTCGTTATAACCTCGTCGCTGTTCCTAGAATCTCTGGTGCTGGCGATAGCACGCGTGCTGTTATCTCGAGGAAAATACGAGCGACGAAATATCGAGGCGCTGTCAGTATCGAATCGCGAGCTTATAGCGAATAAATACTACATTTCAAAACGTAGCTCTCAAAGTTATAAATGCTTCGCAGGTTCTCCATTCATTTGTGCTGTTATCACAAGATTTGTAAACATGGATTTCTTATTAACGTTTTCCCCATTCGCCGTATCTATGCGCACTGATAACTTTTCTATCGTCAACTCGTCATAAATTCAATGTAAAACCTGCGGAAACTTTTAAAACTGTTAAAATTCGGGTAATAGCCAAGCGGATGGATTTTTTTTATCGCACTTTTTAAGTGATTCGAAGCGTCTTGCAGCTCGTACGCCAGCACAAGTGGCGGGCGTATCGACGCGCGCGGCCTTATCGCCGATCGTTTTGACGTAACGCGCCAGGCGTAATCGGAATATCGTTAACGCGCGCGCGGCTGATAAAGAAAGCGCCATTAAACGTCGCCATTGCCATTGCCGCGAGTTTTACGCTCGCGCCTCTGCCCCGCGGATTTCCAATGCCACACGCGCTGCCAGGAGCGTTTGCTTGGACACGTGCCCGCGCAATTTTCGCTATAATCGAAATTGTAATAAAGGATGTGTAACTGCACTGCTGTTTCGTTGGAATGTCATTATCGCTCGTAAGAAGCAAGTTTCTAAACAAAAATTTCATTTTTTGAAATTTCAATCGGTCCAGTTTCATTTATCTCTTGGATGTGTTCGTCTTTTATAAAACGTTTTGTAGGTGAAGAGTAAAAGAGATTGCAAGCTTAGTTTCTTTTGAATAGAACTACACACCGTTTACTATATTAGTCTGTAGGTACAGTCTTTTCTTCATTATAAAAAAGTGTTACTATATTTGTAATGAATATTTCCAGAGCCGGCGTGAACTTTTGCGGGGCCGGGTTCCAAAATTGTGCAGGTCCAAAACAGACGAGTTTCTATGTACTTATAAATTTTATAATAATAAATGTTTATGCATACGGCCCCGCAAAATTTACGATGAGTTTTTCGAGGGTCCATTTAAAGCGCGGGGCCCGGTTCCGGGGAACGCGTTGAACCCGCGTCGCGCCGGCCCTGAATTTAAATTACAATATTTCTTCAATTGATAACTTCAATACCCCAATACGTTTCCCATTGAACGAACAGCATTTTAAAAAACGGAGTCAAAGATAGGGAGCATCTAAAATTCGATCCTTTCATCCATTAAGGGAGGATTCTGGTGTAACAGCCCCCGAAATTTATGATTTTTTTTTGAAAAAAAAAAACTATTGTTAATATTGCAGAAAATATTTGTTTATGTCGATCCTTCTTATTATTTATTAATTATTTCGAATCTCTTCGACGACGTTGGTGTACCACCTGTCACAGTGATCTAATTGCAAAAATAAGAGAATTTTCTTAAAGTTAAAGAATTTACGCTGCTACTGAACCTAAAGTTTTAATTTTAGTTTTTATTTATAGTACTTTTTTCGTCCATATAAAGAATAATATGAACAATTTGTGTAAGGAAAAAACTTATTTCATCTTTCAAGCGCTATAACTCTTACAATTTTTAATTTTTTTTCTTTAAACTGGACCAATAACAGCGTAAATTATCTAGCTTCAAGAAAGTTCTATTTATTTTACAATCAGATGACTGCGATAGGTGGTACACATCCCGTCAACAGAAGTTACATCGTCGAAGAGGTGGACAAGATTCCACAATAATTAATAAATAATAAGGAGGATCGACATAAAATAATATTTTCTGTAAGTTTAACGACGCCTCCTTATATCCCAACAGAGTTTAATAAACTAAGAACAATAGTTTAAATATAAGTTACTTTTGGGTCTGTTAGACGAGAATTGCCCCTTAGTAAAAAAGAAAACGAAAATAAAGTAACTCGAACTTTTTACGAACACGAATCTTTGGCAACTGACGCAACGAGTTAATGAAAAATTCACAAGCTCGCGCGACCGTAATTTCCGTTCGTCGCAAATTACCATTACGCCACGTATATGCGCTGAACGGTTGCAATCGCTCTGTAGGAGTCTATCGAACCTGCCCCCCCCCCCCCCCTCCAGTAATCGATACTTCGCTCGAACGCTTCCACTCCGTTTACTTTTATTTCCTTAATTATCCGACGACGGCGAGTAATTATTGTGGGAGGAGAGGGAGAGGCAAAGTGCACTTCGGTCTGAATAGCGGTGCCTGTTGATAATCCGCGCTATTCGAGCCTAGTCCCCTCGTGCGCCCCCGCATCGATCCACGCTGTTTTTCGCGATACGATTCGGTGCAGAGACATTTCACTGGCCGGCAGGTTCGAGTCATCGAATCTTGGGGCCGGGGGGTCGGAAGAGGTAGAATTTGTGAGAGTTTTCATGGGCGAATCTGAGGGTTCGGCTCGGTGCGATGGCATCAGGGGAACGGAGCGGTTGATTCGCTCCTAGCAGAGACTTTCGCGCGACTAAACTGGCCGCTGTAAAGCGTAATGAGAATTATCAGCTCGCTTGAGGAGTCTTGTACGAGGGGGAATTGAGAAATATCTAAATAGTGTTTAAGGTAATCGAGCTTAATTCAATTGCTACATTGGTGTTCATGGACATCTGGTTTGAGTTTCAACGTAATGGGGGTTTCTGTGGGGGCATTTGTTGGGGAGAAGTAGATGTTCATGGGGATGAACTGGGGTGACTATGAAGGGTAATTAAACGCTTTCGAAGTTACATGTAATTTTAAAAAATGAGGAACACGAATGTTAGTAGCAACTTTCTTGTGTGGTTTAAGGTAAACAAATATCGCATCTTTGGGAATTTATTTCTAAGTGACAAAAACACTTTTATCGATAAAAAGTTTTCAATGAAAATAGAGACATCTTTGAATAATATCTACAATTTTTTTCTTCAAATATCAAAACATTCAGGAAACTTTAAATGCGTTTTTCTCGACACCACGTTTTCCGAAACGGTGTACGCTAACTCTAACTGGAAGATATCTGGAGGAGAAGAAATCGGCCATTAATCGCTGGATTTCAAGCTATTATTTTCTAGTTCTACTACCCTGCATTTTGAACGAGTACAATATGAATTAGCAAAGTTGATTTCAAAATCTATTGCACGTGAACTTTTTTAATTCCTTTTCGTGGATTTACGTCGGGACGAAAGTCTTTGGCGAAAACGACGTTCGGGGAAACATTATTTTGGGGAAAATCTCTTGCACTGAAGTGAAATTAGTAAAAGTTGATTTCACAACTTTTGCACGTGAACTATTTTCGTAATTTCCGAATTTTTGTTGCGACAATAATTTTTTTGTAGATGTTAGGAGAAGGTCGAAATATAAGATTTCTAGAAAGGATTTGGGAAAGGGCGGTTTCCATGAGCAAGGGAATTAGCTCCTTTCATACATGTAATAATTAACACTTATAAAGAAAATCCGTAGATCCACGGATTTTTCAATGGGGGATCTACGGAATTCTACGGAAAGTTGAACTCTTCTCTACGAATTTTGAAAAATCTGAGTTGGCAACACTGCCGGGCAGCCTCTGATTCTCACAAGGGGAGGACACCATGAGGCACACATCGATTTTGATGAGCCTTGGCACGATGAATCTATGTCGAAAATAAGTAAATACGTGTCCGAGCGTTTCTGCCAATGGGCCTTAATAATATGTACATGTAAATTATTAAACATTTCATAGCACTAATATAAAACATAAAAGCCATAACCTCTACTCAAAGATATGCCGTGGAGCGTTCGGTATGACGTCGGCGTGATGTTGTTGCAGTCGTGAGTTCGATTCCGCCTGTATCTTATATATTTTTTCATACTTTATTTTTTAACACTTTATTTTTTCCACACTGTATGCACAGTGAGAAAAAAGCTAACGGTCCCTCGGATTTCGGCGGACTCCCCTCTGGAGGTGACGGGATGTCTTTTGAAAATTTCCCCACGTTAAAAAAAAAACTTTAATTTTAATTATACATTTAAAAAAATTAATAATGAATGTTACTATCGTTAGCTTTTTTCTCACTATTCATACAGTGTGGGAAAAATAAAGTGTGAAAAAATAAAGTATGAAAAAATATATTAAAAAAATATATATGACACAGGCGGAATCGAACTCACGACTGCAACAACACCACGCCGACGTCATACCGAGCGCTCCACGGCATATCTTTAAGTGGAGGTTATGGCTTTTATGTTTTATATGAGTGCTATGAAATGTTTAATAATTTATATGTAAATATCTCTATTATTAAGGCCCATTGGCAGAAACGCTCGGACACGTATTTACTTATTTTCGACATAGTTTCATCGTGCCAAGGCTCGTCAAAATCGATGTGTGCCTCATGGTGTCCTCCCCTTGTCAGCTCGCGACGCAGCATCGAATCAGTCGCAGGACGAAACGACATCGCTGATCCATCCTGTCTGTGCCATCGTTCCCCACGTCCTATAACGACGCACACTCGATACGTCGATTACGTGGAAACGCTGACCAGGCGGCTCGATCACGCGCAGATATCTGGGCCAAGGATCCCGAGGAAGGTTTCCGCGGGTTCAAAGCTACGCGGATCGTCGCGGCCGAGCTAGGATCAAAGTTTCGAGACGGCTGGCCTCGCGTGGGCCGAGTCTCACGACTTAGGACCATTCGCGTTTCAACTCGTTAACCGAGCGAGACTCATGGCTCCGGAAGAACCATCGTTTCTTTAATATAAAGAAGAGAAAAGTTCGCCCCGTTGGAACTTCGCGGGCCGTTTCTCGAGCGTCCACGATGCGTGGCTACGGTCGTTATCCTGCTGTTAGGTGGAATCGATTCGCCTGATATACAGGAGGGGTTATAGAAGATTGAAAAGTTTGCAGACTCGCGGGGGTCGTTGAATCGAGTACGAAATGTTTAGTTAATAAAAGTTACAGAAGTTTGTGTACACTATATAGTAGATAGGGTAAAGTAGCCGAATGTGAGGCCCATTTCCTAAAAACATCATAACTCTTGACTAAGGTCGGGGCCAGATATATTGGCCGGTGAGTTTCGTGAGGAGTATTCTTCTATTCTCAACGTTTTCTGACTCGCTCTCACCTTGCCAGAAAAAGAGTGCGCCAGAAGTGGTGGGGATAGCGCCGAGCTCTTAACGTGTAGGCCAAACCGAGCTCTTAGCGTAGAGATACATACATCAGAATAGGTGTGCGTTAGCTGCGAAAACGAATTCACCGGCCAATATATCTGGCCCCGACCTTAAGAACACTTTTATTAAAATTCGATACGCGTTTTAAAAGTAGAATATGTATTCTTCAGCAACTTACTGGAAAGTAGTGTAGGTAACAAAGATTCGGTTTTGTTCTTCAGAATAAAATAAAAACGAAAGTCGTTCAATTACGCAGATAGAGAAAATGGGTTTCTAATATGAGACACAGTTTGTTTTTTCCTTTCTTTTTTTTTATGAAGTCGGGAGGTGAAATCTATTTATTCACTACCCAAGTTTTCACGGGCCCACCGCGGCCAACATAACACTTTATACGTTACTTAACCCTTGTTTACCTAGCACATCTGAAGAATAAAGACCTGTGCATAACAAGCATTCTGTTGGCGAGACCGGGGCTAGTTGATACTAGGGCTGGGACTATTCGAATAATTTGATATTCGAATATTTCACAAGTATTCGAATGCTACGAATTAACTTCGAATATTTCAGTATTCAAATGTTATTCCTCGAATACTATTCGAATACTGCTATATTCGAATACTGCTGCATTCGAATACTAATGTATTCGAATAGTATGGTGTGAAGTGGGTCAAAATTAGCTTACAAAATTTCACCCTGACAAATGAACCTAAAGAACTTGATTTATAATTCACACCATACTATTCGAATACATCAATATTCGAATACTTCGATATTCGAAGTATCCTCTTCCCTTAATTGATTGCGATGCCACAGTGCGAACAAAGCAACAAATACACGGTTAGTTACTAATAGTTAGTAAAGAAATAGCATCGCTATGATGTATAAGTGTTCTGTAGCGAAGATAAGCTGGGGTCTCATATTCGGAGAGGTTGTCGTATTCGGCTACTTTACCTTACTAATGTTTTCGTGTTGTTGGGTTGCATGTGGACGTTCCTGGTATAATGGTTTTCTATGCATGGGATGCCACACCTTTTGTAGAGCTTTTATAGAGGCACGATGTTTAATGAGTATGTTACAGGTCGCAAAGTCGAGAATGAAAAATGGCGCGATGCCACAAGCTGAAAGTACATACGTAAATTTAGTAGGCGTGCGCGTGACTCGAATAATAAATTACTCAAAAACGTCAAGCCACGCATGGTGCGGGGGCCATCATAAATCGATTGATTTCGACCTCGGTCGCAGCCTTGATTCTCACTATAAAAGCGGGAGGTTAGTTATTTCTACATAAAACAATCCATTTTGTATAAATGTCATTTCTAATGTGAGATCCCGTTATTTACATTTTTCTTTTTATATATTGAGTCGGGGACTGTAATTCGATGGAGGAGGATGGTAGTATCGCGTGGAGTAATTTCTATTATTTGGGAGAAATAATACAATTTTTGGAGTAAACTTTGGGTTAAAATTTTGGAAATAACGATATCTAAAAAATGGAAATTTGTTTAATCGTGGCCACGTCAAGTAGGACTTTTTCTTCAATTCTGAACTATACGAAATTTTAATACAAATTTGGGGGGGGGGGGATGATAGTAATCAGAAATTTTCCTTAGATTCCCAACTTGTACGTAATTTTTGTAGAATTTTAGCAATCAGTACTATTCTCTCAATTTTCAGCTGTATGAAATTTCTCATAAATTCGGGGGAAGGGGGGGCATGGTAATCAGGATCACATCTTCAATTTTAATCTACATATATAACTCTTTCACAAAAATTCAGGGGGGCATGTTACCTAAGTATGAACCTTCCTCAATTCTTATCTCTATTATCTACACTTTTGCAAAGATTCGGCAGTCCGTGTTAACAAAAAATTCTTCCTTAATTCTCAGCTGCATTGTATTCCCCTAAAATGGGAAGCGGAGGGGCATGATTAAAAGTTTCCCTCAATTTTTATCTCCATAAAAATTTTTCCTCAATTCTCGACTGCATAGTATTTGCACAAAATCTGAGGGAGAGGTGCTCGCGTTAACTAAGTATTTTTCTCAATTCTATCTCCAAGTATAACACTTTCGTAAAAATTCGGAGAACACATACCAAGCAGGATTATCTCGCCCGTCCTCAACTGTATTTTTCTGTAAAAATTCAAGGAGCTCGTGATAGTCAGGTTCATCCCAATTCTTATCTATACATACAGTACCGTTAAGGAACTAGTTTCTGATCAGTTTAGAGGGTTTCCCGCTTTAATATTTATTTTTAACCTAATAAAACATTAAACCATAGACTTTTTTTATACTAAAAGTTGAATTAATGTTTAAACTTCAAGGAAAAATTTTAAAAAGTTGAAAATAAGTATATAATTTAATTATTTATAAGGTATGAAATAATAAGGTGACTAGGAACTAGTTTTTGATCATCTAAAATTAACAATACTAACTGCTTTCACAGACAACACCTATATTTTTGAATTATCAGTTTTTATGTTAGTAATTATTTCAAGCAATTATTTATTGACATAAACTCAAAAGAACGATTTATTTCATGAACTGATAAAAAATTAGTGCCTGATCAAGAACTAGTTCCTTAACGGTACTCCTGCAAACACTTGGGGGGTCTATGTCAACCAGGCTTGTTCCCCTAATTCTTATCAATACAACATGTGCTTCTGTAAACATTTGGGGAGTCCATATTAACCAGGACCTCTCCACCAATTCTTATCTGTACAATACATCTGTAAACATTCGAGGGGCCCATGTTAACCAGGACTTTTTAATTCCTTAATAATTCTGATCTGTATAACACCTTTGCAAATCTTCTAGCACCCCCGCCAAAGAAAAATAGCACCCTTTACAAGAAAAATTTGGCGATCCAGCAGCCCATCGGAATCGTGGCGCGTAACTCAATGCACCTTCTGCACTTTCGTAACGCGAGTGGGTATAATTACGTGTGAACCATAACGGTAGAATCGTGGAGTTTTATGGTGGCCGACTTATTACTGTGATCCTGTTCAATTAAATCCTCAACTCTGCTCCGCTGAAATTCTTTTATTGCGCGCGCAATTATCTCGCCGCCCGTGTTTGTTCCTGGTGCTTTATTCTCCGTTCACCGCGATCGTATCTAATTATTCCGTTTGCACACGTTCCTGTGAATTTATGTATTTTTTTTTGCTTCAACTTTCACCCCAACCCTACTCTCATTTTATTTTTCTAATTACTTAAACACGCTCCTCGCCGCCTCCGCGCTCTCGCTGCCTATTCACGACCTGCTTTCACGATCCTTGTGTTCCGAGATTTGTTTAATTAGATGATTCTTATTCCGCGACGCTTCGAGTGTCACGCGACAGGTCGATGTATCAGGTCGTTGCACACGAAGGGGCGAATTCTTTCGCGAAATTTTCATGCATAATATTTCGTTTAAATTGTGTGTTTATAGTAGGTTTTAGGATACTAGTGATTGTACCAGGCTTCGTGGAACTTTTGTGTTCTTTTGTTAAAATTCTTGAGAAATGTGGAGTTTATTATCTTGGGAAGAATATTTATAGCTGTGGGAAGGTTGGAGAAATATTTTACACTCGTGGTTAGGAAATTAGAGAATTTTGGGCATTTAAGAAAATGAAACTGAGCCTGTTGACGAAGTAGGCGATTGGAGAGTTCAATTATTAATTGAAAGGAGTTCCTTTTACCACAGGTAATAGGGTGGCCCGATTTATGCGTGTAGAATTTTTGTTCTTGTATTTCTTTGCTCTCACCCCCTAGGACGGTTCCATTTCATGAAAAATAGTCCCTGAAAAAGTTTATTGCAACCAGGCCTTAAAGTTCAGATCTTATCAATGTTTTGTATTTAAAGAATTTCTCAAAAATGGTAAGCCCGGTCGAAATTTTGTTAAAATAATATTACAAGAGCATGCAATTTTCTACAATTACTGTATATATAATTTTTTCGTGCTTCCAACCATTTTTTTGATAATAACGTTTAAATATAGAGAGGTTCACACTGTAGAGATTCACGCGTAGTATGGACTTCTTTACATTCAAACGCTATTATCTCAAAAATGGTTGACAGAAGGAAAAAGTAATATATACAGTAATTGTAGAAAATTGAGTACTCTTTTAATATTATTTGAACAAAATTTCGATAGGGCTTACCATTTTTGAGAAATTCTTTAAATACAAATCGCTGATGAATTCTAAAGTTTAAAGTCTGGTCGGCACCATTTCTTGTTGTCCAATTGCAACAATCTTTTTCAGGGTCTAATTTTTTATGAAATGGAACCAGACTATGGGGTGAGAGCAAAAGAAATCGCATGTTGAAAATAAAGGCCTCCCTAATCAGGAATAGAAGTATTCCTTTCATTGTTATAAAAATCTGAATCTCTGGAATTGATGTGTTCTTTCGAAACACTTTTTACTACCACCGCGTTGCTGAATGTATTTCCTTTGCTATAGAGTGCTTTAGGAATCTCTGGTTTATACTTTCAGTCCTAAAATTTGATGAGCTACTTGGATTTTCATAAACTAGTGTTTCCTCAGAGTTTCACGAGGTGCATAAAATATCAACAACTGGGATTTCCTTTTTACTCGAAGTGCACTGAATTTTTATATCCAAATACTCAGAAACCCTTCCATTTATCTTCAAAATTATATCAAATGATATTAACTATTTAATCAGATTGCTATTTTCCAGTAGAATTTGTAATTATTAATGCACACCTTTACCAATCATTATAGTAAGATATATTTCTCAAGACAGAACTTTGGAAAAATCGTGGATCGTGATGAATTAGATTGAAGTTGCTGATAAATACACTCTGTTATCAGAGATTTCCTCGTATCTTGTGGACTTGGACAATCAACAGTATCTCGCAAAATACACGCGATACGACAGGTGAATAATTCCTTCGAGAAATCACGCGACATCGATCTGATGGGGCTTTTCCCGGGAAAAATTGTAATTATCGTTTTCCTTCGAAGTGTCATTTCCTTCTTGAAATTCCACAGCTTCATTTATTCCTACTACATATACACGAATTTTGATAAATCAAAGCGATTGAGACCGTAAAGAATTTTAAGCTGACCGTGATTTATCAAAAATACGATTCACAGATACTTTCTAATTTTTAATTTGCCAAGCAAAAGTCATTCGGCATTAAAAATTATCACAATTTATTAAACAATTTCCACTCCGCACGAATGAAAGTTTGTTTAGGAAAAATCAAAAATGATTCCATTAAAATTCATTGCTGGATAAAATAAAATTTTACTGAATATTTTATCCGGTGAAATTCGAGTTACGGAGCGGGGAATATAATTCTGGGGCAATGTTTTAATTCGATAAAACGAGTGAAAGAGCTGGAGATAATGTCTACTTTTAAAATTAGAAACGAGAACAAATTGGGTAATTTTAATTTCCCTTCCCGAGTGGAGGGCGTGCATCCGTTTCTTTGAAACTTCGTTACCTCTACTTATTCACGACAGAATCGCCTCAAGTGGCGTTAAAAAATAACACAGCACTTGAGCCCGACTTGGGGGCGAGTATTCCCCTGGAGCAATGCGCGTTCCAAAAATATAAACAGCAATCGCGGTTGGAGAAACATTGTCGCTGCGAGACATTGCAAAATTAACGTTAAAAGTAGAAAAGTGGCGATACCTTTCGACGGAAAGCGGAAGCATCCCCTGCTATCGTCAAAGTCCTGATAAACCATTGGCGAACGTACGAGTTAGATAAGAAAATTGTCGAGGTTTCATTACAAATTAAATTATATTAATACAATTTCTAACGCAAAGTACTCTTCACGCAGTTATGTAATATATAAAGCGAAGTAGACGGAATAGGATTGAATTAGATCAATTATTTCTCCGATAAGTTAGCTGCTGTTCTCGTTTCATTGCACTTTTCTTACTATGCTCTTATAGACACTTGTTTTTATCGTATTAGATGATTATTTTCTTACACACTTTTAGCAGAAATATTAAAAAAAATTTTAGTGTTTCTTCTTTTGCAAATTATATCATTTAAACAAAATATTTTTAGATAATTTTTAATTTTTTATCTGTAACAAATGAATTCTGTTTAATTAAAAGAGAAATATAAACTATTAGAAGTCCGTAGACAAAAATCTCAGAGAAATAAAATCCATCTACTTATTCCTACACAGAAATATGTAGCCCCTCAGGTTGCAGGGACTCAAGTATTTCTGAGAAGTAATCACAGTTCATGCTTTTGGAACACTTAATCGAGTGTTCCAATAAATTACTGTATAAGAGTGGACTATTTCCATGCCACGTCAAAATGGATACTCAGTAAAAAATTTTTAAAAGTATCTTAGAATCTCGAAAGAAGCTACAGTGAACTCTGACTCACGTTATTGAGCACTTACGTAATTCCTATCAGAAGAAAGTTTGAACTATGAAAGTTTGAACTATGAAAATAGGAATTATCCTATTTTTGATACCAAAAATAGGAATTATCCTATTTTTGATACCAAAAATAGGATAATTCCATTAGATTGATAAAATTAGTGAGTCATACCAACACAATACTTAGAGCCTTGTATTAAGTTACTTATGCAGACATGTAAAAGTATGAGTTTCAAGCTATTTCTTAACCACCACTATCAATTAATTGAGATCCTACTTCGTAATCTAATAAAATGTGAATACGTATGTATACATCAATTCTATCGTGACTTATGTGTTGTCTGAGTCACGGTGGAGGTCAAAAGAAAGTTCAAAACTCATATTTTTACATATCTGCATAACTTACTACAAGTCTGCGTATTATGTTGATATCAGTATTCTGGCAACCCCCAATTCATGGGATATAAATTTTTCGATACAACATTTTCTAGTGAAACTTATTTCTGATACCATTTACAGTTTTAAGTTCCTTTTGACTGCTACCGCACGTCGGTGATTACGGGATTAATTAATTCTCCATCAGCGATGCGGGGTCTATTTGGACCCGAGCGTACACTTCAGAAACAGAAAAAATTAGTGTTGCACAGCTCGAAAGAAAAGGACATCGTTTAAAACACGTACCTATAGTATTAAGAGAGGTTTAAAAAAATTCCGAAAATCAAGGAAGTTATAGTTAAATTTGTAACAGTCTGTATTGGTCGTGTAAAACTTTGAACGCGTTTTTCTCGAAACAAACTTTTTGAAGACTGTCTGCACGATAACCCTGTAAATTTTCAATATTTTCTCATAAACTTTGGTGAACATGCAGCTGATAAGACTATCTTTGACATGTCGAGTGATATTTTCCTTTTTTAATTTTTTTCATGATTTATTTACTAATAAAAGAATAAATTTTTATGTAACATGTCACTTTTCCTCCGAAAGTGGCGTAATTATGTTAATTTTTCGAAATTTAAAAATTGGCTTCCGACATCTCACAGCCGATACGATAAAATTTAATAAAATTCTGTTCACTTTCAAATCGGTCCACTATGCATGTGCGGAAATTAATTTTTCTGACATATTTGCTTACATACACCATCGAAATTTTTTTTATATACCTAATCTAAAATGAATCCTCTTTCAGAATGAATCCCTTTTAAAATAAATTCTTGAAAAAGTCCCCTTTTTTTTTCTCTCAGCGACAAAGGTACCCATTTAAGGGGGTATACCCGTTTGAAGCCTCGGAAAATGTGTACATTTTGTGGATTTTTTTACAAGTCAACGGCTTGATGAAGATTTCCCGTTTTTTTACTATCTTTACATAGTATTATGAACTACTTATAAAAAAAGTTTCAGTTACAAAACTATTGTTCTTCGGAAGTTATGGAAATCTGCATCCAGCCGTTGACTTGTAAAGAAATCCACAAATGTTACTAATTTTCCGAGGGTTCAAATGGGTCTAAACTGACCCAGGCGTCGGCTTCTATGTGATCACTCGAACGTTAATGCGTAAGTTCGGTGTACCACTGTACTAAACTGCAGCAAATCAAAATTGAAAGCCAATTACAGTTCTGAAAAGCAAACCGATTGCCAGAAACCTCTTCCCTATCATTAATTTCCAAACTATCCGTAGAATTCGACCACACGATCTCAGCCATCGACACTGTCCTCTGATAATCGCTCGATTCGTTGCTCTGCTTTGTGGAAACTAACCCCGTCGCGCTATCGATCCGCGCTACCCTCCCACGTTGCTCTTCTTTGAAGCTGTCCCACGGCAAAGGGCTTGTAATATGGAACTTCGCTCCTCCGCGTGCATGTGTGCAAAATCGTGGAGCGAGTAGCCAACAGTTATCGAAGCACAACGTTCGGGCTTTATCGCCGCCGTGGCGATCGTTGGATCGTGATTCGCGTTGGACACGATCGTCACACAGTCATCTTGGCATAGTAATCGGCGTCAGCGATCGGTGCCAGTCCCTGGAACAAATTGGAATTTTATGTTGGCGAGAATATGTTTAAAAATGGGGCAGGGATAAGTGGGGGTGGCTTTGTACAGTGGTAGTGGAGCATAGATGTAGAGTAAAGGCAGGTAATATGGAACATTTGATTTCAAAAGCTTGCCTAAAGTAGAGGAATTTTTTTTTTAATAAAACTGACGTGAAGGGACGAAGGAACTAATGAATAATCATATTTACATAATCAAATGTAAAAAAATCCAATTCTTTTACAATTATAATAAAAATACTGAAAATAATGAAAATTGAAAATCGGCCGTTCGAAAAAATAGGTTCTGATATGGAACCCCTAGGCAATTTGTAAAAAAAAACTCCAAAACCTTTACTTTTTTATTAAAAGTGAAGATTTATTAAGTAGAAGATATAAATAAATAAATATACATCATTTTTGGAATTTATTGCTGCTTTCTGTGTCTCCTACACGTGCCGAGCATGTATGTATATGAAAAAGTTGTTCAGAATATTAACTTTGACAAACTATTTCAAGGTCATCGAATTCGGTGAAGATTGCTCTTTTGTAAATAAATACCGAAAAAAATATATTATCAGCGTTGCAGAGTCAGTGACATAAAACAACGGAAATCGATATCACAGAGATAATTAATGCCCACTGGCCTGCAGTTGTGGAATTTATTTATAATAAAATATCACCGTATCGATCGCGATAAAGCGAATTTAGCTTTATGCAAACGAGATATTTAAAGAGTCCACGAAGATAACGATTAAATGCCGAGAACCTTTTAACCCAACATTCGGTTGTGTTCGAAATCGCAAAAATGGGAAATAATTTATAAAATCGCAAAAACGACCTATACACAAATACTAACAAGTAGTTAATAAAATATTATTTGGACTAAGGGGATATCGATGGCACAGTTCATGAGTCTCATGTGCCCTGACCCTCGTTATAAGCGCGTCAAAGGCGTTGAAACTGGGACAATAAACCGAGCGGCTCGTTACGCGAGATATTTGCGATCCGTCTGGGAGAGTTAGCGGCTCCAGCGGCCACTGCAGATGTTGCTTTGATCCTGAAGTTCGTAGGAGCGCGTTCGTTTTCCACGGGCAGAGAGTTTCCCTGCCGCGGGAGCTTTTCAATGGAATTTTCTTCTCTCCGTTACAAGCGCGTCATTTCGTCTCGTTAATGCGTTCGTAGGAACGGTGGCGTAGGAGGTCTGCAGACACTGATATGTGTTCTCTGTTTGGAATACGTGAAAAGGTCAGGGGGGAAAGGATTTATGCTCGTTCGAAGGGACAACGAGCCAGAGCGTTGCGAATCGTTAATGGCGCAGCGAGGATCGCGTACTCTGTAAACTATGCGCTCCATGGACCCCGATTAATCGCGGTTGGCTTTGAGTTTCGTTAAAAACTCACCTGCGCCCGTATTAGTGGGGGTATTTGTCGCTGAGAACCCTTTACCTCGTTAGAAATTGCCCTTATGTGAGTTGGAATAACGTTGAGACGTGATAGAGCCTCTGTTACTTGAGTCTTTATGATTCTGTACGAGTCCTAGTGATCTTAATACAGTCGTATACGAAACAGAAACGAAAACGATAAACGAAAAAAAACGAAATATTTTTCCGGAACAGAAACAGAAACAGAAACGAAATTCTTAACCCTGTTGCAGGAGTGAAAACGATATAACCGCAATAAAATTTTCGGTTAATAACGTTCTGTACACTTCAGGTTAAAAAATTTAAATTTAATTTTATTTTGTATAATTTTTTTTATAGTTTATATTGTTGGAGGCTTTCGTTTGGAAGTCATGTCTAGGAGGGCAAGACTCCTAACGCCTCGCCTAGCACGCTAGTCAGCCCTATCAGTGTTCAGACCCTATACATAACTATAACATATAATTTTTTATAAGTACCAAAAATGCAATAAAATTGTTAAAATAAGTATACAGGAGTTTTTTTTATAAATTAAATAACCGGTTCGGAACAAAATTTGTTTTTCGTTCTAATGGAAATGAACTATTTGTTCAGCAGGAACGATATTAACCGAAACGAAATTATTATTATGGGAACTGAACCGAAACGAAACGAAAAAACATTTCGTTCCAGGTCCCTGATACATATTATATAGTATAGTACTTTAATTTCAAGATTTGTGATTTGATTGATAGTAGGAATCAAGGAGTCTCACGTTTTGAGAGTATAGTGAAATCAGTATATGAAAACATTATATGAAAGGCTTGCATCTTACATTTCTCAAGATTGAGGATTTTTCGTTATCAGTGCATTGGGAATATTACTTATAGTACTCCACTTTCTGCAAATTTCTCGATTGGAGTACTTAAGTATATGTATAAGTAGCACTACTAGGTAATATAAAACTATATACTTGAGTAAATAATTAGTACTACCGGATAGCATTTATGTACACTAATTACGTGCTTGAGTACTACTAAGTAGGTTATTAAATAATTAGTGTGCATAAGTACTCCCTAGTAGTACTTAACCACACATACGTGCTCCCTAGTAGTGTCGAACCACACATAAGTACTTCCTAGTAGTGCCGAAACACACATAAGTGCTCCGTAGTAGTGTTGACACAGGCATAAGGACTTTTTAATAGTTAAGGACTGAAACACACATAAGTATTCCCAAGCAGTACTGAAACATACATAAGTACTTATTAGTAGCACTTAAGCATATAAGTGCACCCTAGTATTTCCAAAACACACACAAATGCTCCCTAGTAGTACTGAAACGCACATTTTATAGTAATCTTCTCTACTTTTTATTTTATAGAATTGATCAGTTTGACTTAAGCATATAAGTGCACCCTAGTATTTCCAAAACACACACAAATGCTCCCTAGTAGTACTGAAACGCACATTTTATAGTAATCTTCTCTACTTTTTATTTTATAGAATTGATCAGTTTGACTTTCGACGCTATAATGTTGATATAATCTAACATCAACGTCGTAATTAAAAAAATTTTCAATAGAAATTACGATTTTTCTATTACTAAATGCAGTCCTTGCGACCATTCTGTAACAAACTATTCAAAAATTCCATTCAACCAATATCATTTTCATTTCTCTCTTTATGTGCATACTTAATGAAGCAAAAAAGAGGAGAGAAAAGTTTACAGAACTCGTTAAAATGGATGAACCTCCCCTGCACTCGAATAATAATATCTATCACACTTGCAAAGAAGCAAGCTATTTTTTACAACCCGCACGAAATACACTTCTAGACACATTTTCTGTGAAAAGCAAGAATTGAGAAAGACGCTGAAGGGAGAGGGAAGAAAGTGAGCAAAAAGGACTGGGCAACACATGCACGCCCTTTGGGAAAGAAAGTAGCAATTTCACTTTAACCCACGTGTGTGTATGTGTGTGGAGCAGATGGATTTTACACGAACGCACACACGCCGGTTGCATGAATGCTCGGTTGCTTTTCGTGGCGTACGTGTATCCTCCTGAAACATTTATTCATTCCAGACACACGCGTGCGCTTTGTGCGGCGAAAGAAGTATCGATTAAAAAAGCTCTTTGACTATTCTCTAACGCACTTAACGATATATGTGATTTTTTCAAATATAAAAACAAGTTTTTACCTATTCTGTAGAAAACTAAGTAGGTTCCAAAGAAAACGAGGGATTTTGAATCGAAAAATATGAAGAAAATTTATAGAAACTTTTGGTTTTCTTTGCGTCACGTGGTGGAACACTACCTTGTGCATTCCTGAAAATAATAGTCCTTCAGAGGGGACTCTCGATCTATGTATTATCGAAGCAATCGTCGACTTATCGAAATATTTGAAAGGCACATAAATATTGGTTTAATTACATTCGGTCCCCTTACCTAAAGGGTTCGTGAAAATTAATTATCAAAGTTTCGGTTGTGCCAGTTTAATAAGTTTCCAGTTCCCGTTACAATTTTAGAACTGATTCAGAAATATCTGTGACTCCAAAAAATTCAGAAATATGAATTATCGATTTATCGAATCTATTACTATAAAAATACTCTTTTGCCGTGAAATAATTCTGGTTCACGAAATAGCAAGGATTCCGATTTGCCAGGTTTAAAAATATTCCCCGAGCTTCTTTTCCTCGAACACTCGAGTGTTTTGTCTTTTTAACTCGGACCTAAACCAGCTCGAGACACCTGTCTACCTGGCGCTGCAGATGGATTCAAAGAAAACGAAAGCGACGTTTACCCGGGGTGCACTCTGCTAGTCTATATAGCTATGTCAAGATTTTCTAAACAATCCGGGGAAAATTCTTTGCCAAGAAAATCGTGCAACGCTCAATAGAATGGTACCTGCTCTATCGTTACTTTTCGATAAATACAATAAATATTCTTATTTCGTTATATACTACTGTTAAAAACTGCTCTCGTACAAAATTCGCAAGAAGAAAGGAATCCTAAACACTCACTCGCAAAAGAATGTGCATTGTGGTAATCTAGGAGAATTGCGCAATTACAATGTGGAACGAAGAAATTTATCGAATTTCTCTGGAATTTCTCTGGAGTTTCTGGGTTAGACATGTAAAATAATACGTCACTAAATTATGGGAAAATTATTACAAGTGCTACTTGTAATCCTTGTGGTTTTTGGAAATTAATATAAATGCGTGAGAATGGTTAATGCGAGGAAATCCTTTTTAATAGATCTCGAAGAAAATAAAAAATCAGAGCGGAGAGATTAGTACTGAGTTCTTTTATAAATTAGAAACCATCAATTAGGAGTAATTGTGTTCTAGAAAATTTGAAATTACTGCATTTTGTATCGCCTTCTTCCTTTTTATTTAATTTCTTTTACAAAGTTGAAAAATGAAATTAATTCCTGAACGATAACTAGTGAATTAGAGCATTCTGCAACGAAGGCTGTAAATAATAAAACCTTGTACTTGAAAACTTGCTTATCTTCATTGACCATATTTCATATCTACCTTCGACGGGTTCTAATTATCTCAGCTCGTTAACATTGCAGCTGACGCTTTAGCATCAAATTAATATCACCTGTCAACGGTATTTTCACGCTTCCTGATGCCATAGTGGTGACTCACAGGGAATTTTCCACGTGTATCGTTCGAATATAATTTCACTGGGTAAACGCGATGTTACATCACACAATTGTTCAACATTGCTAATGCCACACAATTCGTCCATTACTTCTTTATCGCCTGTCACTTTTCTTCGTCTCTTCGAACGATATTTAAAACCCAAAGAATATTAAAAACACAAAAATAATAAAATTATAATTACTACATCCTTTGGTATATATAATGCTGACCAAAAGAACGTTAAAAATTCATATTTCTACGTTTGTATAACGAACTAATACAAAGCTAAGTATTATATTGGCACTTGTCCCCTTTATGCGATATAAATTTTTAAACATATTTGTACCGGTGATTATGAAAATGGTCCAAGTGATTTTAGATTCTTTTGCTATGCACGAGCTATAGCTACTACTTAATAATTACTCTGCAATTATTACCCTCCCTCTGTGTAATGTCCTTGCACCAAGAAATCCGCTGGAATTCTCCCAAACAAAGTAAAATCCCAAAGAGCTAAAAGCAAGCAGACAATGATATAAAGGGACCAAGGCAAAGGGCAAAGATTATCCGCGTTAAGTTCGCCTGCTTTTCCCCTTTCGTGGGCCATTAACGTTCCAGTTCAACGAGATTACTGGCGATCCTTTCGTTTTTGCTGCACCTTCGAAAAATGTCGGTCGGCGGAAAAGGAAAAGAAGGGGAGAACGAAATTCCGACGTTTCGCGGAGTTCCGAACAAAACCAAAGAACCCTCTACGGGCTCTAATTAACTGAAAGAAGCACTCGTTCGCTACTCTCGCCCAGACGGAACCGAAGGATATCGAGCCAAAGGAATCGCCCAGCGGCTAATGAAAATTGAACGTGGGGAGATAAAGGGAACGTATTAATTGCCCCCTGACGACGCAGCCTTTCGGCCACGAGGAAGGAAGAAATTTTAGGCTATGATACCTTACCTAAAAGTTGATGCTCCAATGATTCATCCAGCAATGAAAATTCTATATTCTGCATTGCCTTGCTCGAACAGCCTTAAGGGGGAACACCACTGTGACGGCCGGAAAAGTAAGCCATTATTCAGAATTTTTTTTCAGACATAATTTACAGTTTTCATCGAAAATTTTTATTACCTACCTTTAGTACGCTGTCTTAAGAAACTATACAAAAAAAGAAATAGAAAAACATCCATAAATTTGAATATATTAATTAATTTTCTAGACCCCTCCGCGCGACCTGGTCGAATCTGTAACTATGGAACAACAGGTCCGAAATCAAATTTCATTTTTTTTTAATAAACTATATGAGTGTAGTTTCCGTTGTACGTACCGATTTCTTAAACAAATTATTTTTGTAAAAATGGTGCGCTTTAGAAGAAAAGTTTCGAAAATCCGCGAATAAGATGGACAGTTTTTCGACCGTATTACAAAAAGTTTTTTTTCAATCAAAAAATCCGTACGTACAACGGAAACTACACTCATATAGTTTATAAAAAAAAAATGAAATTTGATTTCGGACCAGCTGTTCCATAGTTACAGATTCGACCAGCTCGCGTGGAGGGGTGTAGAAGATTAATTAATATATTCAAATTTATGGATGTTTTTCTATTTCTTTTTTTTTGTATAGTCTCTTAAGACAGCGTACTAAAGGTAGGTAATAACAATTTTTTAATAAAACTGTAAATTATGTCTGAAAAAAAATTCTCAAAAATGGCTTACTTTTCCGGCCGTCACAGTGGTGTTCCCCCTTAAGGGGTTAGGACACAGTAACGGGCCAAAAAAGCAGACGATTTTTAGACAACGATAATAAGAAAAGTAAA
The DNA here is from genome assembly GCA_960531205.1 of Andrena bicolor. NCBI lineage: Eukaryota > Metazoa > Arthropoda > Insecta > Hymenoptera > Andrenidae > Andrena > Andrena bicolor. Next base: position 11,396,055 of record OY482668.1, on the reverse strand, counting down.
CGATCGATTAATATAAGGTTTTGTGTTTTAGTTCACTATATTATGAACTATTAGAAAAGCTTATAATATTTACAAAATAGCATTTGTATGCCGTGCAATGTCTCCATTTAAACTGTCCTTTTTTTTTCGGATGGCCAACTGGTGGGTCGGATACCAGGAAATCGGATGAACTGAATCAAAAACCCCAAAAATGTCATAAACTATAATATATTTCCTAGGCATTGACGATCCAACATTTCAATTTTTGCGAAAATTGACAAAATGGCCGATGTTTGAAAAATAATGATTAAATTTCGAGAAGTGTCGACGTCTTTCTGTTTATATTTTGTACAATAATTAAAAAATTTGAAATGTTGGATCGTCAATGCCTAGGAAATATATTATAGTTTATGACATTTTTTGGGTTTTGGATTCAGTTCATCCGATTTCCCGGAATTCGGCCCACCAGTTGGCCATCCGAAAAAAAAAGGACAGTTTAAATGCACGGCATACAAATGCTATTTTGTAAATATTATAAGCTTTCCTTATAGTTCATAATATAGTGAACTAAAACACAAAACCTTATATTAATCGATCGTTTACTTTTCTTATTATCGTCGTCTAAAAATCGTCTGCTTTTTTGGCCCGTTACTGTGTCCTAACCCCTTAAGGGGGGAGACCACAGTAACGGTCCGAAATGTAAGGGTGTTTTCGGGAATTTATTTCAACCAAACAACGCAAGTAAATTAATATATTGCTCAGTATAGTTAATAGTGTACATATCGAAGGGTAAGAAAAAAAACGGGGAATCGGAATAAAAAATGCCTTCGTTGGACGATGTGAAATCCTATTATGATACTGTATACAAAATTTGAACTGATTTGGTTGAACGTAGCGCGAGTTTTTAGGGCCACCGTTTAGCCATCTAAAATCGGTAGACTTTCACACATGTATTCATAACTTCCAAAAAACGATGGTTTTTTAACTGAAACTTTTCTTTTAAGTAGTTCATAATACTATGTAAAGATAGTAAAAAAACGGGAAATCTGCATCCAGCCGTTGACTTGTAAAAAAATCCACAAATTTTACTCATTTTCCGAGGGTTCAAACGGGTATACCCCCTTAATCGACTTGAACGAGCAGTCTCCCAAACCTTGGCGCCATTCAGTGTTAAATGCTGAATCACCTTTGAAATAAGTCCCACATATTATGTCACATTCTGTCCACACCTCTCGCCCCAACTTCCCCGATGCATCACGTAGATAAGTTTACCATCGTTTAGCATAGTCGATCGTCTCGCTCGAGAGGATCGCCGTGATCAACGCGGCGACACGTCTCCGTGACAAAGGTAATTAAAACTCCTAAGGCACGATCGCTGTGCGTGGGCACGCTCGATAAGTCGCACGCAGCGTACGCACGCTCGTGCTTCAGATTCTCATCAATGAACATGAATGAAGGTGTCATTGGACGGGCGAGTCGAGTCGTCAGCGTTGATGGGCTTAGCTGAACCTTCCTCGACTTCTTTAAACAGTTCATAGAATCCTTTCGCTGGGATGGAAGCTCGCAGCAGATGAGGAGGATCGGATACACGGTTGAATAAAATTTTGCAAATTCAGTGGGAATATATTTCATCTTCATTCTTATATCATTTCTTTTACTTGGAACTCGTGAAGAACCAAACTGCATACTTGAACACAAATCCTTTTTTTTTTTAAGGTGACATTCTCTTCAAATCGCTCAAATTTTTTTTTTAAAAAAAGTATTCAACTTTTGGTAAAAAAACTTTTTGGGTTTTATTCATGGAAGATTCTTCTTCCCCTACTTCTTACTTAAGATAATCTTTTTACCCTTCTTTGTAACTTTTTTGGCGATTCAATTGTTGAACGACAGTAGCTTCTTTCGTTGCTCCATTAGTCATTTAAATCTCTAATATAGCAATATGAGGTAGTATCTATTTTTTTTATATCTCTATGAGGGATTTTAATATTACCCTTCCTCTAGTAGGGGAGACCGGGGCTACAAGTTCCGAGGGGTAAGTTGTTCCGACAGTTCTATCTTCAAAATGCAAGGAGCGTTGTACTTTAAATTATTTTTTCCGTGTAAGTTGATTACGCCACTCTGTGGAAAAAATAATTTAAAGTACAACGCTCTTTTTGATGTTGAAGCTAGAACGATCGGAACAACTTACCCGCGGAACTTTTAGCCCCGGTCTCCCCTAATAGTAATGTCACCCTTCCTCTGTCATGTAATTCGTCTCTGTCTGTGGATTTAAGAAAGGGATTCGAAGTTCTTGCAAGGCAGCCACCACAAGAAAACCGATCCCTGCGTCACGGAGCGCGTCGAGTCATGAATGAACACGAGTATCGATCCAATTGGCCGAGCAAGTCGCCGATGCGTTTGAATAAAGCTACAGGCGGCTCGCTTAGTATGGATTTGACGCCTTATGCGATTACGTATGCATACTGAGTTGAATGTTACGAGCGTTATGACTCGTGACTGTCATAAGACTGTCGTAAGACCCGGTGCATGGCTTCCCTACGTAGTTCCCCGCCCGCACGTCTTCTTCCTGCTTTTCTACTGGCTTAAATGGCCTCATCGATTATGCATTATTATTCTATCTTCCACATTACGCTCTGACTAATGTCTCTTATATATTCCATTTCAACTTGTTTAGTACCTATATTATTATGCATGGATAGTGCCAGGGTCGCATTTACCACAAGGCGGGACATAACTCTCTATGGGGCCAGATTTTAAAAATCTGTACGAATTTGATTAACTGAAATAGGCTTGGTCTTTCGAGGCTTCGTAAATTATGTTGTGCCTGGGCCCTCCAAAAGTATAAATGCGGGCCTGGTCGTTCTTAAAGTATGTAAGGCTTTTTCGGGGGGGGGGGGGGGGGGCTGTTCATTCTCTAAGGACCGTCGGGCCAAATATTTAATATTTTTTTTACCATTTAAAGATCGAGATTGTAGACGAAAAATCGATTGCTTTCTTCAAAATGGCATAATTTTCTTATTTTCTAAAAATTTGACCCGATGGCTCTTAGAGAATGTCATTCTGCATAGATTAACGCAAAGTTCGTGAAAAAAAGGTATCTCCATGATAAGGAGGCCCCCTGCTATTAATAAAAATTTATATTAATGTGAACTAGAATTGTGAATTCTGACTTTTTGAAGTCGATTTAATACTTACGTTACTTACAATATTTTCCATATTATGTGGACTGATACTTTTGCGAGTAACTGTATTATCACTAGCAAAATATATATTTCATTTCCTCTCCATTCACAATATATCAAGTTTCATTCATAAGATTCGTGTTATCTTCACTTAATATTCATTTCAACCACACACCAACGATACAAGAACCAAGCTCACCCCTCCAACGTCCACAAACTGAAGTATACACGGTACACACACACACACACACACCAGAAGAATATACCTATACGATTCCTTCTACCGTTCGCAGCACCAAAAAGGATTTTATCGCTGCGAAGTGTTTGCTGTAAAAACGAGGAAACTCGAATTTCAAGCCAGAGAAGAGAGGAGCGAAGCAAACACAGTAGGAGGATAAAGAATTCGCTGTTTGGGAATTGCCAGGAAATTCGACTGCCTTGCGCAGCGATTTTCCCGCGGGGAAAAGTGTTCCTTCGCAACAAAACCGCAGGTTTCCTGGCCTTTTCAGCCCTATCGTGGGGATCGATCGAATCGCTCCAGCGTCGCGGTTTGTTTGAATAACACGAGCGTGAATGTTTACTCGCGAACTGTTGCCGCGTGATACGATTAAGCGTGGGTGTACATGCGACGGGCATTACGAGGCGCGACCGCTGTAAGATGTATTACAGCGTGTACGGCTTCCCCTGCCTTCTTATTTGCTTTTTTTCTCTCGCCCCCCTCCTCGTTGGACGCTCCGTCGTTTTATTAGCCCCACGGTGGTCGCCGTTTGGGCCTCCCTCTTTTATCGCGGCTGTAACGTATGGTCCTTTGGTCATGAAAAAGGGAAGGAAAACTTGAGCTCGTCTTGAGCTTGTTGGTGTAATATCAAAATTTACAGTTTCGTGGTCTTTTTTTTTTAACGCGTTCACTATTCCACGCAAGTGGAAGATAAGTTGTCTGACAAGGGAAGATCTCGAACCCGAAAATAAAAAAAATTCTGAAACTCTGGGAATTTGTAGGGGATTTCCTCCTGATTGCAACGCAATTTTTGTCTGCTGCCCAAATTCACTAGAAGGGGGTGAAATTAACCTCTTGAAAATTCGGTTATTTTCCGATTTTCTGTTATAACTCGCAAACTGTAAGAGATAGAGTTTCAAGACAAAAGTTACTTCTTTTAATTAGATCTATCATTTGGTAAAAAAATCATTTTACATTTCACGAGTTTTAACACAAAATCGGAAAATAACCAGATTTTCAGGGGTTAATTTCACCCCCTTAGAATGATTTTGGGCAAAAAAAATTGCGTTGTAATCAGAAGGAAATCCCCTACATATCCACAAAGTTTCAGAATTTTTTGAATTTTCGGGTTCAGGATGTTCCCTTGTAAGTGGATATCTTTTTGTGGTTGCAATTAAACAAAATATTAGAGTAAAAAGTGAAATTTAATATGTTTCCTGCCACGGTGGAAATTCAGATTTTTGGTGGGGCTATAAAAAGTGATGAGAAATGTACATTGTGATATTTAGTTATAGAAAAGTAGTAGTTTTATATTCTACAATCTACATAATTTCAGATTTTTTGTAGTCTCTTTCTATTTCAACCCTGAATTAAAAAGTAACTTTCTACTTTGAATGATAATTATACTTTCGATTAAAAGATACATACTTTTACTACGACAAAATCTTTGTTGCAGTTGCAGTGGTGCGTGTGCAATATACAGTTGTTCACCCACTTCACTTTTATACTTTCATATGTTTGATGATGAAATGATATGATTCTTTTAAAAGAAGATGCAAATACATAATGTATTTATGACTACGAAAGTGAGCGTTAATTTATTAAGATTCATTCAGCCGGGAACTTCAGAAATGGAGTGGTTTTAGGTGAAATGTGAAAGAAAGAAATGGAAATACTTTAGTTATACTTTAGCTTATGAGATGTCTGATTTGAAATATTTTCCATATTTTGTAACGACGATAAAAATACAATCGATAATGAATCCATTCCTCTCTAGAATATTTCAGAGTAAAATTAGATATGTTTTGACATTCAATCCTTCAGTGATCATTGCCCCAATTTATCTCCGACACGTGTTATCTCTACCCATAGCAATCGCAGTGTTTCGCTTTCACAGATATGAATATCTCGCTCGGTCGTCAGTGACTCCAGTTTTTCATAATTAACCACTGTGATTCACGCTTCTTAATCATGCTAACACCATCCACCGTCAAGAAACACGCTTAAAATTTTAAAACACGATACATAAAAGCCTATCACAATTTTCTCTGCTCTTCCTTCGTTGGACTCAAAGAATTTCTGTAACCAAATTCCTCAACCATCTCTAAAACAAAAATGATTTCCTTATTCCACTTTAGAAATTTGCAAATAAAGTACGATACTCTAATTTAATTCATAAAATGTTAAGCTCAGAAAAATATCAAATCAAGGAGCATGGATCGTTCGAGAATTTTTTCAGTCATGGTTGAAAGAATCTATGAAATCCTCGAACTTTCTCTCATCTAGTTATTATACATTGAAAATTAATTACGTTCTTTCTCTGCCACGCAAAGTCGTCGAATACCAGGCAGAGACTACTCTGACATCGTTCGTTCAAATTTGAAACCACGATTCCCATGAAAATATTACCCCTACGAAATCTTTTCCACCCAACGAGCTGGTAACTACTGTTAAAGCAAAGAAAGGTAATAAAGTACAGAACAGACTTCACTCCTCCAAGTTCTCACTGTTCTCGATCTAAAAATGAGCTAAGTTTAAACGAGTTTGTGTCTTGGATACACGGGCAAACAGGTGACAGTCGTTCGACGTGGATCGTTCGAATCTCCCTCGTAAAAGATAAAGAAAACAGAAGATAAAATTCTGATTACAGCTCCAAAGCTGAATTTACGGCCCACTTCAAATAGACATTCTTACAATGCTCGCATCCTTCAGATTAATAATAAAATCTCTCGCTCCATTATTGCTATTTCCTCCACTGTCCCGAATTTTGCATTTTCTAGTATTTACGATCTCGTTACCGCTGGATAAAAACGCATTTACATTTTCTCTAGTAAATCCCGAAACGAGCTTTCGTCGATTGAATATTTGTTCAACGCCAGCATCACAGCGTGGTGCATGAATAATGTTTAAGCTGCTGCTCAGCATGCTCGGGGCTTATAATTAGATAAATCCCCTTGAGCATACAATGTATATTCAGTTGTATATCACGGACGTCAACGGGAACAGGCCTTGTCGAACGCTGATGGAGTTCGTAACGTTGTGGCTGCAGCAGCTGCCATAGCAAATTCGCACCGATGCTTCGCGAACATCGTGTCTCCATAAACACGGAAATGATTATCCCAGTGCTAATGGAGACTGTGATAACTTGTGTATTGCATTGGAAGTAGGGCTGGGACTATTCGAATAATTTAATATTCGAATATTTTACAAGTATTCGAATAATACGAATAAACTTCGAATATTTCAGTATTCGAATGTTATTATTCGAATACTATTCGAATACTGCTATATTCGAATACTATTCGAATACTGCTATATTCGAATACTATTCGAATACTGTTATATTCGAATACTATTCGAATAGTATGGTCTGAAGTGGGTCAAAATTAGCGTATAAGATTTCACCCTGACAAATGAACCTAAAGAACTTGATTTATAATTCACACCATACTATTCGAATATATCAGTATTCGAATACTATAATATTCGAATAGTATTCGAATACTATAATATTCGAATACTATAATATTCGAATAGTATTCGAATACTATAATATTCGAATATTATTCGAATACTTGGATATTCGAATTATATTCGCTAAATAATTGAGCAACTGAAGTATTCGAATATTCGAATACCGAAAAATTCGACAAATAGTCCCAGCCCTAATTGGAAGCTCGAAGGGAGCTTCGCTCCGAAGAAAAAGCAACTCTGTTACCATCACAATTTCGTTTGTTTCTACGATTTTTGTGGAACACTTAGTCACGGTAAATGTATCGTTATTTTGTGAAAAGGGAATGAAGATATCGAATATGATTTGCGAGAGGAATAATGGAATATGTGGAAATAAATTTATAGAGCACAGAGATGAGAGAATTTTAATCAGAAATTTCTATATGACTGCGTTCATCTGCAATATTTACTCATATCAAATTTAATGTTATCCTGGGGAAAAGTAAATAAAGGTATTGAATGTTATTTGCGATAGGAAGAACGGAAAATGTAGAATTAAATTTGTGGAGCACAGAGATAATGAAATATCATATTTAATTTGTGTCCCTATATGATTTCAACTGACTGTTTTATTTATTTTTTATTTCAAAGCCAGATAATTTCTGTGACGTTTGAAATATGCTGAGATTCGCAACAAGAATAATCCCAGCATTTCAAGCATCTCATTATAAACAGTGATTTCATTATATATCTGGATAGCAGCTAATTACTCAAAGCAAACGATAAATGCGGGCTTCAATCCCTTTTCTCTTCAGAATTTTCATAAGTGAAGTAGTCATCGCGCTTCTAAAATCTAATCTTTATATTACTCTCAATTTTTACTTTCATAAATACTTCAGCTTGGACTAGTTATTTTAAACATTCGAATAGTTGAATTCGTCACGGTGTTGACCTGAAAAAATCTTTTTCCCTTCCACATGCCTATGCCAAAATGGCCACCTGTCTATGCGTTTCTGATCGACATCCTTCATTTTTGCAGAGCTGGAACTCGGTACACAATGCGTCGTCGAAATGTCTGGACAGCAAACCATCTTGCAGCATCCCACCACGATGGACAAAATCGAACGGTGAGTGACATTCCACTGCGTTTCAGCAGACTTCATATTTTACTTAAGGGGGAACATCACTGTGACGGCCGGAAAAGTAAGCCATTTTTGAGAATTTTTTTCAGACATAATTTACAGTTTTCCTAAAAAATTGTTATTACTTACCTTTAGTACGCTGTCTTAAGAGACTATACAAAAAAAAAAGAAATAGAAAAACATCCATAAATTTGAATATATTAATTAATCTTCTACACCCCTCCACGCGAGCTGGTCGAATCTGTAACTATGGAACAGCTGGTCCGAAATCAAATTTCATTTTTTTTTTATAAACTATATGAGTGTAGTTTCCGTTGTACGTACGGATTTTTTGATTGAAAAAAAACTTTTTGAAATACGGTCGAAAAACTGTCCATCTTATTCGCGGATTTTCGAAACTTTTCTTCTAAAGCGCACCATTTTTACAAAAATAATTTGTTTAAGAAATCGGTACGTACAACGGAAACTACACTCATATAGTTTATTAAAAAAAAATGAAATTTGATTTCGGACCTGTTATTCCATAGTTACAGATTCGACCAGCTCGCGCGGAGGGGTCTAGAAAATTAATTAATATATTCAAATTTATGGATGTTTTTCTATTTCTTTTTTTTGTATAGTTTCTTAAGACAGCGTACTAAAGGTAGGTAATAAAAATTTTCGATGAAAACTGTAAATTATGTCTGAAAAAAAATTCTGAATAATGGCTTACTTTTCCGGCCGTCACAGTGGTGTTCCCCCTTAATTGCGCGTGTACTTTCTGTTCGGAAACGTAAGCACGCGAAACCTAACTTCGTTGGAATAAATAGATACTGATTCAAAGTAAAACGAAGTGATGGACATTTCCTATGATGATTTCTTACCCCTCCATCCTCCAGTATAAGAATTCACGAGAGTTTATATTCCAACCCCTTCCTTACGTAATATTTTTTACATTGCATTTTTCCAGTTATTCAAATCTTTCTACGTAATTTAAGAACGACCCCTTATTGGAACAGGTACTGTTTTCGAAATTCGAATAGCATTTGTCGAGTTTCGGAACGGGTTAGAATAAACTAAATCTCAGAATATTTTGAATTAACCACTGTTTAGTTGAAAGTGGTCGTTGGTTCCTTTTGTTGGCACGCGATGGCTGCCACTTAGGGCCGCGATGATTCATCAGGGACGTGTAAAGCGGAGCCCTAAAGACGCGAATTAATGACGGAGGAGTGGAGAGCGTCGATTTGCAATTGCATTAATTCCGTGGGGCGCGATGAAAAACAGCAGTCGAGTGGATGACTAGCTGCACGCATTGAGCTCTATACTAACTGGAGAGAGAACAGAGCAATGGCGGCCGATCAGACAAGGTACACAAATTAGTGGGTAGAGCTGCCTCTGTCCCGCGCGGCGTCTTTACCGGTCTATACAGTCTATACCCCCACCACACGCAAATTTACTACAGGATAGTAGAGATATAGAGAGGGATAGTAGGAAGAAGAAGGATGCATGGACACACTATTTTCCCCTCTCTCTCTGATCGCTGTCGCCTCTACTTCTTCCAACTGCTGTTCACACTCCAGTTAGTATAGAGCTCAATGGCTGCACGTGCCTCGAGGCATCCTGTGTACGTGGTGCTTGTTCGAGGAGCTTTTTTTCCATCGTCCACGGCAAAGGACACGCGCGGGTGAAGGCTTGGTGGAATTAGTTTGCCCCGGGGATTCACGTGGCATCGAACGTTTCCGTTTGTGGCGCGTTGCAATTGTCGCTGGGAAGGTTCTTTATCTTCTTCCTCTCTTGCTTCTTCAAATACAGCTGTTTGCTCACATTCTTGATCATCTCCTTGATTTCTTCAGTTCAATCATGCGCTGTCTTTTGGGGGAGGGGTGGGATTATAATGCACGATCGTAGCAAACAGGGGAAAAACAGGAAATGTCTATTTTTAGAAATTCTACGATGTACAACGTACTTACTTATATTGTTTTTGTTTTCGTGGCAACTGGGGTCAAAGAACTGTCGAATCACAATGGGTTATAGAGTAGAAATGAACACATAAGACAACGTTAAAGATTTGGTGTGCTGCAAGAAAACAAGGAATGCAACTAATCAGAAGTGCAACTAATAATAGAAGTGGACACTTATTTCGTTACTGTATTCTGCAGTGTTCCACTCGCAAGATATTAAAACAATGTAAAATAATTCTATTCTTGCTCAGTTCTTTTCTGACGCCTAATTAGAATATTAATTCTTCATAGCATGAGCAATACTGTTAAATTCATCGAACCTTGTTTCTTTACTGATGGACTCAAGTATTACAATTTGATTTTCTCAATAAAGCTGTTTTGTGACCTTCCTTGGTTTCCCCCTTACTCTTCAATAATTGTTCTCCGATATATACATATAATTTTACCGAAACAGTTGTCGAAGAGTTGCGCATTGAAGTCTCCAGGCTCCGCTGCGTTTTCTCATTAAATTTTTCTAAGAAATCAACTTTACCCCCACATATATATTATAACACAAATAATATTAAAAAAGTGTCCATTGCAGATCAAAATCTTAACAGTATAATTTTTACATCCAAAATGACAAATAAGGATTTATTGCATTTGATCAAAACGAGAAGGTCACATACGCCCACTTATAATACTGAAAATTTTAATATCCCACGAAGTTTGAGAAAGTTTTTCACGCGTCACGGACTTCGAAAGAGTGTCTAATGCCCTCCTTTTAACAGGGACTAAAAGCAAACTCCATTTCGCGACAGACACGGTTGCAATTTCCGTGGCGTGTCTCTGAGTTTTTCTTCCCTAGGGAGATGCATGAATAGAGTTTTAAAAATAACTTTAAATCAGCTGGTGACGTCGGCAAGGGTGGCACTCTTTGCAATTATTTTTCACAAACGGTCGTCCACCCACGCTTCGAACGTTCGTAAGACACCTTTCATTCGATGGAGAAATTAATTAGCGTTCGCTGACACTTTACTTCGGTGAAAAACTCGCTTTGCTTCACGAGGCCCTCGATAATCCCGTTGTTCCAGGACATATCAGGACCGTAAAGGTTTATGTATTTAATGAAGTTCGAATCGGCCATTAAATCATCACGTACCAAGTATTTCGCATAATGGATTCATGGATTGAATAGATCAGAAATTAAATTGGGACTGGAAGGTGAGAAAATATGGATTTGCAATAATTCATTTGGAACTTTAAAAGTCGAGGACGCATTTCATCGATTCAGGACAGAGTTTTTATGAAACGAATGGCTTCGGATTGTTGGAAAATTTGAGGTGAAATACTGTAAGTTGAAGTTACCTACTGTCATTTGAACAAGTGGATTAGGTGGAATTTCGTTCTGTTGTACAGAGTGTATTTTGGACTCAGATTATCAAGATTTTGAAGTCGATTGTTTTTAGAGTGGAATATTAGAATTTAGTTAATTTGATACTTTAGCACTTTCAAATTACGTCTTTCTAATTTCAAGTGTTTATTTCACATAGTAATATTAAAATCTTCATAATAAAAGAAAACTTTTCAAGCCCTTTACCATCTGAATAAAAAACTTCCAAATTCTGCCATAAAAACATTAAACTCTATGCACAGAGTTAATAATCTAAAATACATTTCTCCAAGAGCTGAAAATTCTGCACAAACCATTGCAAATTTTCCAAATCACAGCTCCTTACTTACCTGTGTTATAGAAAATTCCCGAAATTCTAATATCTTCAAATAAAATTTCCGAAATTCTAATATCTCCAAAGAAAATTCCCGAAATTCTAATATCTTCAAATAAAATTTCCGAAATTCTAATATCTCCAAAGAAAATTCCCGAAATTCTAATATCTTCAAATAAAATTCCCGAAATTCTAATATCCCCAAAGAAAATTCCCGAAATTCTAATATCTCTAAAGAAAATTCCCGAAATTCTAATATCTTCAAATAAAATTCCCGAAATTCTAATATCCCCAAAGAAAATTCCCGAAATTCTAATTTCTCCAAAGAAAATCTCTGAAATTCTAATATCTCCAAAGAAAATCTCTGGAATTCAAATGTTTTCAAAGAAAGTCTCTGACATTCTAATATCTCCAACGAAAACCTTCGAAGTTCTAATATCCCCAAAGAAAAACACCTCCACTCGAACGGAACAAGCCAACGATGGTCCATAAGACTCCAGTGCTTCATGAAACAAAGCTCTCAAAATCGAGCCACTAGTTGGGATTTCGACGCGATATCATGAGTTTCCTCGAAAGTTTCAGGGGTGGGGGGTGCGTTTCAGGGGTAAGCTGCGAAGGGGGACTGAAGTGCAGCCAGCATCCCTCGCGGCACGAGGGTGACGTCGAAGATCGATACGGCTGGATAACCGTCCCGGCGGCTAAACGCGATAGAGTGTCCAACGGAAGCGTTTCATCTCGCCTGTGTCGAACTTAGACGACGATCATTGCATAATTGAAAGCTTCTTGGGCAGGCTGTTCATGAGGGATGCACCGCGCTATCGTTTCATAGCCGTCGTCGTCGAAATTATTCAACGAGTCAGACCGCCACGGAATAATGATTGGGTAGTTTGTTGGGTGACTCGAGTGCTCGACTGGTAGCTTCTCTGTAGCAATTATTATTCATAAACGAGTTCATTTTGCGCTTGGAAGTTGGGAGGGGTGTTTAGTGGCGTAAGAACGAAGGGGTGGATTCGTTGCATTTTTAACACTTCTGTAGGATATTAACCCCTCGACTTAGGATTTTTGTAGAGGTACTACAGGTGATAAAGTTAAATCTATTTCCTTCCATTGTCTTTAAACTTCTGCCTTATAACGAATCACACTCATAACGCGGATTATGTCCTCTATATTGAAGCAGACTTTAGGGTACCTTTATGGGGAATTTAACTCTTTGACCGAGGATTTTTGTAGAGGTTGCAGGTGATAAAGTTAAATCTCTTTCATTATTCTTAACTTTGTCACCTGCAACCTTTAATGCAATCCTAACTCATGGGGTTAATTTCCCACAAAAGTGTTGAAAAGTATTAATGTAATCATTGAATAGTTTACAACTACATTCATAGATCAACGATTGCTTGAGAATTCTACAACTGCTTCTTTTTTTTCTTCAATCCAACCACTTGGCGACGTCTGCTTCAATATACATAGAGGACATAATGCGCGCTATGAGTGTGACTCGTTAGAAGCTAAGAGGTTAATTGGTGTGGATTTTGTTCTACGGATATAGTAATTCTTTGTGTAAATGTGTAGTATGATTTGAATATGGAAATGGAGATAGGTTTGACAAGTGGAGAATTGAGAAAAGAACACATGCTTGGTGCAACACATAGTTGATCATTCCAATGCAAGTGGCTAATCAGATTTCATTAGCAATAGAGAGGATGCTATAGAAATACATAAAAGTAACTACAGATTTGCTGTTGAAATTATGTGGCAAAGAAAATGGCGCGTGTACCGAGTCAAAGATAATCCTACAATGTGTTTAAATTGTATTTTATCGTAATGTGTGACTTGCTAAGACTTCTTATTACAAAATGCACCAAACACAAGACTACAGAAGGCTGAACTCAAAATCAGCAGGCTATCAATAAACCGACGTGGATATATTTCAAATTTCGATATCAGATAATTAATAACAGTCTTCAGTTTCGAACTTCTGGGACATCGACTTCCTTTTTTACACTTCAATAGATACCTCAACAATCTTACTACAATTGTACTTCGTTACCGATGTTCAGAACCGTACACTTTTCAATCGAAAAGTAGTTCTCCCAGTGCAAGAAAAATGATATCGAGGGTGGCCACGTCAAGAACTGTCCACCTACGAAACAGGTCGTCTCCCCTCGTTCTATCTCGACGCGTTACCCATGATCCCTCAGACGCCCCTTCGAACTTTACTATCTGCTGAAACTTTTGCAAAACCTACGCCCCGGTTTGTTCCACTTCGCTCTTTCTTTAAAACTAAAGCTGACACCGAACGCATGAATCTTGTAAGATGTTCGAAGGATGGAAAGTGCTGGACAGGTTTGCCAGCGAGGCGTATATTAATGTTAACGTTTTATCAGGGGGTATCATTAATCTTCCGTGGTCTGAATCCATCACCTTGGGATAGATCGAGTTGGACGAGAGATCTTTTCCGTGATCTCTTGTCTGTTCCTCGTTGTTCATCGCTGCTCGCTTTGTAGAAATCCATAGGTACTTGAGTGAGTTTACAATCGACATCTTCCACGCGTTTCCATTGATCTTTAGCTGATTTAGCTTCAGGCTTTTCCATACGAGACATTTTTGTGGCTAGCAACTGGTATTAGATACATTTGTACTATTTTTAAATCAGTGCTGTGTTTGCTAAGGGGATATTATATTAGAAATACTAGTTGGGAGCAGTAGGACGTGATATATGTATACTCTTAGGCCTTTTTCATACAGGCCACTTTTGTGACTCACAACTGGTATTGGGGATGCATGTGTATACAGTATTGTCTCCTTATGGGCTCGGTTTGGTGTACACGATGTGCGTTTTTCGCTATCCCCACCACTTTTGTTTCACTCTTGTCCGGCGAAGGCGAAAGCGAGATGGAACGAGAGCGAGCGAGAGACACTGGAAGCGAGCAACGGCGGTACGAGACAGACGACGCGTTGATGTTTTGTCTCGCTCCGTCTTTCGGACGCCGTGACACTCCGTCCTTTGCGAGCACGACGGGCGTGCGCAATGGTCGCGAGTCCACACGGTGAGCACGGGAACCGCTTCGCAAAATCTTGACGCAGCCCGATTCATTCTGAGCGTTCGCGCCCGTCGCGCACGCCCGCCGCGCACGCAAAGCGTTCCATCTCGCTCCCCTCTTCGGCCAGAAAAAAGCGAGAAACGAACACTCGGAATTAGGGCTCTGTTCATGATATGGGTTCAACGCCGGTCCCGACCAGCGAGCCCACAGCGCGGAAATACTGTAATTTCTATTTTCTTCTAGCTTTGTGAAATTGGCACTATTTCTGCCAAGCGAATATACCTCAGTGTATATGAATACACATCATACCAACAGTGGACCACAGAGCACACTTTAATCCTTAAGCCCGTTTCACACAAGTGGCTTCTGAGACTTGGAACAGTGACTTAAGTAGGATGTATTCAAAAATACTATCCCTGCCAATTGAATGTACCTAAAATGCCAGTCGTATGACACAAAAAACATAGGTACTTTTACCCTTAAGTCCTTTTCACACGAGATTTTTTTGCGACTCACGATTGGTATATCAGATATATTTGCCTTTGCCAAGAGAATATAATCTTCGTAATACTAGTCGTGTGCCGTAGAACACATCCTCTTACCCTTAGGCCCCTTTCACACATGATTCTTTCGTGACTCAGACACTACTAGAAATATTCCTTGCATCACTCACAAATCCACGCAGAGTGCAATGATGCATAAACAGGTTGCATGAAACTCATTTCACCTATCACACTCTCCCAATGCTAACGTAAAGTAAGCTCTAAGTAATAACACGTTAAATAATCGACTAATTCCATAAAGATTTCCAGCCGTGTACTTATTCACCCAATTTCTATCACCTCCCATTCTTACCAAGTCTAATCCAAACCACCGCAAAATTGTCACGCGTCGAAAGGCCTTAACACTCGACTGCGAATCGAACAGTTATCCTTTCCGTGGCGAAATCGAGCCCACTTTCGTCGCGGAAGCGAGCACCGAGCTTCGCAGAGGGTCGCTCCTCGATTATTCACGGTTAATTATACTACGTGCTAATTACCAGAGGAGATGTAAGGCAGGGCGCGTACGCGCGTTCTCGCCGTGACTTCAGATATGATAAACTGCTGGCTGGAAAAACAGCGAGCAATTATTATCATGCGCGTGTGATTGCTCATTACCACGAGGCCTTGCATCCTAACGAGTGCAATGGCGGCGGAATCAAGTGCAGCGTAGGCCAAGGAATATGAACCAATTGGATGCTCGAGTACCGTTTCACTTGCCATGTCAAAGGACACTTTCGATGATACCTATGGTATTAAATGAATTTTTTTTTTTAAATTTGAGCTTAAGAGCTGAATGACAATTACATAGGTGCGTGGCGCTACGTTCCTCTGTGTTTCAAATAGGGTGTCGACAGAGGGGATAAATATTTCAATATTTTCGATTTTTAGGTTTACTTTAATAACAGAAATACCTGATCTGTAGCTGTGGATTTTAATTATTTCGGTTATTTTTTATATTTTTTTTTGTATTTTAGGTATTTCAGTCATTTCAGTTATTTTGGGTATTTTAGTTGTTTTAGTTGTTTGAGTTATTTCAGTTATTTTACTAGGTACTAGTAGCGTGATCGTTAACTCTAGATTGCTAAAGTTTAAGCTTTCGTTTATATTTTTATTCTGAAAATCTACTTCAAACAGTTCTAAGTCATTATGTCACCATAATAGTTGCAAAGGACTTTGCCAACTCATCCCTTAAAGCCTTCCTAATTAGAAGTAACTTCGCCATTACATCCACCATTAGGGAATTCAAAACTACGACCATCATGCTGATTTTTCAAAGTAAATTCACCTGCTTCGCCGAATGTACAGTAACAGCAGCAAAAATGCCACCTTCCACTTGTACCCTTTTCACGGTACACTGGGCATATCGTCCCAAAAAATTTCCTTACCCAAGTCATTCCTTTCATGACTCGTCGAGCCGTCTACTCGGTCCTCCTTGACACCGAGAATGACCAGCGATAATAAGAGCACCGGCACGATTCACACGGGCTGAGGATAAATTATGAAACGTTTGACCTATCTGCGTCGACGTTTCGGATCTGGCACGCGTCGAGGATAATCGAGCGGGGAATAAAATTTCCTGAAGTGGGTCAGCTGTGTGTTGAAGCTTCTACCGTTTTTTCGAGTCGTTCCTCAAAAGCGCAGGTTCCCACAAT
The DNA here is from genome assembly GCA_960531205.1 of Andrena bicolor. Lineage (NCBI taxonomy): Eukaryota > Metazoa > Arthropoda > Insecta > Hymenoptera > Andrenidae > Andrena > Andrena bicolor. Next base: position 11,379,201 of record OY482668.1, on the reverse strand, counting down.
TTCTCCACAACCTTCGACCGGAATAATTTAATGAAAACATTTCCAGCTTCCAATAAAACAATTTCGCCGTCGTTGGCGGTTTATGGTCGGCGAAGCTTGGACCAAGGAGCATTATGCTCGCGATGAAATTGATAATTCGAAGGAACGAACGATCAGCTCGAATATTCGGCTGGCGAATGGAGTTTATTGTCTCCACGGTGCGCTGGAATCAGGTCAGTTATCGAGAACGCGGGCTGCAGCCCGTCAGGATGCAATTTACTGTTTTGTTAACGATCGAGCAGATTGCTGGGAAGTTCGAGAACACTGGGATTGAAACGTTCCTCGCGGCATCGATTAGTTTCTAAACCCGTCCACCAACTTTTATGAATCCATCCGTGTCATGGACAGTCTTCTTGTTTTCCTCCTTGCGATCGTCGAGGAAACTTGGGCTCGCCTCCACCCAATTCTTGGTAATAAACTCTTCAACAGTAGGTGCTTAATCGTGGCAAATGAAGAAAACTCTTTAATACACAGGAGGAAACTACAAATCATTTACCCATAGTAAACTAATAAACACGAGTAGCGTAAAATTTTCAAAATTTGTAATTAATCTTAGTACGTCCCTGGAGTCGTTTTTGACCCGATTATGGGTCAAAGAATTAAGGGTTCGTTAAGGGTTCTTTCAATTTTGAGAAATCTATGAATCTTGTTTCCCATTTTCTGGCATTACGTCAAATGTCTCCTAGAAAAGTTTCTGCAAAGCGAACGTCGAGCTTGCTTTCTTTTCAATATAATTATTTAGGAACTCTCCAACAGTATCTTTCTCAATACGTCTTTGAAATCTTTTTTGTGTGATTTTCATCTTGGCAGTCCCTGACCGTTAATTATATTTATCCATTTTAGTAACTGTTCCTAGTAGAAGAAAATTCTTCAGTTTCCTTTTTCTGTTTCATTTCGTCACAGCGGAAAATGATGCAACTATAGTATCGCGTTCCACATCCCAAAAGGTTTCACTAATTTTCAGAAATAAATGCGTTTATGAGATTTAATGGTTGACGAACTTTTGTTGCAGTTTCCTCGCAGTAGGCGTTGAAATCACTCGCACTTTCGTTTCTCCGTGGAAAAACTGGCGCGTTTAAGGTTCGAGCAGTGAAACACGTTCGTTTGTTTTCACCTGGTTCGCAACGAGTTTCGTAAGCGTTGCGCGATGGATCTGCGATCGCAATCGAGTCGGATAAACAAAAAGACCGTGAACAATGTTGCGTTTATGGGAAATTCAATTACCATATTTCTTTATGAGCGTCGAATTTCCCTGGGCATATCGCTCGCGGAGTTTCTAGACTCGCGGCTGACGTTTGCATAGTTTTAATTGTTATTTATAAACGGCGCTCTTACGTAACGCGACGTTTATTAATGTTGCACGAGCGCGATAAAAATCTTCCGCATTGCCATAAATTCGTGCACTCTGAGTCATTTCCGCGCACGCGTCCAGGCAGAATAATTATTTTTTTGCTTGCAAGCATTACCAAACTCTATTTTTACGTAACACGATACAACTGTTGCGATAAGCCGAGCATACCGAATTCGTTTTGTATTATGCGCGTATTCCGTCACCGAATTGCAAAATTTTATTTCAACATTGCAGGTAAAGAATTGGGTTTGAGATTAAACTTTTATATCGTTAATTTAATAGTTCAAAGTGTAGAGTAGTTTCGAGAAATTTGAATTGTTGTTGTGAAAGATCAAGTAGAGTGAACTCCTGTATGTGACATGGAACGGTTTTTGTTAGGTATTTGCTTTTTACTTGGAAATCGACGAAATCGTGTTAGAAACTTTTCGAAGAATAATTAATTTAGTCTTTAGTAAAGCGGCATTTCATTGTTTTCGAATAGATTTGAATTTTTTTTTATAGATTACGGTTTAAGAAATTTTGAGTAAAGTAGCTTGTTACTTCTGCAAAATTTCCAAGGCTTTCTATATGCATACAATTGCATTCCATTGTTGAAGATCAGATTATAGAATTTAAGCTTCACAGCCAAGAGTAGGGATAAACTTATTATTAGCAGAAATTGTTCTCTTCGACTATCAAATTACATTTGAAATTGCAAAGTACCAATAAAATTCCACTTTTAACAGTAGGAACAGAAATTGAATCGTCGAGCTCAGCATATCAATAACAGAAACAACAATCAACCCTCGTTATCAGATCCTACATGTTTCTGCAAATATCGTAATGCATTGCAACTCAATTGCAAAATAATCATCACATCCTGCATTCAATAATAAGATCCTATTCAATTATAGAAGGTAACAGCACAGCCCCAAAACAACAAAAATGAACCCTCATATTATCAGGTCTCAAAAATTTGGCTACTAGTATATTGTAGGGTAAAGCAACCAGTAATTGACCGCATACCAGTGAATGACCATCAGGCAAAGAAATGTCAATTATAAATTTAAAAAGTACTATTTGTTTATAAATAGAGTGTAGTTGCACTTTTAATATATATTTTGTTTTTTTTTGTTTTGCGTATTAAACAAACATTAATAAGTACAATTCTTAATAAAAGTATGCGGTCATTTACTGGGCTTCTCATTCAACAATTCGGTCATTTACTGGTTTGTTTACCCTATTAGAAATTGAATTGCCACTTAATTACAGAATAACCATCACATCCTGCATTCAATAATAAGATCCTATTCAATTACCAAAGATAACATCACATTACCCAACAATAGAAACCACAATCAACCCTCATTACCAACATCAAAATTTTCTCCAACCGCAAAATTGCATTAGAAATTAAACCATAAAAATAACCATAACATCCAGCACTAAACAATATAACCCCCTTCAATCTTCAAATATACCATCACAACCCCCATCATGACGCTCGAAATTTTCCAACTACTTCTTCCGAATTCTACTAGCAAATTCCATCACAAAAGCCACTCCCCAACACGCAAGCCTCCACGCAACCGGTAACCAGCATCTGTGCCCATCGAAACGGTGACTAACTGCCGAGCCACCGCTGGTAGCGATAAATAATCATTCTCTGTAGAGAACGCTTCACTGTCCCGCGTGCACTTTTACACGGCTACCGTGTACACCGAATGCAACAGCATCGGCTGCACAAAGCCCCTTGGCGGATAGTATCTGGTTCGATGTATGGTCTCATTGTGACTCATTCGTTCCTGACGCTCGATACAAGCTCGGCTTTTTGTACGACACGGCTTTGCAGTGCTCCTTACCCGCGCTGAACGGTGCCAAACCAACACGTGTGCAGCTCCGTACATACGTGCGGACGCCTGCAACGCGACCCTCGTGGAACGGAATTATGAGCCCGAGCCACTCCCGCGTACCCACAAACCCTCCCCCAAGCCTGGTGCTTGGAAATATCCGCGGAGCTCAAGTGCTTTCCTCGGCGCCGTCGCGTCCACCAACGAAACGAGCCCAGCAATTCCCGAATATCCGACGTTTTTCGCATCCTTCTGACCAGTACATGCCGCCTCCCTCCCCCCCTCCACTGGGAACACGATGCTGCGTTTTCGGTGTTCTCGGTGTTCTCGGTGTTTCCGCGGTGACGTTCGAGGGTTTTGCTGGCTCTCGCGGTTCGGAGTGTACAGGGATGTAGTGGATGTTTTTCGCGCTTTTCTGGAAGCCAGATGTGAGTCCGAAGGGAAACTCGGGGTTTAACTGGGTGGCTGGGTAATGCTGAGGGATGGATTTTTTTTTGGGGGTGGGAAGAGGATCTGTTGGAGGAGTAAATTACTTAGCATATTAATTAATGTGGAACATAGTAGCTTTGGGCATTGCTTTTTTCAATGAGGGGTGTAGTTGAAGATTCAAGGTTCTGGGTAATGAGAATAGTGAGGAATACTAGGGGATGGATATTTTGGGAATGGGAAAGGGATCAGTTGAGAAAGGTGTAGGGTACAAATTCTGGTACCTTTGCATCTTGGAACGAGGCGTGAACGGTGAAGTTACTAAAAATTACGTAGATGGCTGCCTACGACGAGCTCTCGTCATCCTATGATCTTTTTAAGGGGTAACACCACTCTAGAGGCAGAAAAAGAAGACCTAAATTTGACAATTTATTTTGTGAGAATGACAAACGGGATAGAATTTCTTTTCAGAGGGTTTATTTAACACATATTGAAGTACGAAAAACAATTTTTTTTTATTGCCATTATCATGCAAAAATGGCGACAACAGAGCCCGTCGTCGAAAAAACCTTTTTTGAAAACGCCGCCACGGGAGGACGGATTTCTCGGCATGTATGAGTCCTGGAACCAAAAATAAAAAAAATTTATAATCTATATACAATTGGCTTTGGAAGTACGTAGCCGTTTTTTGATTGAATGTAAACTTTTTTTTATAAGCAATTTAATGCCCATTTTTAGGGCAAAGAATCGATTCATTTCTTAAAAAGTGCACCACTTCCACAAAAATTGATTAAAAAAAATAACCCTACGTACTTCCAAAGCCAATTGCATATAGATTATAAATTTTTTTTATTTTTGGTTCCAGGACTCATAATGTCGAGAAATTTGTCCTCCCGTGGCGGCGTTTTCAAAAAATCTTTTTTCGACGTCGGGCTCTGTTGCCGCCATTTTGCATGAAAATGGCAATAAAAAAAATTGTTTTTCGTAGTTCAATATGTGTTAAATAAACCCTCTGAAAAGAAATTCTATTCCGTTTGTCATTCTCACAAAATAAATTGTCAATTTTAGGTCTTCTTTATTTGCCTCTAGAGTGGTGTTACCCCTTAATTGAAAGTGCTGCGTACGAACGATTTCAGTAGATTAAAAAGTCCTCATAATTGCTTCCTCTAAGCCATTTTAGAGGACCGAAAAATAAATACGTGTTTTTTTTTTATTTTTACCCGATTGCATATTTAGGGGATGGAACCACCCCTCAAGAGCTCCAAAAGTTCCTATTCTTACAATTAGTTTAAAGAATATTATAACATTCTATTGAATAAAACTTGACATACACAATGTTATAATATCTATTCTTTAAACTAACAATAGCAACTTTTATGCCTCTTCTTTTGAACTTTGAGGCAGAGTTTGGCAAAAACTTTATCTAAATAAAAATTTTAGGTAACGAATAAAAGATAAAAAGTTTGTATTCGTTATTGGGGCTCGAATAATCCAAGTCGAAAAGCAACGAATAAATAGGTTTATTCGATGAGAATTTATCCTTCGAATAAAAATAATTTCTTATGCAAAGAGAATTTATCCGTCGAATAAATTCGTCCAGATCACTTTTATTATTCGAGCCTTGACTAACGAATAAAAATAAAGTATCTTTTATTCGACTCGTTATTTGAATAATTTTCAGGAGAATGTCCAACTCTGCTTTGAGGGGTGGTCTCACCCCCAACATATGCAAGCGCTCCAAAATAAGAAAACACGTATTTCTTATTTTTCCTCTAAATAAAACATATCCAAAAACTAAAACAATCGGAGGCGTACACCTGAAAGCACTCCTTGTTAGTCAACTTTTACTCATTTCACTTACAAATCTCAATAACCTCATCCCCCATTATCATCCAATTACCCGGAGATTTCATATTAAATTTCTAATAAACCCGAAGCACAGAAAAATCCAAGAACCAACTACCTCCACAAGCATTAACACAACCCCATTAAAATCACCGTTTCCTCCTCCCTCGTCTACGCGCCACTTCAAAATTCTCTACTACTCAATCCTCGAGCTATCGACGATAATTCGGCCTCATCGGTGCATGTATTACATAATAAAGAAGCGGCGCGGTCTGGTTAGGTAGCAATGCCACAGACGAAAATGGCAACCGTATGCATAATAATGGCGAGCGTTCTGCCAATAACGCCGACTTTTATTGCGCGCTCACGGTGGAGGATTCGTAAATTGTCCGCCGCGAGCCGGGCCCATAAAACTGCTCTATGATACATCTTTTACAGCGAAACAGTTCCTCGCAATAAACGCGCCGCGGAATTTGTGCCAAGCGTTCCCACTTCCCACCGCGCTGCAACGTCCCGTTCCGTTTTCTTTCCCATGTCCCGCTACGCCCTGTAAGGCCGGATTAACTGTGTTATTAGTTTCCGCTAGCTGGAGGCGACGTTTGCGCTGGGCTGCCATGTAAATAGAATCCAGAGCCGTTTACTCCGTGTACCTAACCGCCACCGTCGACGGATATTACACGACGGCACGTGAATCCGCGCGTTTCTGGCTAACGACTGACGATTTGCCCGCGACACGTACGAGCAATTCCAAGCTGGCGTGGAAATATTTGGCGCTTAACGGGCCGTCGAATCGCACTGATTAATCAAACAAATTTTGTTATATTTTATACTTTTACTTTTTCCGTGCTTCGTTTATGATTGATGGTTAGGTTTATTAATAATGTCTTCTACTCTAATTTCTGTAATTTGTGTTAGCTACTCGCATGTATTTTCTTTTTTCGTAGATTAATAAAGGCGTGTAATAATAACAACAAAATTTATATGGCTTACAAAGGAAGATTCCCAACCCAGAAATTAAAAAGTATATGAAAGTTTAGGTAGATAATAATACTTAAGATAATAATTGTATGTTGAATTTGTAATTACTTGTTCTCGTTTTTAGGTTTTCAAGGTTCTAGACCTAGAGAATTTTTTGTTAAAGTTTCGAAGATGCAAGATTAATTTTTTAGTTGCAAGTACTAATTCTTTGTTCTGATTCTTCAAGTTTTCAAGGTATCAGAGGATTTTCTATTTAATTTTCAACGGCAAATATAATCTTTTTACTGATTATCAGTTGCGATTCCTAATTCTTCGTTCTGGTTCTTCAGATTTTGAAGGTTCCAAAGAATTTTATAAAATTCCAAAGATTGAACTTCGACGTTAAATACCTATATTCTTGTACCTCAGTTCAAATTTCCAAAAGGTTTTCTACGTAATTTTCGAGCATACAATTTAACACCCAATATACTCATTGTTTCACTGAAGATTTCTACTTTTTCGTCTCAGTTTCCCAAAATTTTGAGATTCCAAAGGATTTTCTACAATTCCAAAGACTGAACTTCGACGTAAATATTCTTTCCCTCAGTTGCAATTCCCTATTCCTCATTCCACCTCTCCAAGTCTTCAAGATTGCCAAGCAATTCCCATTCAATTTCCAAAGACCACACTCCACCTCGAAAGATATAACCTTTTCCATTACTCAAGATTTCTAATTCTTCGTCTCAGTTCCACACCTTCCAAGGTTCCAAAGAATTTCTCATTAAACCCTCAAGAAGAACCAGGGATGGCCAAGAACTGGCCAAGTTCTGGCTACGTCTGAGAAAACGTTTACTTTGAAGGAAAACCCCTAAGTGGATATTAAAGTCCCGCACATTATCATACATCCGCGGAGCAAAGTATTTAGCGTGAAATTATGCAGCACTCGGTATGTAACGAAACTACGGTACGAGGATTTAATATTCCGCGGCGGGAGTTGTCGAGGAGACGGGTAGAAGCCTCGGTCCAAAGGACGTAAAAACTTTCCCCCGCGGGAAGAACTTTGTTTAACCGGGTTTTATGAGTTTGTTGCGCAATAATGTTCACGTGCGTTGCCTGAGAGTGCTTGATGCCTCGCGACCAGATTCCAGCGATTCGCGCGAATCTGGTGGAAAAGTGTTGCTCCGGCACTCCTCGGCACAGCCTCCGATACCTCTCGAAACAACGACGTGACGGCGTTTAATATCGCGCGATAATATCAGCTAATAGGAAATCGATGAGAAGAGGTCTTATCTTGAGGTCGAGTGGAAAGTTCTGCCAAGATCTGTCTTATACCGTGCAGATTTCATTTAAATTTACGAGTGCAATTTAATCTTGAATTTCTCACGGAGTAACAGTGGCTGGGAGAGTTTGGGGTGGGATCTGTTGAGTATTGTAAGAACACTCTGTATATCGATAGAAGAAATATTCTGTAACTGTTGAGTGTACTGCGACTACGATGGATGATAAAATTGGTGAAAAATCACGGATGGCATTGGGTATAGGCTAAGTAGGTTGCAGCCTACGACGGCATTTGTTTTTTTTGGGGGGGGGGGGACAAATCTTTGGGAGCCGTAAATAGGGGAGAGTGGAAAATTTTGGGGACCGGAAAATTTAGGGGAGTATCCAATTTTAGGCAGCATCCAATTTTAGGGAGCATCCAATTTTAGGGAATGGTAAGTTTGGAGGAGCATCCAATTTTGGGGGGCGACTAATTTTAGGGAGCGATAAATTTTTGGGAGCGATAAATTTGGAGGAGCATCCAATTTTGGGGAGCAACTAATTTTAGGGAGCGACAAATTTTTGGGAGCGATAAATTTGGAAGAGTTGAAAATTTTGAGGAGCGGCAGATTTTGGGGAGCATCCAATTTTAGGGAATGGTAAGTTTGGAGGAGCATCCAATTTTGGGGAGCGACTAATTTTAGGGAGCGATAAATTTGGAGGAGCATCCAATTTTGGGGAGCGACTAATTTTAGGGAGCGACAAATTTTTGGGAGCGATAAATTTGGAAGAGTTGAAAATTTTGAGGAGCGGCAGATTTGGGGGGGGGGGCATCCAATTTTAGGGAGCATTCAATTTTGGGGAGCGACAAATTTTGGGGAGCATAGACGCTTGCTAGCCTAAGGGCGCCAGAAATACACTCCTGTAAAGAATAATAGATAGATATGTAAGACTAGTAGTACTCCAAAATTGATTACGAATTATAAATAGTAACGAATGACAGGATGATCGAGGAATCTAGGGTTCGTGACCTGACTGACTTGTACCTTCGTGAAAGTCGCTTATCATTCGCTTCGTTTAGCGTATAATCAATGCGTATCATTCGTCTTCCTCGATGCACTGCGGTGCAAAGTAAGGCTAGCGTGGCAGGACGTTGACGTTTGTTGGGTGGGTGCCATAGTAAATGTCCAAAAGCTGTATTGGTGGAGATTTTGAGATAGTACGTAGTATCATTCGACTACTAAGAGGATCGTGGTGATTGGTGAGTAATCAGGCACTCGTGTATGGTATTTATAAAGGATGACGTGTTATTTCGCTCGCATAATGACTTTCCTCTTAAAGAATTAATGCTTCAGGGGACACTGTGTGATCAAACTGTAGGAACTAATGAATATCTGCTACTGCTAGATTACTGGCTGCTGATGGTTAGCAGCTTTCGTTGCAGAAGCTGTTTCGAAGTGTGCAGTTTTAGCACAGTGATACGAAATTAAATGAGGGAAACTTTCAAATCAATCGGCACCTATTTGGAAATCACTAAAATTCTAAGGAAATCCTTTAGATGACTAAGGTCGGGGCCAGATATATTGGCCGGTGAATTTGTTTTCGCAGCTAACGCACACCTATTCTGATGTATGTATTTCTACGCTAAGAACTCGGTTTCGCCTACACGTTAAGAGCTCGGCGCTATCCCCACCACTTCTGGCGCACTCTTTTTCTGGCAAGGCGAGAGCGAGTCAGAAAACGTTGAGAATAGAAGAATACTCCTCACGAAACTCACCGGCCAATATATCTGGCCCCGACCTTAGAAAATTTCTATTTAATTTTTTAATATTGTAGTTCAACGCGTTTCACTTTGGTTCTTCGAGTATTGAAGCTTCCAAAGGAGCTTCTATTAAATCTTCAAAGATTATAGTTCCACTGAAATTACGCCCCTTTTCTAATTTACAATTCCCAATTCTTCTTCTCTCATTTTCTCCTCGACTCTAAAAAATTGGGTACTTGATATTAATGTTTTAAGAGGTGCCCTCACTAATCAGCTTCCACATTTTCCCCCACTCCCATCCAAAAAGAATTCCCCGCGTTATGAAGGTAAGAAGTCCCTAAGAACCTCCACCGACTTCAAAGACTCCAAGGTATTTGTTAGCCGAAGTAGACGACGAACTTTCTAAGCGACTCGGCCGCTAAAAGCCGCGAAGGTGCCCTCGACGCTCACGAGCAACAATTTCTTCTCCCTCCGCCGCAAAGAGCAGCGGCAGCAAGAAAGAAACCCGTCGAGCCCCGCCATTTCGTCCGGCGTAAGAACTTCCACGGCAAATTGAATTGCATAATGAAGACAGACAGACATTTCTGACAATGGCGAGACGCGGGCGACGAGCAACGCTCCTCGAGCGATTCAATTTCCAAGTTCTACATACGGAGGAGGCCTTCGAGCCACGGAACGCTCCAAAAGCGACAACTTTCTCCGATCGTAAGCCGTGAAAGTCTAAACTCGCTGCTAATATCCACGGTCCAACTAGCAGGCACAGTGTAGAATCTCCATCCACTGTCATATTACTCATCCCACTACCGAGAAACGATTTTCCCCCCAACAGTCGAGCGAAACGCTTCGTTAAGTAGTACAGCCTACGATATCTTCGACGCCATCACTGATCACCACCTGCAGATTCACAATTTTATGTGAACTCTAAGCAGCGATACTCAGTTACATTGGATTAAATTGAATTTCCAATTTTTTAAAATATTCAATTTTTAATAACCCATGATTGATTGAAAATAGCTCTAAATATACTAACTTTTGGAAAACTTATAAAAACAGCGTTAACAAAATATTTTTAAACGAGTGTTTAAAATATTTTATCCACTTAAAATCGATATACATATTAACAGAGCATTTGGCACTGTTACTAACAAGGGAAGTTAAGCAACCTGAAGATTCAGAAAATTATGCAACTTTGTGTGGAAATATAAGTTCATCTGTAAGTTAAACCTACTTTGGGGCGAAATCACCCCTTGAAAAGATGCACAATTTTCTTTTTCGTGAAGTATCTCAGGAACGGTGAGAGGCATCGAACAGAAGTTTAAACAAAAGCTGCAGCTTTTATCTACAAAACTGTGTAAAAATAATTATCGAAGAATCTATACTTTTCAAGTTACCCCCACCACCAATCCTTAATTCGATGACTGCACACAAAGTTGCATCATTTCTTGAATTTCCTGGTTGCCAAACTCCCCTTGTAAGCAAAAATATATTTTTCAATTTGGGGTGCATTTTCAAAACTTTCCACCGAATGGTATAAAATCCACATATCTCGGATAAATAATTACATTAAACATCATTATTATGTTCCAATCCTATGTATTAGTAAATGGAAACATCAATCTACTAAATCTCTCAGTTTCTCTGCTTGTTCATCATTTGTACCGGAAACTACACACTTCACATAACTCTACCAATTTACTTAGAATTTTTTTACCTTCACTGCTACCCATAACTCAAGTTCGGTAAATTATGGAGTTGCCTCCTTCTCACAGCAGCCTTCAATTACATATCCTCGAATTTCGTCAACGACCTCCGAGGTCCCAGCATCCACGATCAGTGAACTCTTTGATAATCAGCCAAAGGATCATATCGATTTGCTATCACCAGCCAGTGCGACACGAGCTTACACTGATCGTTGGGTGAGGGTCTAGACTCTAGGTAGATCCGACAATCAACATCTGTCAGTTGACCCGCGTTTTTCGAGTTCCTAGCCCCTCTATGCGTCCCTATCTCTTTCCCCACGCCCCTTATCTTCATTACTTCCGTCGCGGTAGTCGAGGTGAAAGGGGTACGAGGTTGGTTTGCGGCGGCGCCGGAAAGCAGGCCACCGGTGGAGCAGGGCAGGTGGGAGGTGGAAAGGACATCTAATGCGGGCTTTTCTCGGGTCGAGGACGAAAATGGCAGGATTGAAGGACGACCGTGCGGTCCTCTTTTTCTCCCTGGGCTTTCGCTGAGCCTCCCCTGTCTTTCCCCTCGTTTCCCAGCGCGTTCCCTCACATTTTTCCCTTCGCGCCTTTTGTCTTTCAACTCCCTCTGTCACCATCGCGTTGCGTCTAATTCTCTGCAGCGCCGGCGAACAGTCCGTCGTTGTTTCTCCGTGCAGCCCGCAGCTGCCCTTTAGCTCGATTTCTCAAAGGAAACTCGAGCTTGTTACCCCGCACGCGGTTGTTCCGAGAGGTCCGCGTGTACTGTGCAACGGAGGCTGTAGGAAGTAATGGTGTGGATCGTTTAATAGCACTTCCCGTTTCGGTACGAGGTAGAAAACTCTCTGAGAAATCAAGAAGGAACTTCTTCCTTTGAGGACCGGCGTTTCTGTGGCCGAAGCGGGTCGATTTAGACCCGTGCACAGTGGTCTCTTTTCCTGCTATCTAGAAACGTGGATGTTTTCTTGTAACCAGTGATATTTCGAATTAGGTATAGAAGATATTTCGATTAGATATTCGGTATTTCGAAAGAATGCACTTCTTTGAAGCACACCGAACCCCTTATCGGATATAAATCTGTGGATGAGTTTAAGAAAAGCCAACGTCAATATTTGGCAAAATTGTCTACTTGAGGTAAAAGAAGGTATATAAAGATTTACAAAATTTCTAACGCTAATTGGTAAAAAGTGAAATAATTGTGGATTTAATATTTGGATGGCTGCTCGATTTTCAGTTACTACTTCTCGCGAGTTTAAGAAATCAACTGTATTTCATATTTGAAGGGATAAGGGGGGAAACAAGAATTGTCATGAAACAGCTTTATCCAGAAAATTAAATTTTAATACTTTAGTTCACCAATAATGAAGGTTCAACGAATTGAATTTTCTTATATAATTTTATTCTTAAATAATGTCTGGTTTTACTTTGACAACAGAAGCTTGAAGCTTACGTTCAGGCAAAGAGCGAGGACATTCCGTATTTTGTTTCAGTGCAGAGTGGACACTTCCTGTTTTTAAGTTTCCAGTGTGCCAAATCTTTAACGTTCTCTTACAGGGCTATTTGAACTTTATAAACCTTTGTGATTCGACAGTTCTGTAATCCCAGTTGCCACCAATAAAATATGTTACAAATCGCAAAATCACGAAAAATGGACATTTGCAGTTTTTCCCCTTAGTACCCTTTATTTACCAATGACGAAATTAAACATTCCAAGATTTATATCCTATTTATTATTATAGGTAAGCATATTTGGTGTTTTGATAGTTTTCAAGAGACCAATGAATAATTAAAAAATTTAAAAAATATCGACAATGAACGTCCGCCCCAAAATCTGTAGCAGTTAAAGTGTTAAATCATTTAACATAAGCCAAGGAGTTTAACCATTTCTCGCGAGCGTGGGTGAAAACAGGCCCAGAAGCCGTGGCCTCGTTTCCCTCACCCGAAAATTAATGTGTAATAATTCTGCTAAATTATTAGCTACCTGAAAGCTACGTCCACCAAGATTCTCTATATTAAATGCAACTTAACGCTATCAGCGATATATCATTCTCCGAAACACCAACTAATTTCTTAATTTTCCATTTGCCTCATCCCCGATCTGCCGTTTCAAGAGTTTCCCCAATTCACTTCCCCCTGCTCTTTCATCCCAGCATTTATCAAGCAGAAACGCCGCGGCAAGGCGATTCGTCCACCCCCTTCTCACCCCTTCGCTCCCTCTTTCATCTCCATAACTCTTGATCGGCTGACTCTCACAGACCGCCATGGCCGCCGAATTTACTCTGAGGCCATGCGGCGCTGTGGATCTCGTGTTTACCCAGCCACCAGGCTTAAGATGCACATATTCCAACCAGAGGGTGGCCACCCCCTCGCCGTGGCAGGAGAACCGAGCCTGGAAGTCGCCGAGCATCCCTTCCACGCCGCGATTCAGAGGCGACCACTCGAAATGGATTATCGCGAGGATAACATTCGTCGGTTGAAGCAGATTTCTTGGTCGCCCCCGCGGTGACGTGGACACGGATATTGGGAAAGTGGATTCCTTTCGGGGCGACCTTTCCCTGCCGCGATAGAATTTTAACGTCTCGCCAATGGATCCTCCTGCTCGACCTGATTTACTGGCGGCCCAGGAAAGCGTCTGCTGAAGATTCTCATTTTTCATCCCCTTGCGACTTCCATCGCATCGGAGCGTCATACATTGTGACTTTCATTTTTAAAGTGGACGGTGCCCCACACGATGGAATTTTAAAGGTGCGAAGCGACGATGAGATTTCACGCGAGACTTTTCTATCGTGCGACAAAAATCTCAGAAATAACCGAATTGATGTAAATAATGGAAATAGTCGCGAGAGATGAGGTTTTTGAAAATATGTCATGAAACTTGTCTTAAAAAATTATAAAATAATTAAATATTGGTCTTGTGAGTTTAAAGTCTCATGTGAGACTGGATATTTTGGACTTATCGTGCATTTGCACCTTGAGGGGATGTTCCAGTCTAGAAACCGTAAAAATAGGTGATCTTTGAGGAATTAATTAAAGGAAAACTGCCACAGATAATTTAATGGGACTTTTTGCATTGTATTAAAAATGTCTTGAACTATTGAAATATATTTTTATTCCTGTAATTATTCATTGCAAATGGCACTGGGGATTCGTCAAAGTGGAAGCGTAAAAAAATTCATGCAAAACCGTGGGACTTGCAGCAGCGAAATCATTGGTCTGAAATAATAAACAATTTAATAATCATTAAAGCGCACGAAATTCTCTAGTGGACATAGTTTTAAAAATTACAAAAAAAAAAAAGAATGTTTTGACAAAGTAACACTTGAAATTTGAAATCATTTTTTCCCTATGTTTCTCGTCCTTTCAACGCCTTTGAAAAATACAAATTTCGAAATTTGTTAAAATGGTAGAGGTTTCTCCACTGCACAGAAGTATATTCTTAAAAATAAAAGAAGTTTAAATCGAATCGGATAATAACTTTTCGAGATATTTGTCCCACTGATTTGAAGAACACTGTTTCGAGGAAAACGCGTTTAAATGCCTATAATTTCAAAAAATCCTTTTAAACATGTACCTATTCTTGAAAGGTTGAACATTCGAAAGGTGAAATAAAAAAAAATCGATTTTTCCACATTTTCAAACTGGAACCTCTTCTGAGTCCTGTTCCTGTCTGATTTATGGAGCAACAAAGGTGGTTATTTTATTCGAGGAGGTTATTTTATTCTTCCTTTCTCGAGCTTCTAGCCTCTGCACTGTGATATTTCAGTGATAGCAGCGTGAAATCTACATTGCGGGGTAAGACACTTGTGGGTGTGCTTTTTTGAAAGATATCGATGGAAGCAGTGGTTGCTGGGTGTCTTTATGGCGAGAAAGAAATCGCGTAAGGTCTGGCACGTAAGGGATTGGAAAGTTTATTCAGCTACAGGAGTTGGCGAGCTTGATTCAGTTCACGCCACCCTGATTCTCCTTCAAGGACAGGGGTCCCTGAGGTCAATAAAATACAGTCACGAACCCTTTCAGAGGAAATAACGTTTGAAAGTCCACGACCGTGCCGCCTCGGGATCAGTATTTCAGAGGATTTGGTGCACGGGGGCGAAAAAATGAGCGGACTGCTTGCCTCGAACGAGGAGGCCACTGTTACCTATCGATATATCAGTTTTATTCGGCACAACTCGATAAATCCCGACTCTCCTCCTGTTTTTCACCAGCTATCTGCGCGTCACATCGAAAGTTCGTGAAATATGTGTGGGTATTTGTCTTCATAGAGCGTTTCGAGCTATCCTTTCTCGCCTACCTGCTGCGATGTCTCTGTTTCGAGGTGGATCACGTGTAAATGTTAGAGAGATAATGGCGGATATGGGTTGAAGTAAAGAAACTCGTATTTCGCTGTTCGGTATTTGTGTTGGTAATTTTCAAGCTAATCTTAATAATTTTTACTAAAAGTGTAGCACACCGGTTCCGCTGGATGAGTATTCGCGAAGTCGACCACGTTCCGGCGTTAAACACTGTGTATCAATGTTGTATTCAATATATATTTTGGTGCTAAGTGAATAGTTTTCGCGTGTTCAATAACCAAAAGAAATTGTGCCACTCTAATTTTTCATGTGCACACATGAACCTTTAATGATAAAGTATTGCAACAGTTTGTTCGATTTTATCAAGTAAGGATCATCTTCTTAATAGTAATACATATATGTAAATCGAAAAGTCACTTTCAATCTGATCTGTTAATATTCACGATTCAAAATAAATCTTCTTGAAAACTTTGATCGCTCGCTGCGTTCAATCAACTATCGATTTTCGTTGCCTAACGGTTTGTAGAATATTCAAGATAATTTGCAATCTAAAAGCGATCAAAATTCTCCACAAAAATACACTTTAAATCTCATTGAATCCTCATTTTTCACTTCATACGTTTACCATCGATTTTTAGTAAGCCTCCCCAGGTGAATCGGTTCATTTTGAGCCAGGCGGCACTACTTACGTCAGTCATCATATAGTACCGTCACTGCTTCAAGAAAACGAAGATTGTTTATCATAAAAAGTTCTAAATCTATCGTAAATCTTATTCTGAGGATTGCGCGGATACAATTGAGGCACATACGCCAAAATGCCATTTCAAGAAAATCGATTTCAAAGTTTTCATTATAGTATAACTTAATAAAAACCAATTTTTTTTAAGGATGTAGTACCCGTGTACTACGAACGTTTTGAAAACAGATGTCATGATTTGAAAATAATATGTGTCTTTATTTATAAGTCCCAAGCAAATGGTTTATGTGTTCTTTTTCCGTAAATGTGGTAAATTACTTCTTGTTTAGTTATTTATAATTTTGTTTACATTGCTTAAATAAAAAAAATACGAAATGAAGCACAAAACTAAACAAAAAAATGTAATGTTTTAAGTAAGTATTAGTTTCTTCGATTGTTTGCAGAAAGCTGTCTTACAAGTCAATCTTTTTCTTTCATAAGATAGCTTTTTCCTTAGTATATTATATATATAACGTATATCCGAGTCGATTTAAACAATTTAAGGAAAAAGGACACGTAAGCCTATGCCTCAATTCTCTTCTGGGTCAAAATGGACCCCTTATACGCCGTCGATCCTCAAGCTATCCGCCTTCCAAGTGTTGCTGAAGGCTACATAGAACGTCCTTCACGGACGTTCACTCCAAAATCCCTCTAAATTCCTTGAGATTCTCAGACGCAATCTCCCCATCCCAATCCTCCGTCTATGCAAAAAACTCCCTTCGATACCCTCCATCCCCATAAAGAAGCACTGTCCAAAGTCCTCCCTCGACTCCACGTAACACCGGCGCGCCATTTCTGCAGAACCCTCTCCCCAGGTCCCAGCTCCCGGAATCTCGAACATCTCGACAGGAATGGCGAAGAATGTTCGGCACAAGTGCTCGTTAGCGCGAAGACGCCGGTCCCGCCGATCGTTTCGATGGTAATCAGCGCGAGGGTGACTCATTAGGGTCTCACCTAGCCTAGGAGGATCGATGACTTCATTCTTCAAGAGGGTGTAACGGTCCTCGTATTCGCAGCGTGGCCAGGAGGGGTTGGGGTTAGGGTTCGCACACTTAACACGCGTGTCAAGTGTCTCGGACGCGTGGTAGGAAGGGGTCGAAGGGGGCGAGAACTCGAAAAGTGGAGCGCGCGGAAGAAAAAGCTCCGCGTAGTTGGAAAACTAGCCCACCAGTGAAGTTTTCCTCCGCTGTCTCCTTTTCGACTCGCTTCCCTCCTCCTCCCCCCACTCCTGCCTAGTCACCTTTTGTCTCGACCCTCCTTTGCATACCGGGAGCGACCATTATTCCTACTTTTTCCCCTCTGTGGAGGAGATAAAGGAGCTTGAAGCAACCGGGGTCAATCTCTGCGACTGTCCCATTGTCCTCGCGGAGCTTTCCAGCGAGAACGGAGCGTTCCTGGGACGGTTCGAGGGAAAACACGCTTTCGATCCACTCCGAGACCCGGAACGCTTTCTCTGACCGGCTGCGACGGGCCCGAGGTGGAGCTCTCGTCGCCTTCAGCGTTTGTAAACGCAATCGAGAGGTGTACTTTGTGCCGAACGCTTCAATGGCACGGTTCGTCGCTTTGTCGGCGAACAAAGGCTGGCCGGGCGCTCGTGTTTTAGAATATTCTAATTTTAGCGGCTCGCACAATGTAGGGGTCTCGTGGCGGGCACCCACGCGCGGTCTAGGTTCGATGATTTTGAGACAATGGAGAGGCGGATGTTGAGTGCTCCTTGGCATCGATCTGGAAGGAAGAGTGTTGTATCGCTTGGAGGACAGGGGAGGAATGAGCGTTCTTGTTTGGAGGATTGGAGCGGGGATGGTGGACCGAGATGACGGTGGGATGGTTTCGTGAAATTGATGGGGGTGGTTGTGGATGCTGAGTTGTTTGGAGGATTCGTCAAAACGTCTGTTACGCGAGTTTAGGGGAATTCTTCTTCTGATTAGCGGAGGGAACTCTGAATGTTTTCACCGTTTTGTTTCTATGGAAGTTTTCGCTTGGGAGGAGAAATTATTGTGGGTGGAGGTTAATGGAGAACACCACTGTGACGGCCAGAAGAGTAAATCATTTTTAAACAATTTTTTTATGAATAATTTACAGTTTTCATAGAAAATTTTTTTACCTACCTTTAGTACACTGTCTTAAGAGACTGTATAATAAAATAAATAGAAAAACATCCATAAATTTTAATATATTAATTAATCTTCTAAACCCTTACGCGAGCTGGTCGAATGTGTAACTATGGAACAGCGGGTCCGAAATAAAATTTCATTTTTTTTTTTATAAGTTATATGAGTAGTTTTCGCTGTACGCACGTATTCTATGATTGAAAACAAATTTTTTGAAATACGCTCGAGAAACTGTCCATCTTATTCGCGGATTTTCGAAACTTTTCTTCTAAAGCGCACCATTCCTACAAAAATAATTTGTTTAACAAATCGGTACGTACTACGTACAACGAAAACTACACGGAAAAAAAAAAGGAACCTGCTGTTCTGTAGTTACACATTCGATCAACTCACGTGGAGAGTCCTGAAGGTTAATTAATATATTAAAATTTATGGATATTTTTCTACTCATTTTTTTTTTATAGTGACACCATATGGTGAAAAAAAATTTTCAACGTGTTTCCCCACCACCCTACTTTTGAGAATTCTTTCTCATCGTATTGTAGGATATAAGAAACCTTAAAACTTTGAATTAACCTTTTTCTCGCAGACATTCACAATAATATGAAAACTCACAATTTGTTTAAGGGGGTGTTTCCACCCCAGGACCGTTTCGTCGCCGAAATAAAATATGGTTACGTTATTATTATCACTTGAACTACATTTTTGCAAAGTTTAAATCTCCTTTGAATTTGCGAATTGCCGTACATCCCTCGTAAGTGAAAAGTATCTATTTACCATTCAATGAAAACGTAATTTATATTCCCACTGAGGAACTCAACGAATATTTACTCCGTTGCAGAAGGTTCACAGGACACAGGACCTTCATCTTCCTTTTATCTCTTCTCTTGCCCGTCTTTCTCGCCTCGCGTTTCAATTGGTATCGACTCAAGCACGGGTCCTTTGTCTTGGATGCTCAAAAGGCGCCCCAAAGGCGAGCGCAAGGAAAGGAGATGGATAAAGATTGGATCTCAATTTCGCTGGCTTTTTATCCACGACCCCCATTGACTGGCTGCCATGCGTCTGGCTTCATATTTCATTGCCTTGTCTCGTTTGTTCCGCTTTTATAGCTTCTGCTATAGGGTGCCATTTCGCATTCCGCGTTCTCCATCACGCGACTCCTGCGTCGTCCTTCTCGTCCTTCTCGTCCTGTTCGCCACGTGCAACCCTTGCTTCTTCGACGCCCCCGTACACCACGCAACGAGGGGCATTCCTTCGTAGACAAGATCCCTTCGTTCGAAAAGACCGCGATACATGTTTCAGCATGAGGGTACCTCTTGAAGCTCGGGCAGCAAATTCCTCTTGCACCCTCGTCCTCATCTGGCTGCTTACGTATTTATCTGAATTTTCCTTCAGCGGCGATGGATAGAAGAGCACTAGGGATTCTTGAAATTAATTATGTGGCTATTTGTTGTATCAGCAGCGGAGTTATAATCCTGGAAGATCGTAGAGTTTACTAAGGTCGGGGCCGTACCCGGTAGAGCTGTTCGAGTACTCGGAACAAGCGAGCCGGGATATACTCGGTTTGAATAACCGATCCGAGCCGAGCGCTCGAAAGAACCGAGCGGCTCGATTAAAGCGAGCGGCTCGGTTAAAAAGCGAGTAGGGTAGATGCACCGTTTGTGGCCACATTAAGATATTGTACCAGTTTTGGCCACTTCTTAAAAAATATAATATTTTTCCGTGTAAAGAATAATTATAACCTTATATTTCGGGCGGTATACCAAACAAAATATTTATGATGTGAAATTCTTCACATAATAATGATCTGCAAGCAATTTAAAAATAAGATAATTATGCACATGGCCAAAAATAGTGCAATGGCCACAAACGGTACTTCTACCCTACACTGCATAGTGAAGGTAGCGATAGACGAACGAAACATGTGGATTGTTCGAGCCACACGATTGTTTCCAGTTGCTCGCTTCATTCGAGTACTCGGCTCGGCTCGGAAACCGAGTCCCGGCTCGACTCGAATTTCGAGCTACTCGAATATTCGAGTACTCGAACAGCTCTACCGTACCGCTTGCTTGTCTCGGTGCTCGTTTTCTCACCGTTTTCTGACTCGCTCTCCTTCCATCTCGCTTTCGCCTTCGCAGAACAAGAGTGAGCCAGAAGTGGTGGGGATAGCGCTAAGCTCTTGACGTGTAGGACAAACCAAGTTCTTAGCGTAGAAATACATACATCAGAATAGGTGTGCGTTGGCTCCAAAAAAAATTCAGGAGTTTTATTGGCGAGAATATTGATTCTTTCTCGATAGCTTCATCTCGTATTGGTCTACGCATAGCTTCGTAACGCACACAACTAGGTATTACGCTAACAATAATGTTATAACAATTCGTGGTATTTGTGGAGCAGGAATAATTGAGCAGGTTGAACACACTTTTACTGCTTAACTTTAGTTTTGGCACGTGGCGCATCTACGCATACCTATCACATTTTTTAATAAGGTCCCAGAAAAAGAAAAATATCGCATGCGACGACTCCCATAGGGAGGTAATGATAGGGCACGCATTGCTTATTTAATTAAAATAATCTAACAGAATGTGTTGACAGATTTTGGATTGTGAATGGTGTAATAGGAAATTAGAATTCTTAGGAATTGCTATTTCATTTGCGAGATAAAACTTGATACTAAACTGTAGTGTCGCGAGCAACGCTGCAATATTGCCTCTTGCCAGCCAGGAAATTTTACCCAAGTGTCCCCCAAGCTCGAAATTCACGTGCAAACGTTCCACGGCGCAATATTTCATCCCCCACCCACCTCCGTCCCACATTTCGTGCCTGTTGGACCTTCATTTCCCGCTCCCGCATCCGCCGCCGTCGTCTTACTTTTCGCGCGACGGCACATGACACCGTCCCAGCCGACAATTGTGTCAGCGTGTTAAGCCCGTTAAAGCGGGGTTCATCTCGTGGCTCCAGCAACTCCTGGAAGGAGTGCCCTGGAAGAGCTGAACGCAAAGGAAACTCGGCGCCATTAATCGAACTTTCCCTGTTATCAGAAGGCAAAGTTCCTACCCTTCGTTCGACGCCATCGGAAGGGGCAAATTGCTGCAACTTTCTGGGAGATATAACTATGAACAGTATCAGCCCCCCTCCTTCTCTCGTCTTTTAAATCGGGCCTTATTCAGGCTACGTTAGCTACTTGTAGCGTGTGTAAAATTGATACGTACGGGAGACCGGGGCTAGTTGACTAATTTTTATAAATACCTATACCATTGGTATTTTGTTGATTTGCTGCATACCAAAAGTTTACAAATTTCATTAGGTATACAGGCTTAATTTTGAAAATCCTTTTAATCGAGTCTGGGTTGTAGTTTTTATTTTATTTAGAGTAGTGAGACGAGTAAGTCAACAAATCCCGGCTGTGGTTTTTTTTTTTTTTTATTAATTATTATGGTGTTAGATACTGTAATCATTTTATACTTGTTTGTTATGGTCTATTTGGAAGGCCTGAGAGTTTGAAGGGAGGATAGGGTGTAAAACTGGTAGGGGTGAGTTTGTAAGGATTTGTGGTGGGGGAAGTGGACTTGAGACTCTTTGCCTCGACTGCGTCTTGAGGATGAAAAATGCAATTTTTAGTGGTATTAATATGCTTAGTCAAGTAACCCCGACCGACATTGTTAAGATGTTAAGGGCGGTACGTACAAAACCTCCACGCACTGGATAACATAAAATACCATAAATTATAGTCAATGTATCACGTTTCCAGAAAATATTCACGAAAAAACATCAAGCAGTTTTGATTTGGACAAAAATTCATAAATAGTCGAAACAAAAATATTTACTTCCCGCGGACCTTTTTAGATTTTTCATTCTCGCTGATAGAACACGCAAGTTTTTGTCACGGCGACACATTAATTGGCAAGCTGGTCATTCATATGCTTCAATATCGCGAATCACAGCATAATTTATTCCATAATACATCAATTAAAGGGAATTAATCAACCAACCTCGTTAGTCAAGTAGCCACGATCGCCCCTATATTTCTCATAACTGAATCGGTAATTTCGAAAAGGGGATAAATCGAAGTTGCTGAGGTGTTTAATTTTTTATATTTCCCACTTTTATTGCCTTGGCTCGTCGTTTTGTTCGGAAAGGTGACAAATGAGGCATTGTACACAAAAACGGACAAGCCACAATTTTTGCGAAATACAGGCTCTACTAATCATATAAAATAGTTAATACTAATCATATAAAATTTTAACACATAATAAATCATTTTAATTACTGAAATTTTCTATTGCCCAATCCCGAGATAGACTTCAAAAACCCCGTAATCCCGGAATAGTAAATAACGACCAGGATTTTATTCCCTACCTACAACACAGCACGAATAAGGACTTCTGATCCCAGTTATTACTGGAAGAAGTACAAATATTTATTTCTATTTATCTCTTTCAAAAATCTATTTCCCCAGCCCTGTCAATTATACACAGAGTTTGAATATAATCGGTGACCCTCGCGCGCAATCATACAAATTTCCACCCTGCTACCCCCGTTCAGAGCACCACCCCCGAATAATAACACAGAAATCATCCCCCGCATCCCAGCCATCCATTACACGCGACATACGCAAGCGAAAACGTCCATCCCTCTCCAGACTCCATTATCCGAACCGTTTCACAGCGAAGCGAGAAAACGTACATCCCCGGAAGCACGCCAGTCCACCCCCCCGTTTTCCCCGATCGGAATAGGCCAGCGGGATTGATAACGAATAGCCCGAGCCGCGCGGAAGACACAGGGAGAGAGGGTTGAAGCGGGTTTGGCCTAAATACCAACACGGCTTGACGTTAATTTAACGGCAGGAGGGCGGTCTGGCTGGCAGCTGGGCGTTTCAATATGTTTTGAGCGCCGAGAGGGAGAAGAGGATCCTGCACCTTCGGGCTCGCTGCGGACAAAACGCGCAAGGTCTCCCGCCTCGAGATTAAACCAGCCCGAAACCCTCGGGAAATGATGCATTCACGTCTGGCGGAATGGCATAGAAAATGGCCCTGTAAATGTGCCTCGCGGAAAAACGGTGAATACGCGCGTCGAACTTGCAGATCACCGAGCCACCCCTTCTCGAATCGAGGAGTTATCGAAGCTGGGCTGTCGAGAACTCATCGGAAAACCCATCCCCTGGAGGAAATGTCTGGGGGTGGAATTTTCTTTATAGGGAGGGAGTACATATTTTTTGGAGGGTGTCTCTTTCGGTGTGGAGCTTGTTTCGGAATTGAGGGGTGCTTTTGGGGGGTTGTATGGTCGTGGATGGTGATAGTAGATTTTAATGAAACTTTTTAATGAGCAGCTTTTTCTGCGGAAATTCACTCCGAAGGGGTGGAATCAGCCCTAAAAGATATCGCGTTTTTTTCGTTTCTTTTTTATAATTTTGTAACTGTGCGATATATAGAACAGAACTTTAAGAATAAGAATTGTTGAGTCTTTTATGCTCTATTACATTACCAGAAGCAAAATAACTTTGAGGGAAAATTTCACCACTTCGGAGTGAATATTCACAGGAAAAAATTGCTTTGCATACTTGAATCTAGGTATTCTACACTCACAGGAAGTTTCATTAAAGTCAGAATCTTCGGGTAGAGACCGTTTCTTGTGAATCAAGGGGATAGTTAAGGTGGGTCGTGTGGGATAAATGGAAGCAAGGAAATTGATTTTGGTAAATGATATTCGGAATTGGTTGATTACCGAGGGGGATTGAATTTTAGATAGGTATATGGTGAGTGGGCATTTTTTACACAGTAAACATCTATCTTGCAAGTTTTGCAGCCTTCCTTTAATATTTTAACAAGATTGAAATTTAGAAAAGTTTTCTGTAGAGTGGCATTGAGGGGAAGTGTTACAACTTTGATGAGATTCTTGGTCCAATTATTGAATTTCTAGGGAAACAATAATCAGGTGCAAAAAATTGCGTTGCAAACAGCTCTTTGCAACGATTATGATAATTATGATAATTTCTTTGAATCCCAATTAATTTCTAACACAAAATAATAATAAGGCTCGACTCAGAACTTTAAAATCTTTTAAAAACCCAATCTATAGGTATTATTTATATAAAAATGTTCCCGCCATATATGTATGTTTGTTTGAAAGCGCAAAACTCAAAAACTACCAAACCGATTTTGATGAACCATGTGTCAGAAGAATCTTCATTTTAATGGGACTGCTAAATGGCATATAATAGTTCCAAAATCCACGTACATAGGCGCTACACTTACCTATTTCTAAAATTAAATGTTAAATTAAATGAGAACGGAAAGTCTACTTTTGAATTCGTTTTCAACATTGAGTTGCAATTATAATATTAAAGGCTAAAGGAGAATTTCAAGAATTCACAAGAAGAGTGTGCTTTACGAGTTTGGAATTTTGAAAACAGAACGGAAAAGTGGAATAAATGCATTACCAGAAAGGCCAAAAAAAAAATAAAGAATTTTCTTCTCTCTTGAACCAGAAAAAGAAAACTGAAGGAAAAACTGTATTAGATTCACAGATTCAAAATTAACTGCAGTACTAATCAATACCGTGGAGTACCTAATAAGAAACTTTCAACTCATTTCCATTGTAACTTAAACTAATCGTCATTGGAATTTTTCAAACTTTATATTTTTGTAAAATATATCTACTTCGCCAATTTCATTCGCCAAAATCATGATCCAAGATTTTACTTTCAATATTATTCTCAGCTGAGCGTTCGTTTCTCATCGAAGTGGGCGGAAACCACAGAATAAAGACAATCTTTATCAAATCTCGGCGTGTCCTGAGGCAGACCGCAGTCGGTTAATCAATTCCCACGGCCCCGTCTAAAATTTATCGGTACTCTGGTGCCAGGCTGTTTCAATTTAACTCGAACCTTTCGAAGCGACGGGAAACCAGTTACTCGTCGATCGTCGACACGACGGTTTTCCTTATTCTGGGAAATTAACCGTAGTCGTTAGGATAGGTCTGCGTTGGCGAGACGATTCTAGGGTTTCGCGATCGTTCTCAATCCAGAGCTTTGATCCACTAGGAACGCGCGAACGATATCTCGTAGTGTCAACATTAGGTTTGAAAATTTCTCTAGAATTCACCTAAAACCTACATATATACGAAAAAAAAAAACGAATAAGTGAGTTCAACATGCTTCACACTACAAATAAAAACAAAATTAACAAAAATTATCCAAGCTATCCTCTAACTATAAAAATAAAAAACGTGAACTCAAAAAAAAGTGATTTTCAAAGACTCATTCCTATTTCACTCATCCTGCAATCGCCATTTCTGCCACAAGAAGAAATTGCAGTGCAGTTTAATTAGCCACAAGTGTATCCTCAACAAGCAGCCGATATTTTTACCCTCTTCTTTTTTAAACGACGACACTGGTACAAGCAAAGTAGGTCGTCAGCTGCTCATTATATATTAAAGCAGAGGGAAGAAATCCTCCTTTCTTCCCTCACGTTCACCGTCGACCACTAATTTCTACACGGTTTAATTCATGCGTAAGAAGTCCACGACTGGACCAATTCATTCCGAGGATCGCCAAGTTTCCTGACGAACTGCTGCACGGAAAAGTGGCAGAAGATAAGATGTCCCTTCAGCTCCCAGATATTACCTTTTATGGCAGACAGGCATAACAAGATTAAGCCGGTGACAAAGTAGCCCACGTCTGCGTGGAGAATGACCACCTAATATCCGTTTTATGATGGCAAGCAACTGCCACACTGCAATTTGTTAGCTCCCGGGGCCTGATACGTGGAAAGTGATTTTTCAGCCCCGCGGGTGATTCATGTTTCCTCCGCTGCGCCTGTTATTCCTTCGAGCGATCTATCGGCCCATTTCGCGCATAATTCTTCACGGAACTTGGGAGTTTAAGCTGACGAAGTTATACAGTTCCGAACTGCGATTGATCGAGTGAAAGATTCCGGGAGCATTCTTCCAGGCTCCACGAAACTTTCGGCGATCCTTCATTCCAAATACGAGTGCTCGGGTATTTTAAACTGGGCACGGAAAATCACTGGCGCGCGGCAAATTTTATAGTAAATTTTTAGTTCTGTACGTTTCGTCTTGGAGTATTTGAAACTTGGTATTTGTTAGGGTAAACCAACCAGTAATTGACCACATACCAGTGAATGACCATTAGGCAAAGAAATGTCAATTATAAATTTAAAAATTACTATTTCTTTATAAATAGAGTGTAGTGGCACTTTTAATATCCCATATTTTTAGTTTTGCGTATTAATCAAACATTAATAAGTACAATTCTTAATAAAAATATGCGGTCATTTACTGGGCTTCTCATTCAACAATTCGGTCATTTACTGGTTTCTTTACCCTAGATGTGTTTGCACTGAATGGAAATTTCTGCGTGGATCACCGGTGGTACACGTGGCATGGAATGTTTTATAAAAGCTTCTTGTGTATTTTGAAATGCTCGTGTGGAAATGATAAAACGCGAATTAACTAGGCCTAGCAACAATGGAGAATACAGTAGTGATTATTAGAAGAATATTAATCTATTGAATTTGAGCGAATATTTTTTGCACGATCTCTGATACTTTCATGTTTGAATTTTTCAGTTGAATACAGACGATACAAAAGTATATCAATTAAGGTTAAAAGGTGTAATATATATTACAAATTTTGTAATTAACTGTATATAAGGTTTCAAAAAGACTAATCGGAAATAAAAGCGTCTTTAAGGGACGAGTTAAGTCGACTTCTCCAATGAACAATAGAACTACCAAACCAGTCGAAATGATTGGTTTTAAATTTCGTAATACATTTATCATTTTAAGTATAAAAAAGGTCCAGTCTGTATATATTTTTTAACAATATAAAAAATAAGAAATATGAATTAAGGTTTATTTACCTCGCATAAGGACTCGATTTGTTCATGGCGTATGGCTAATTGTTGTTTACACTTTTTATCGCTAAGGGCGATTGTGACTGTCTTATTTTAAAAGAAACAGCGGAGGTACGATTTAGGCAAGTTTACATTAATTTAGTTCTGGTGTTAATAGTTTAAACCCTCTTCCCTTAACATTACCAAAGTTTTATTAAATAACATACTGTGCATCGACTTGAACTAATTCTTCCACCAATATTATTCCCAGACCTGTTTTCTTGGGATTCATCCTTCCATAAAATCTCCAAAAACAGAATAAACCACGGTTTGTTGAACAATCCGAACCGCGGAGCTAATTTCACGTTCCTCCAGCTTTACTTTCCACGATTATTAAGTGCCTTAACCGTGTACGTCCCAGCTGAAAGGGATTTTTCATTCCCTCCGCCTTTTGCTCCGTTTTATTTTCGCAAATACCACCGTTTCGATTCGCCAGCGACGGTAATTTAATTCTCCCGTGCTTTTGAGGATCTCGAGTCATTGCACGATCTTTGCCAGTGTGTTCAAACAAACCCCACTTTCCGCGGTTAATAAGGCCCTTTAATTACGGCCCTTAATGAAGCTCCCATCAGGCGACTATTCGTTACACTGCCTCCACACTTTCTTCCGAAACTTTGAAAGAGGATACATTCATTACATTAATATGTTCAAGTGGTCCATTTGTTTCTGTTATTTACCGATCACTCGTCGCGCCAAGAGGTCCGATGGTGTTTGAAAATGTATTTATGCATCTCATTAAAATGAAGCAGGAAATGCAAATGCAAATGACGCGAAGTGAAAAATGCTGGTGGGCGAAACAGGTCCACTGAGGTCATCCGGGCTCTACCTGCGAGGTTTAATGTTCCCAACAATCTATTATTCATAAAGCCACGTTTGCACGAGTGATAATTGGCCATTCCACTAACCCTCGTTCATTGTTTCTAAATTAATGCTCGCTAAGCGATATTAGTAATTGAATAGAAGGGTCTTCGTAGAAAACACTGTAAATGCCATTTTTATTGGAAAATCTTTTACGTGCCCATGGTAATACTATAGTATAGATTTTTAATGCAATTTCCCTTCGTAAATCAGTTACTAATAGTGCTAGAAGATAGGTAAACAGGATTAGCCCTTGGAGTGCTTGTAAATTTAAATAAATAGCACATTCATTTTCTATGTATTTTCTCAAGTTTTCATTTACAATATATTAAAGAGGAAGGACCAAAGTATATTTCAGCATATTTTTTTATTAAGTAGGGTAAACCAACCAGTAATTGACCGCACACCAGTGAATGACCATTAGGCAAAGAAATGTCAATTATAAATTTAAAAATTACTATTTGTTTATAAATAGAGTGTAGTTGCACTTTTAATATCCCATATTGTTAGTTTTGCGTATTATACAAACATTAATAAGTACAATTCTTAATAAAAGTATGCGGTCATTTACTGGGCTTCTCATTCAACAATTCGGTCATTTACTGGTTTGTTTACCCTAATTAATTAAAACAAAAATGAAGAAAAAATTAAAAACTGAGAAACGTATTAATTAGCCCCGGTCTTCCCTACCGAAATCTTTATTTCATGAAAATGATCATTTCCCCCATTCCTATTCTCGCGAAATTAGATATTTCGCGACGAAGCCCAGAATCCAGAATGCTTCTAGAGCAGTTGACAATTGGACGTGCGATTAATCCTTCCTCGATAACCGCCGCCGCCATTTCAACGAATTAACACGGGCCGGTTAATTAAGCTCTTCCCTCTGTATGCGAAACAGCTGTTTTGCATTCTCTGGCCGCGCGCCATTCGTTATCGAGCTATCATCCGTTGACTGGCCCTCATTACGCTTGCATTAGAAACGCCATTTTCATTTCGCCGTGCCCCTCGGTACGTCCAACTTACACCGTCCCCCTTTCCAGCCGTTACACCTTAATTAGCTGTTATCGCGTCTTATTAATCGATCGATCAGTGAGGATGAAAATGCCACGAGAAAACCAGTCACGCGCTTCCTCCGGCGATGGCCGGAGTATTTTTCTCGTTTTCCTTGAACCGCCGCTCGCGTCTCCTACACGAACAACCCACGTGTTGTTTTCGACGAAGTGGCGGGTCGGGCATAATTTACGTGGCCAGACTGGCGACGGCTTTCAAAATTCGATTAAACTGCGTGTCATTGTGCTCGCTGATCGGGGACATTTTGGT
The DNA here is from genome assembly GCA_960531205.1 of Andrena bicolor. Lineage (NCBI taxonomy): Eukaryota > Metazoa > Arthropoda > Insecta > Hymenoptera > Andrenidae > Andrena > Andrena bicolor. Next base: position 11,349,804 of record OY482668.1, on the reverse strand, counting down.
GTGGAGTGTTCCGAGTTTGGTAAATTGGGAAACACGGGGCGGGTTGATGAATTAGAAGTGTTGCTGGAGCTTTAGATCGTCTTGGATGTATTTTCTGATAAGGAAAGGCGAGGAAACTTTCGGAGAGAGAAATCTCGGTGGAATCACTATTCTGAACAGGTTTTTCCTTTGACGAAAATGCCAGTTGGCCTCAGTTTCCGAGATATTCGAAAAAATATTATTTAAATTTCCTGCTTTGGTTTTATATTTCGAGTTCGTTTAGGATTAGCTATTTTCTTGTACCTATCAAAATACATACGAACAACAGCTACCACTATCAACAAATTCAGCATCTTCGTACTCCCTCCTCCGCGAAACTTCGTCAGAAATCGGCAGAGAAGCCTGCCAGGGACGCGAGCAGCCACGATAATTAAGCAAAATCTAATTCAGAAACTTTCTCCCCTCCATCTCGCTGCCTTCCGCCCAAACTTGTCCGCCGCCCACGTCTTCCGACGGACCCATACATAGAAAGCGATTATTTTCCTTCGATCCACGAGAGTGCAAGCGTGTGCCTGTTGGTGACTTTCCCCCTTTTCGTTCCCTCTCGAAAAAGTTCGTCGAACCGACGCTATCGTCTTCATCCCCCGCCGCCCGTTTCCTCGGACGCTGGAAGGAGTCCAATTGCACACGCTGGTAATACTTAGATTCTTTGCATTATGTATTATCACGGACGGCGGGCCTGGTCGTGCATGAATTTTCGTCACGTATCGAGCGTTGTGCACGCCGCGGCAATAAATTTCACGTTAAACTCGCCGCCCACCCCGGCCGCCCTCTCGTCCGGGGGATGGTGGCTCGCGGGGAAATAGAAAAGCTCGGATGGAAAAATCGACCGGCAGCTTCGACTCGGGGGATTTTGTACAGTTAAGTGGGAAAATGGGGTGCAAAGTGGCTTTGTTTTTAGTTTGAGGTTGTAGGTACTTTGTTAATGCGCGGGATTTGATTTGCGCAGCCCCATTGTGCGAATGGCGGAGGGTAATAGAATGGGGGATGATGGGATTCTGAGAGGTGGAAGTATTTTTGAAATATTAGTTTGGGATGATGAATTTTGTTTTAATGTTATGCCATTTTTTTAATGGTACTTGGAAATGGGAAGGAAAGTTGTAATGTAAATGGTGTCTGCAGTAAGTGATTTGAGATTGAAGACAGTTTTCGTGGCAAAAATTGAAAGACCTGAGAATCGTTTCTTTCTTTGCAAAAGGTTTCTCAAGTAAACTTTCTCAACCCTTTAAGTTTCGTTTCGGAGAACTATAAATAGTAATACTATAGTATAAAATTTGATTTTTGGCACTTACAGTGTTCTCTGCAGGGACTCTTCAATTAATATTATTTTAAATTTTCTGCATTTTTTGTTTTTAAGCCTAAAATGGAACTATGGTTTGGTAATTTTAATAATTGTATAATGTAAGAGTTGCTAATTTTTTGCAAATTAAAGATCACAAAATTAGGGGATCCCTACTCTATTTAACTAATTTTTTATCATTTTGATGATTGGTAGCTTTCTTAATAACTTGCCCCGATTCATCCTCAATAAATGGAACTTGATATTACTCGCCACCTAAATTCCCGATAGCGACAAACAGACTTCATTCGTTATCCAAATGAAATTAGACCCAATACTCGAATCAATGGACACCGCGAGCAGCTTCGAGTGGCTTCGTGTTTGCGCGGCTCGCCTTTGAATTCAGGCTCTCTTTTCGAAGCAACCGACTGCCCCGCATGTATAATTAATCGCGTCGATTTTTTCCACCCTTTGCCAAAAGCGTATTACGGTGATTAATTATTCATCGCGCTGATTGCGTTTCAACACTTCCAGCTGCTTTTCCATCGCGAGACTCGGAAACGGTGTTAAGAGGGGGGCCTCCAGAGAGGCAAAGAAAAATGTGATAAAAGGACGGGGCTTGTTTGAAGATGGTGTCTTCGAAAACAGTAACAAAGAAAGTCTTTCGAATGTCCATCTACTTTAAGCCATTCAAAGATATCAAAATTTTGAAAAGAGTTAAAAAAATACCTGAACGAAATTTTTTTTTTTCAAATTTGGTAACGCAAGTTTCCAGTGCTCATTGCACTATGAAACTTTTATTTGGAACACTTTTTTCTATCTGTTGTAGTTTGGGAATTATACGCGAAAAAGTGGAAGTGCCTATTTGACTTTGAGGTTAGTTTTCACCCCCTGAAAGGGCCATAGGGCCCGAATGAAACACACCGTTGTTCTTGTCTTGAGTCACTCTATAAACCCACAATGTTGCGTTCCAATCGGTGAGTTCGGGCTCGCGGTATTCTCTTGTTAGTGTATTGGGAAACCAAGAATTTCGATACGCCAGCTAGTGGCAGAAAATTAAACTACTGTCAGTAGGCCGAAATCCGTCGAAGTCCATACGATTATCAGTGTTTATATAGACATTTTGTGAAAAACGAGTGTTTTTAAATTTTTTTGAACACTAAATTTTTACTTCTTCGATTAATAAATACTTATTCGGAATGTTTGGTGGGATCCGAGCCTACTTGCAATAGTTTTCCAACTTACCACCGCAGCGCTGAAATCGAAGTCACGCCTCCACTTGGTTTCCCAATAACTTAGGTGTATCTTTGTGGGTTTGTCTGTCACCTAAAAACTTCCGTAGCTAAACTCGGGGATTACAAAATGTACTTCAGCTCATTATGCCTGGCTAATCCAGACGAATGGACGATTTTCACCAAAAAGAAAAAAAATAATCAGAATCTAAATTCAGAGATAAGCTGGGAAGTAAAGCCAGTTTATACCACTATACAGTTGGGTATACAATATACAATTAGGGTAAACATTTGCAAGCCCAGAATGTAGGGTACGCCGAGCTGTGGCGGAATAGGTACGTCAAGATAGAAAGGCAGATTACCAACCATAAGGTTATCTTAATTTTATTCTATTCAACAGCTGACGTTTCTGTGGAAACGAGGCTACTCAAACGAGAAAGAGACTCCCGCCTTTCCCCATTTAATTAGATGCCCAGAGAGCCTTTATTTTGCTTAATACTTTGTTGGCTCTACGAATTTCAAGTTTGCTCCCTGCCACCCAGCGAAAACATATTGAAACCAGCTGCTCTGGTTTCGTCGATTGCCGATGCCACGTACATATTTGCCTATACGTCGACGCTGAATTACGCGAGTTCGAGTGCAATTGCCCGCAAAAACTGGGTCCCATTGGCTGTTCGCTGGTCGGAGTGACGGTTCTGGGGAAATCATGTGTTCCACAGGGAAGTATCGACCGCTCGAGCGGCTCGTACGAATGCTGCAGATAAGTAAACGAGGCTGCCTGCCTCGAACGTTGCGAGTTGCGACTCCCTCGAGTGTGAATATTGGTATTAGCCTTCTTGGAGGCAATCAAGACGAAGGGGCAATCGCGACGTCGCGATTGCTCGTTCCTTGTTGGACAATTGTATTGAATGGGGACACCTGGATGTCGTGATTCTTCCTTAATGGGGGCCCTCGGTCGTCTTCCGACAGTTGGATGCTTTCACCCTGGGACGATGGGTCCACTTTACTCCAAAATTCCATTCACACCACAGAATAAACTGTCAACGCCGAATCTCATCTAGTTATGATTTATTATAGGGTAAACAAACCAGTAAATGACCGAATTGTTGAATAAAAAGCCCAGTAAATGACCGCATATTTTTATTAAGAATTGTATTTATTAATGTTTGTTTAATACGCAAAACTAAAAATATGGGATATTAAAAGTGCAACTACACTCTATTTATAAAGAAATAGTAATTTTTAAATTTACAATTGACATTTCTTTGCCTAATGGTCATTCACTGGTATGCGGTCAATTACTGGTTGGTTTACCCTAAAATTCTTATCTTCAAGACATAATAATATATAATAATAAGCGACATGGGTAGATTGATATCTAGGACGGGTCAAAATTAGGGCTGGGACTATTTGTCGAATTTTTCGGTATTTGAATACTCGAATACCTCAGTTGCTCAATTATGTGGCGAATATAATTCGAATATCCAAGTATTCGAATACTTTTCGAATCAAGTTCTTTGCGAACTCAGAATTCCTGTTGATTGTTACTTTTTCTTTTTTAAAAAATAATTAGAATTCTGATACCTACAGTAATTTGAATCAGATATGTTTTTAGATAAATAGAATTCAACCAGCTTGGATACGAAACTAAATATGTACTCATTCTGGACATTTCAATTTCCATCATTTCCCGGTATCAGGCTCGAATAAACGTCCTCCGAATGTTTATTCAATATTTGCAGTACATTTCCATTATTGCAATATTGAAAAATATATTTCTCTCGCAACTGGGTCGCCGCAGGGTAACAAATTATTCAAACCAACAAAGCTTATCGATTTTACCGTAGCATTAACATTCCCTGCAAACAAACTATATTCAACACAGCCATATATCCCGCAAAATTAAAAAGTCCAGTAATGAACATTGAACAAGAGAGGCATTCATAATCTCACCCAAGAACACTCTATTCAAATATCAAAAAAGAAGAAACCCACCCCAAGTTGCTATTCATTCTATTCTCCAATCCATACCATTTAATATAACAAAAAAATAAAAAATCCACGAAAGTTATAAAGCTTTGAAAATGTTTTTTTCGGAAACTGAGCAGAGGATGCATGTAAAATTCTGAGGGTACTTTTATTATTCTTATGAACAAAAGAAAAAACCGTGAGTTAGCAAAAAAAGATTATTAGTTCAAAGAATTATTTATACAACTGTCAGGCACACCGCACAAAAACTTTTGAGATGGAACGCCTGACAATTGTATTTTTTATTTTTGTTTTCCATAAAAATTTGCACTCGTCGATTGGGTTTCCCCCTAAAGCTTCTCGCGTGACTTCAACTACGGGAGCGTTTTCATGGGTCTGTAGGGATTATCTTTAATTAAATCCCACGTGTATGGAGTAGAGGTATATATACAGGAGTGCAGTGGAACAACTTTGATAACAGCAATAATAATATACGTTTATTAAAAAGAATTTAACTCGACAACTCTCCAATAGGAACTCCCTCTTGCCCGGATCATCCACTCAATATATTCTTTCATCCTCACATTTACTTTCACTCTGTTCCCTAATCTCTTTCACTCATTACAGCCACAGGCTACAGACATTCCTCAACGGCAGTTAGTCACGTCCACCCAAATCATTGGGTGGCCGCGCACCCTTCGTTCACACCGTAATCTCAAGCACTCTGTCACAGACACTCTTATTTCGTACCTCTAGCCTAAACATCCCAGAATCGCAAGACAATCGCTCTGGTCCAAACATTTTCCAGCCACGCTTAACATTCTCTAGTAATATAGGTAGGGGAGACCGGGGCTAAAAGTTCCGCGGGTAAGTTGTTCCGATCGTTCTATCTTCAAAATCAAAAAGAGCGTTGTACTTTAAATTATTCTTTCCACAGAGTGGCGTGATCAACTTACACGGAAAAAATAATTTAAAGTGCAACGCTCCTTTCATTTTGAAGATAGAACTGTCGGAACAACTTACCCCTCGGAACTTGTAGCCCCGGTCTCCCCTACTCAGAATCATTCCAATCATTCACATAGAACTTTCATTTTACGTCCCTCATCCACTCACATTCCCTGAATCTTCATCATCAGAGATCAGAACACTCCATAATTTAATAAAGCACGCAATATTTTACATGAATCCTAATAACAGTAATATTATTCAGAAGTTTGGGAGTCTAAGGGTTAAATAAATAGTCACAAGCAGTCTACGAAAGAGTTTTAAGTAGAACGTGTCGGTCACTGACCCCCGCGGCAATCAGCGCGTTAATTATTATTTAATAGTCGAAGGAACAGGTGCCTTATAACGAAATGCACAGCGACCTCACGGTATGTTTAATGATCCCCGGAATTATTCCGCCTTTCCGGGGAGTTTTTTAACGCAACACGCGCGGCGCGTTGCTCCCACCCTCTCGCTGGGGGCGCTTCTATAAATTTCATTTCCATAGATGGAGGCAATCTGGGAGCGGGACGCATATTGCGAGCATGTATCTTCCCGTGGGTTTACGCACGCTGCCCGTTTCTCATTCGCAGCGGTCGGCGTTGCTGCTGGATTTTAAAATTTCAATTTCATTCGAGGGGTGGATTTGCGCGAAGCGTACGGAGGACGCGACGTGGCGTTTCAACTCTGCCTTATTGCCTTTTCAACTCCAGTTTCTTTGAGGCATTACCACCTTAGCGTGACAGACGGACCTCCAAGTCTTTGCCATCGTAATTGGACTTGTTTGATTCCTGAATAATTGTGTTTAAAATCTCGAGAGTTCAGAGACGTCGTAGATGTGGCGTGCGAGTCCGAATTTTCATAATTTGAGTTAATGACAGTTTTTAAGTGTTAAATTCATTGATTCTGATGAGTGATTTAAATAGCGCGCGCCGGAAGTAGGGCTGGGACTATTTGTCGAATTTTTCGGTATTCGAATATTCGAATACTTCAGTTGCTCAATTATTTGGCGAATATAATTCGAATATCCAAGTATTCGAATACTATTCGAATATTAAAGTATTCGAATACTATTCGAATATTAAAGTATTCGAATACTATTCGAATATTAAAGTATTCGAATACTGATATATTCGAATAGTATGGTGTGAATTATAAATCAAGTTCTTTAGGTTCATTTGTCAGGGTGAAATCTTGTACGCTAATTTTGACCCACTTCACACCATACTATTCGAATAGTATTCGAATAATAACATTCGAATACTGAAATATTCGAAGTTTATTCGTATTATTCGAATACTTGTAAAATATTCGAATATTAAATTATTCGAATAGTCCCAGCCCTAGCCGGAAGCTGAGGCCCTCGAAGTCTTAATCGCTCGGATCTCGGAAACCGAAACCAAATCTCGAAGCGCGAAGTGGTACAGGACTTTTCACTTGTGTTTAATTCAGAGAGTTTGCTTCTTTTTTTTTTTTTTAGTATATATATGGTTTTTATGTTGACATCCTCCAATAAAGATTTCCCAGATTTTTGAGTGGCCGGGTAATTGAGTTACCTAAGCTGCTGAAGAATTCTTACGAGGAAAATATAAAGCACAATAATATTATGGATAACGCCTCTGTAGCACAGAAATTAATTTTAAAACATTAAGAAATACAAATTCTTCTAGTATTTTGTGGTTTTTTGTATTTACATACATGAAATAAGTCATGTTTCCACTGTGAAAACTAATAGAAATCGTATAGTATACCTAATAGTAATAGGAAGCGAGAGTGGCAACCCCCCAGCGTGTAAACTCGATCTTGGAGGAATATTTCCGAGTTTTATTGACACAGTATGAAGATTCGACGGCAAATCCCCAATCGAAGTTACATTTATAGCGTTCTTGAGAGGGACTCTGAAAGGTTCTGCTGCACGAGCTGGGTGCACAGCCACAAATGGACTCGAGATAAACTTTTGAGATACTCAGGCAGGGTAGGAGTGCGTAGATAGTTCCTCGTGTGAGTTTCAATCAGGGAACGTTAGTCAGGTTGCTTTTCATTCGCGCAAACTGAGATTTCATCGCGTAAAAATGTATGAAATATATGGTGCTCTTTTCGGAAGGAGAATTATTGTAGAAGAATATAAGAGTGCAAAGTTGATATACGAATGAGATTCAGTAGGATTGACTAACAATAATTCCTAGTAATATCATAATATGTAGTGTCGAAAAATTGGTTAAAAAATAAATTGACGCAAAATTTATTTTTTCAATTTAACAAAATTCTACTTAGTTTGTTCATTTACTTTGCTCAGCACCTTTCAATATTCCTAAAAAATGTCAATTCCCTGCTTCCCATACCTAACACAGAACGCAATACATGAAAATCGTAATTAACTTACTCAAATTAAACACGAGTTATAAAACAATCCAACACCAGCCAATTCCTCATACCATAAGAAATAATAAAGATAGTTACCACTTTGCAATCTCAGACTTTGGTTTCAAGATAGAAGCAGCTAAATTTCAGGAATCCGACTTTCGGTGGCTGTCATTAGAATACCAGTGACACGAATAATTCTCTAGATTTGTTCGGTCACTGGTATCCCGATTTTCACCCGTGTATCGAACATTAAAATGGAAACGAGTTTTATATCAATACCACATCACTCGACAACAACGCGACGCGAGGAATGTCCTCAGAGAGATCCTCTCGCAATCACCGCCCGAATAATACTGATTGCTCGAAGCTAACCTCGACAAGGGTATCGAGCATTGTCCCCAAATTCGGAATACACAAAAACTGTGAGGCAGGTAGGCAGGCAGAAGAAGTGGGGAGTCGGTCGGTGGTAGAAGTGTCAACACAATCACTCGATCGCCTGTGTACGTGACTTAGAACAGAGTAAGGATAAGAACGTGATATCGGGCTCGATCTCTTAGTAAACGAGCCTATTTTTCACTTTCACGACCCTTTCTTTCCTTTTTCTTACTATAGGTAGTCTAGACAACGTCTATTATGCAGTTCACTAATGACGGCGATGGAACGACTGAACATCCAAGGCGAAATTCAGGCCTAATTCTAATATATTCTTCCACATTTTTCAGTTAACTTTGGATTTTGTATAATATTCTGAATTTCGAGAGGGTAATCAGAATTTCCTCTGGTCACTTTTAAGTAGTATGCGTTGAAAGTCAGACTCGGGACTTTTTAATCCTTTGTATTTTGAAAATGAAGTCTTGTATCTAATAGGTAGATTTTTCATTGAATTTCTACCTCATAGATAAACTCTGCATTCCAAATCCTAGTTTTGCCTTTTCTACCTGTTCTGATTTAGAAAATACCAAGTCTGCACTTCGCGTGGCCACTTTAACCCTTAGGCGACGAATAATTCAATTCCATGAAGGATGCAGGGGCCGTTTTGAACCACAATTTAATTTATACACACCTCATAGTAACATCCTCACTTTCTTCAATAAGTAATACATGTGTTTGATATTTAAGATGGGTCTACATTGGCGCTGCATCCGTCATGCGAGGGTTAAATAACACATTGAAAGCGACTTTTAATTCCTTATATTATATTTTGAATATAGGATTTATAATTCGAGACCCAAACTCCCCATTCGCTGACAATTTAAATATATTCCATGATACAACTATAATACTATTAATTAAAATTATTTCTTTAACCTTATTTATTACAACCTAAAGCCTCAGATCAAAATATGATAAATGACACTTTTACTCCTTTTTGGAATCAATTTGAATCTAAGGAATTTAGATTCTCCTACTTATCCCACAATTTTAAGATGCCCCGAAACTAAATAGTGCTCGTCCTAAGATTTGCTGATCTCAAAATCCAGGGCAAGCACCGGTTGTCATTCAATTCGTAGGTCTTTCTAATGAATCCTCTGCCACACCACCGGATTGTCTTTCTCGCGGTGCCACGAGGATGTTCACAATGTAGACAAAAGACGACAAGCTCCGCGCGAGTTTCTGCTATCACGTTTGAGGATAGCATAGCTGGCCAGTCGACAGTTTCGGTGGAAACGAAAGCATTACAACTCGGCGGGCATGGAAACGCGGGCTTAATTATACGTGCGAATGGTTAGAGTAGTTCCAGAGGCGGCAGCGTAGTTTCAGAGATACATTAAAGCGACAGGAACGGTGCTCGCGGTTTGTTTCTTTTGTAGACATTTGTGTTACCAGCGACCGTCCCATTTTGAGCGCGCGGATGCTACGTTATACTGTGCCATTAATTTCTTAATAGCAGTTCGTTGAACGTTAATACACTCGTTCGAACGAGCCGAGACTTGGGAACCCGGCGACACTGAGAGGGCGATAAAATTAGGCCCTTCGTAAAATTCCAACTGGCTGGGGTGTATAAAATGTTGGACGAGGATTTTGGAAACGGTGTAGGCGAATGCGGAGCGAATGCGGAGCGAATGTTAGGTTACACATAACACAGGGATTAGGAGGAAGAAGCTTCAGAAACTTCTCTTTTGAATTGTACATACTCTTATCAGTTGCAGAGTGGATATATCAATGCACAGTGGTTTGGATACTTATTTTTAGCGGCCAAAATTCCGATTTTTCTCAAACTTGGGTTTTTGAGGTCACTGATAACGAATCTGACACCAAAAAATGCAAAATTCAAGATGTCGGATTGAAATTTATAGCCAGAATTAAAAACACCTTTATATCGATTTTTTCCAATGAAAATTCATTTTTTATTATATAATTCGGTACTTCCAAAATACTTTATATAAAAACATTGAAATCCGTACAACAGTTCCTGGAAAAAATTCATAAAAATGGAATTCTCTTGTTCGGCCAACAAACTAGAATGCACCCTTAAGTTGTAATTACTAATAGAAGAGAAAAGCATAAGCACACTTTTTAATCGCAAAGAAATTGCCCCTTTGTGAAATATGACTACGTAATATTTACTTACAGAGAAATCTTAATTAATCTAATTTTGCATTCACCCTTTGATAACGAACATTTATCTCACTGCACAGTTATAATTCGTCACTTATCCTTGGATAATCCCTTCACATCAATTTTCCTCGCATATCCATGAAAAAGTACCTCCGATAATACTGTCCTCTTTAGTTAAAATGTCCTATCTAGTATTTTGAAAGAACCGAGAAAACTGAAGTTTTATCATTTACTTTGCACCATACTTATTTTCCTTCTTTCAAATTAAAACATGTTGTCATTATCTCGTAATAGCCTAATATCATTTTTTGTAATAGTTGTACCGGTAGGGAATGTATTATTAACGTACCAATTAATTAATTGTTTCAGATAAGATATTTTAACCATTTTGAAAAAAGTTAGGTTAAATACATTAGACTGTTTATAAATCTTTATGAAGCACGTAGACGTTTCTAACTATACTTACCTATAAGCTAAAAAACGTGTGGAACTTCAAATATTTCAACATATCTCAAAAAATGAAAAAATGCTAGATAGGACAGTTTAACTAAGAAGGGCAGAATACATCAACCAACGCATTAATCCGATAATACTTCATCAACCCCCCTCTACCATGACACGAGCACCCCCTCCTGAAATAAAAAAAGAATTCATCCTACACAAACTAACCATCGGGCAGATGCTGACAATCGAACCCACACCTTGCGCAAAAGTGGTCGCAGAAGCTACACCGCGCTCGACTATCAAGAGGGATTCCTCGCCAGGAAACACAAGGGCGCGTCTCGGTTCAGCGGGTGCGCATTCCTTCGGTAAATTCCGCGTACGCGGGAGGCTGGTGGGTAATAGGGGAGGGTTTCATCCCTCCCCGCATCTCTTCCGCCTGGGAAAATAAGAGGTCGAGGCCTTGGAGGGGCAAACGCGGGGCTCTTACCCCTTTGCCGTGTGAAATAGAGACTTCCGTTTGAAAGAAGGGGCTGGATGTGAAGGGTTAAAGGGATAGCGCGTTTCTCTTGGATCTGAAGTACGCGTCGACGAATTCTTCAGGAGCTTTCTCGAAGAAAAGCAGCGTTCTTTGAGCCGACCACCTTCGGGGTGCTCGGATCGGTCGTTTTAAATAATGGAATAAGGGTGGATTGGATTTGGGGAAACGGATCTTTCTTGGGGGATGATATCTTCGGCTCCTTCTTTCAGTCTCTAGGACTCACGATGTCGTTGTTTTCTGTCTTCCCTCGTTCGTAATTCGATTGCGGGACGGGTTTGGAGATGTAGCAGACTGTAGATTGAACTTCTTTGCGATTTTATTTATCTGGTTTGTCTCTTGACTGGTCACCTTTGGTAGACTTACTGTGTCCACTGCGGGGCGCTTTTGGGGTGGGAGTTGTTTGAATTTTCCTTGACTGATTTTTGTTAGATATGTATGAAGGTTAGGTACGATTATCAGTGTTATTAAAAGTACGATATTTTAATATTTAATATTGGTGGTTATGCAATATGTGAAAATTAAATTGCTCACGTACATATTAATTTGATGCAGGAAATTAATTCAAAAGCTTCATCCACTCCCATCAAACATAGCTCAAAATAAAAGGAAAATTGAGATTAATGTAACCACGACTAAAGTCATTCAAGAGCGTTGTAAAAAGTAAAAACATAAGGAATTCATCGGTGTCAGTTCCATATCGATACGCTGAAGAATAAAGAATTATTTTATTTCGAAAACAGGTATGAATCCTCGGCCGACCTCAGCGATTCCTGGTCGGTTCTCCGCTGTCGAGGGTGAAAATGTGAAATATTAATTTCAACGTATTAAGAAATTCTTTATCCTATCGATATGGAAGTGACACCAATGAATTCCTTATGTTTTTCCGATGAAAATCATACCAAATTTCATGTAAATCGGACTATTTTTAACGAAGTCAACTTTAAATGATATAATTCAATTTTTCATGGAATTCCTTCATTATGGTTCAAATTACGTCGTTCTTGGTGTTAGTTTCATCGGCAAAACATAAGGAATCGATTGGCGTCGTTTTCGCTAAGATCTGATGAGAAATTCGGAAATCATAGACGTTTCTCACTTTTTAACGGTATTCAAACTCCTTCGAGGGTCGAAAGCCCTAAAATTTGGTGAGGCACTGGGGAGTATTATCCTCGCCACGGGGTACCAGGCGGCATTTTGTACGTACGGGTCCGAAAACTACCAAGACTCTGAACCAAGAGTTCCAAGACTTCGAAGACGATCAAGACTTTCAAAAGTTTTAAGGCTTCGAATCATGTTCAAAGTGCTTCAAAGTAGTCGCCTGATATTCAAGACAGAATCGAAGCGCTTCGAGTCCCATCACTGGATCGAACCTATATGTCACTCATAAGCACGAATTGTACTTTGAAAATTCTCTGAACATTTTTTTGCCATTTTCTACAATAACTTCTAAACTACCTTTACAACCACATTCTAATACCAAATTCTTTTTATGTTTCAGGTAAGAGACTCCACGCTCCATCTCAGCTCCATTTCCCCTTTAAATAACCCGCAACAAAGTCGAAAATTGCCAGTGCAATGAGTAAGTAAACTCGATGAAATTTGTCGAATACATACAGCATCAGATGTAACGAATAATCACGCTGCTTACGCTTCTTTAGCCTTCGATTACTCAATCCAAACTGTAGCTACTCAAAACCCGAAACGATCGCGACCAAGCGTTTAATGGCGTCGCTCTTTTGTGCCGAAGACTCGCGGTCAATTTATCGTTTCCGTAGGAAATCGAATCGAGCACAGCATCCTTTCGACACTTAACCTCCTCTTGTCACCGATAGTTGCCGCAAATTGCCGCGAAGTTTCGCGATAAACGTCGATGAACCGTTTTTAAAGAGGCCCCGGGCATCAACGCCCGATTTCCTGCTGGCTCGAAATAAATCTGGCGGGAAAAATAAATGTGGAGGGGGAAGATCGATAGCGAGCCGCGCTCGACACATTTCCGCTTTCCCAACTTCTCCCAGGTTTTTCCAGTTTTTCGTTTTTTTCCTTTCGATCGCACGTGTAGGCGTGCACCTCTTGTTTACAATTATTCGCGAATATTGCTGGCGGGCATGACGAGCAATTAATTACGACTCGCGGTGAACGCAAGTGGGAGCGCGCGTTTTATTTGCTCGAGGGGGTGTAGCGCTGCGATGGTGAATTTTTCGAGACAATTGGAGCAGCATTCTGGCTAATTTATTGATAAAATTTGTGGTAACACGTTTGAGGTAAAGGTGTATTTCGCTTGGATGTTGAAGTAAAGGAACAAAAGCTGAAAAAAGTTTGTACAATTGTTGCAGAATATTGTAGTTTAATTGTTTTCTAGTATTCTTTGAGGAATTACTGAAAATTTGAAACTCTACTCACTACTTTGTGAGATTTTTTCATTCGTCGTATTAACGACTGATGTATTTTCGCTTTCATTTTTGTGAAAGAAAGCAAAGTAAAGGCTGCTTAGAGAATGTGGGATTATTAAATTGTAAATTGAAACAGTTACTGCGTCTTTAGTAATGTCAATGGCGCCATAATTCTTGCAATTATCTTCCATAAGCTCTTTTCTTTTTTCTATATCTTCCTACTACGATTGATAATTATTATTGCGCTATTTATTGACCCGAGGCAGTGTTACGATTATTTTTATCTGTGAAAACTACTTGGGGTGAAGCAATTTTCAACTCAGTGAACCGAGGATCATTTCATAACATCCTCGTGTATTCTAATTTGTTAATCAACAGCAGTCAATGATGGTGGAAGAAACCTGTTACATCGTAGACGAAAATTTATATTTTTATACACGTGTATACGCAAACTCACGAAAACAGCTTATATGTTAGGTATATACCACGTTGATATCACTAATAATCTTTTTTATATGACACATGCGGTGGAATATAATTCCCGTTTGTTGAATTATATTACTTCTGTTAATCAGGCTTGGCCATTATTTAAATAAAATATTTTAGAAATGATTATTCAAGTAATATACTAACTTGACTACTTACAAGTTATTTTCAAATACTCGTACGTTAGTTTATTTGAACAAGCAAGTAAGTTTCTTCTGAATTATTTCGTTATTGTGTAACTAATGAAATAATTTTCTATCTTTCTGATTATTTATTTTATTAATTATCAAATCTGTCAACTAGAATTAAATAGTTCTGAAAGCTCTATTACTTTATTCGAAACAGTTAACTGAAATAAAAACACATATCAAAATGATTTATCATTCCAATTATTATTTATGAAATGTTATTATCATTTATGAAACCATTATCTTTCATCTCGTGTATCGAATAAATAATTTATTGCCCAAGTCTTCTATCACTATTCATACTTTAGATCTAAGAGAAACCTGTCCAATATTAAGTTCATAAAAAGCCAAACCCTAGCTTCCTTATATTTAAAGATTCGCGTGTGTCGAGTACGATGACAGCCCAATTTTCCTGCACAAATAATTGCCTCCAGGCGATTCTGCTTGATCCAGGAAAGTACGACGAATTTTATAGCCAATGTTTTTGAAACGCCGGCGACACTCGTAAACGTAATTATCGGAGGGAAAAGAAGAGAGCAACGGCGACTGACAAGTTCTACTTTCACGATGTTCACCGTAGTTAGGGGGTAATTACGGTGGCACGGTTCGGTGAACGAAAAAATCATCGAGTTCTTTACCCCGCTTGGTACCACTAGCTGCTTTTATCAGCAATCGTTGCTCCGAAAGTGTCAATTGAAGGTGTCGTTGACGTGTCGGTGTCGAGCAACGTTTAATTGAAGGAACAACATTGTCATTTGAGTAAATTCTTCATCTTCAGATTAGCTTTTAGCAGCCACTATCTGGACAGTGAAAATGGCACTCTGAAACATTTCACTCTGCACACTTTCTGTCCGTGTTTCTTTTACTTCCTTCCTGTTTTTACGTTTTCAATTATTTTCTTATATCGGAAATGTTTTTCTGGGCTATTATATCGTCATGCTTTCGATATTTTGATTGGAAGATAAGAATCGTGGGACAACTTCAAATCTAGCATGGTGGTAGATAATTTTAATTTTCTGTAACAATCGAATTTGCTTGCTGAGGTGGTATTTCAGTGTAATTAGTGCGTGGAATGTAATTAGTTATTTATGAAATCACTGTCACGATAGCTTTGTTGTCACATACAGTGGCGGACAAAGTATTGGGACATCCTTTAAAACACAATAACTTTCTTAAAATTGGTCCGAACTTGAGTTTTTTTTTTTTTAGATGCTAGAAGGATTAGAACTGATTTCGATGAAATTTTGTAGCACGTATATAATTTACTTAAATGTACAAAAGGCATTTTTTCAATTTTCATTACAGACTTAGATAAAAAAGTTGAGCAAGAAAACGAAATTTAGGTACTATTTTCTTCGCTATTCCGATCAATTGCAATTTCTTTCGAACCGACAAAACATGTTACCTAGTAAACTAATCCTTCTGGTTTTTTAAAAAAAACTCAAATCGTTTGGAACAATTTTAAAAAAGTTATTCTACTTCAAAGTGTGTCGCGATACTTTTATCCGGCTCTGTAATTTGATTTACAATTTCTTTGTATTGTAAAGATGAATATTGAGGAAAAATATTACTTGCCCCCTTGTTTTGCCACTAATTATTATGCTTTAATTAAGATACCCAATGGGCAATGACTTAAGCGAGAGCAGTGACGCCACGATTTCTTTCAATCGTCTTGCAAAAGCTTCTATCCCTGGAGTTTTAATGCGATTGATAATTGTTATTTCATTAGATATCAGCTCGAAACGTTACTGATTATTTTTATCAGCAAAAGTTGGGGCGCTCTAGAAATTATTTATAACTCCAATATTTTCAGAGCATTTACTGATCTTCTCTTATATTGAATTTCAAACGCTTATTTATTTTCTAATGAAAGTAAAATGCATGTCAGTTTTGAGTTCTCAGTAGCATTGATAAATCAGTAAATTATGTCACACTTAATCGCTTAAGTGTAAATAAATTTCTGATCAATATTCTCGTAATGTTTCATTATTGGAAAACTTATTTCCTCAGTCAGTTTTCCAATTCTCTAAGGAACCACTGTCATTTGTATTTATTTTGCTTTAAATGCTTCCACCATATTTTCCTATTAAGAAAGTTTATATATTCCTTCTCGCACACATATTTTCTTTATAGTTTAATTACTACCGCCCACCCCCTAATTTCCTTATTCCTACTCGTTTAAATTTACCGCGCAGATTGCAACCCGGTCGTTTCGCATGCGATTATTTCACGGTTAAGCTAAACGTTAAATAATAGATTGACTCGATGATACTGGCCGGGGTAATTCGCCTGCGTGCCTAATTACAGAGCGATCACGCGTTTTTCGCATACTTTACGCTTGACTTTCCACGGTGATTGTCGTTTGCGTTTGCTGTTCGCTTCTATTTCCATGGTCGACCGTTTCCAAAGGAAACACCAGCTAGGTGTACTCAATAAATATTTAAAACGAACAAACTCATTTCTCAGACATTCGAAATCCATCGAATCTTACATATTCCACTAAACTCTGGAAATTTTGTAATAAAATCTCACCAAATTTTACTAACACACTACCGTTAAGGAACTAGTTCTTGATCAGGCACTAATTTTTTATCAGTTCATGAAATAAATCGTTCTTTTGAGTTTATGTCAATAAATAATTGCTTGAAATAATTACTAACATAAAAACTGATAATTCAAAAATATAGGTGTTGTCTGTGAAAGCAGTTAGTATTGTTAATTTTAGATGATCAAAAACTAGTTCCTAGTCACCTTATTATTTCATACCTTATAAATAATTAAATTATATACTTATTTTCAACTTTTTAAAATTTTTCCTTGAAGTTTAAACATTAATTCAACTTTTAGTATAAAAAAAGTGTATGGTTTAATGTTTTATTAGGTTAAAAATAAATATTAAAGCGGGAAACCCTCTAAACTGATGAGAAACTAGTTCCTTAACGGTACTGGGTATAAAATTATACCACAATGTGGCCACTTCTATACTTTCTCCTATTATTTTTTTTTTTTCTTTCTCTTTAATACGATAGAAAATCCCTCTAGATTACAACAGACGGAAAGAGATTCGTCTGGAAGGGCGACGGTATAGGTCCGCCTCCATACGTTTCCCCCTTGTTCGCGGAGCAGAGTCCACTTAATCGACTCTTTCCCCATGTACACAGAGACCGCGGAGAAAGGAAGAGATTGAATTAATTTCACGGTAGAGCGAAAATGGAAGCCCGAAGAGTCCGCGGGACCCGCCAATTTTCCGGAAACCCGAACTTCCACGACTTGTTCCGGGCTATTGCACCGTCGCGCGGAAAACTTCTGGATATGTGGGTCAGAGAATTTCCACGCACGGTTGTCTGCCCCACGGGCTAATTCTCGTTAGATAATCGGCGCGATTATTCGCGCGATTTGAGAACGTCTTGCCCCTTTGTTTCGACGACAGCATAATCGGAACAGTTACTTTCTTGAGGGAATATTTGGAAAATTTTGTTTCGTTGGGATATAAGCGATGAGCTTAGAGTAATGATTTATTTCACTGAAAATCTATTGTAGAATAGCGACTCCAGTATCCGAATGATTCTACTATGCGAATAGAATCGTCCCTATTAATTCGGATGGTGGAGGTTCTACTATATTATGCTTCAGAAGAATTTGAAATACACTGACTTTGTTGTTTGCTCGAATAAACGATATATGCACCTACAAACCAGGGAACGCAGTTGGAAATTTTTATTCTAATATGGTGTGGATAAAGAACTTAGAATAGTGAAACGTTACTTGACTGCAAAAGAATTTTTATAAGTATTAAAAAAAAAAAAAACGAAAGAACACGATAACTTTAAGGGCTGATTTCACCCCTCCAGAGTGAATTTCCTCAGAAAAAATGCTCCTTACACACTTCAATATGCTCTACATTCACACGAGGTTTTATTATAATCAGAATTTTACGGTTGGAAACGTTTTCTTACGGTCGCAGAAAACAGCCCCTTCGATCGCTTCTTCCCCTCAGCATCGCGAAACACACCACGGAGCACGCGCGAGCACACTTTCGCCCCGACAATGCGAGCTGCAATTCCTCAGAATAAGAACGAGCCTTGAAAGTAGAAAAAGAACCTCGCTTCCACTGGTAAGAGGAAAATGGAGGGGGTCCGCGAGAAAAGGGGATCATCGCAATTTAATCTTCGTGGAGATCGCCTGAAAAGCTCGCTGGCGAATTCACCAGTCGTCCTTTTGGGGCTTTTGCGCCTCCACCTTCATATTTATCCTCTACATGCTCGCTGTGTGTATCTATGCGCGCGCGTGGGGATGTGGATATCGTCCGACTGCTCTGGGACTTTTCAGGTTCGCCTTTCAACCGCGAAACGAGGGAAATAATTCCATTTGATCTGCATAACTCTAGAGGGCTCGCGCTCGCGTGCACCGTGCGTTTTCATCCGACGCGAATGGGCCTCGCGTGCGCGTCGGGTATCGCTTCCTCTTCGACACCGACGTCCCCGATGCGAGTAGAGTAAATCCTCGCGTGTCTATGCCCCTGTGCGCGACTAGTGGGGAGAGGAAGGAGATTGTCGCGTTCGGTGGAAATCTTGAGAAAGAAGGAGTTTTGAATATCGTTTTGTGTTTCTTTGGATCTTATTTTAAGGGGGAACTCCACTGTGAGAACCGGGAAAGTAAGCCTTTTTTAAGAATTTCTTCGAGGAATAATTTACAGTTTTCATATAAGAGAATATAAAAAAAATGTGTAGAAAAACATGCATAAATTTTAATATATTAATTAATCTTCTAGACCCCTCGCGCACGCTGGTGGAATGTGTAACTATGGAACAGTAGGTCCGAAATCAAAATTTCATTTTCAAAATGAAATTTTTGAAATAGAACTATGTGAGTAGGTATAGTTTCCGTTGCACATACGGATTCTTTGATCTAAAGTGCACCATTTTTACAAAACTATTTTATTTAAGAAATCGGAAAACTACACTCATATAGCTTATAAAAAAAAAAATGAAATTTGATTTCGGACCTGCTGTTCCATAGTTACACATTCTACCAGTGCGCGTGAGGAGTCTAGAAGATTAATTAATATATTAAAATTTATGCATATTTTTCTAATCAATTTCTATTTATAGTCCCTTAAGACATTGTATTAAAGGTAGGTGGTAAGAATTTTATATGAAAACTATAAATTATTCCTGAAAAAATTCTTAAAAATGACTTACTTTTCCGACCGTCACAGTGGTGTTCCCCTTTAAGCCCATTGGGGGCTACTTTGAGAATTTGCAGATAGTGAACGATAGTGACGACCTAAGTAGGTTTGAATTTGTTGTGCGAATCGGATTGAACAGTCGAATAATTTGGGTAGCTTTGATATTACGAAACAGTTCTTATTGCAGTTCACAATATTCGAACAGGTCTCTCATAATTCGAATAGATCGAATATCACAATCACTCAAAATGAAGGAAGTCGTTGGTATTTCAAAACTGAAAATTAAGATTAATAGTTAAAGAGACAGGAATATATGTGTGTGTAAAAGTTCGTTCGTTAACTGTTAGGTGAGGTTAGTGTCCGGAAAATAGAAACGTGGCAAAGGGTCATAGACAACCAAGGAAAATTCTTGGATTAAAAAACCTGTAACATACTTTTACTTTTAATAAAGACTGGATTCAGTAAAGGGAACGAACTTTTACACTGACCTAACAGTATAATCGAAAGTAAACGGAAAGCGAGTAACTCAAAAAATGAAAAGATACCAAATCAAGCGACAAGTAATTTACTTCTTCTAGCGAATATAACGAAAAGAGAAAACTAAAAAGAGCTACCTACGCAATGAGGAAAATAGGAAAATCGATTGTTTTTCGTCGCGGAATGGTGGGATTTCCCGGTTTCAGCGGAAAGCGTTGCAACGCGCGACGGAAGAGGCTGCTGCTGACATAATACGTAACTCTTTATAAAATTACACCGATACGAGGCGACAAAGTGATACCAACATGCTTCTTCCGGCGATTGTCCCTACGCTACGATCATTACGCCGCGGTACGTGACCGGATTTACGATCGATCTTTTCCCGTGTCGCGCGGCGAAATCGATGGGAAACGATTCGCGACAAGGCGTCCTTAATTTTCCCTCGCAGTTTCCAGTCGACTTCCACAACTCCGCGGCAAACAAGCCATTCTCGATTCTGCTTCCACGAACCACGCGCCTCGCCCCGCACTGCTGATACAAAGCAATCGAATTATCGAAATAATTCAACGGCAATCACCGTCTCAATGTTCGTGCTCTCCTTTTTTTATAAATGGAACGGTATATTTTCTGTATACAATTATTTTCTGCATTGATTCTTCCGTTACTCTGCGGATGGAAGTATGTATGTATAAAGAATATTCCAAAAAATTGGATACCAAGTAGTCCAGTGAAATTAGGATTTGTCTGGGAAATAATTCGACATCTGCTAACAATGATGCAGAGGCTCAAAGGCAAAAAGAAAACAGTTTCTTGCGAAAATCTCGTTATCTACCACTTCTACGGCAAAAATAGTTTTTATGAAATTTGTAGCGTAGGAAATTGTGTGCAAAAAATGTTCTATGAGTTTTTTTCGTAGCAGTAAGCATTTGAATGTATGGCGGGTTACAAAGTTTCAACCCTTATATTTTTGGCAAATGATTCCGAAGCCGGGAATTCAGAAAAATTATGAAACTTCGTGAATACGTAGGGGACGCCCCCCTGAGTACAAAGCAATTTTCTTTGCTGCCCAAATTCACTCTAAGAGGGTGATATTGAGTCCTGAAAGTCCGGCTATTTTCCAATTTTGTGGTATAACTCGCGAACTGTAAGGAGTATAAATTTCCAAACTAAGTAAGTTACCCACTACCGTTAAGGAACTAGTTCTTGATCAGGCACTAATTTTTGATCAGTTCATGAAATAAACCGTTCTTTTGAGTTTATGTCAATAAATAATTGCTTGAAATAATTACTAACATAAAAACTGATAATTCAAAAATATAGGTGTTGTCTGTGAAAGCAGTTAGTATTGTTAATTTTAGATGATCAAAAACTAGTTCCTAGTCACCTTATTATTTCATACCTTATAAATAATTAAATTATATATTTATTTTCAACTTTTTAAAATTTTTCCTTGAAGTTTAAACATTAATTCAACTTTTAGTATAAAAAAAGTCTATGGTTTAATGTTTTATTAGGTTAAAAATAAATATTAAAGCGGGAAACCCTCTAAACTGATCAGAAACTAGTTCCTTAACGGTATACCTACTTTGCGAGAAATTGA
The DNA here is from genome assembly GCA_960531205.1 of Andrena bicolor. NCBI lineage: Eukaryota > Metazoa > Arthropoda > Insecta > Hymenoptera > Andrenidae > Andrena > Andrena bicolor. Next base: position 11,328,068 of record OY482668.1, on the reverse strand, counting down.
TGACAAAATTAATTCAGAACAAGATTTCAGAATCTGGAGGGATTAAATTTTACAAGTTTCTATTTAAATCTGTTGCAACTTATTTAGAAATACGATATAAACGTTCCCTCGATATTCACAGAAAAAATTAAATAAAAAAATCAGTGAACGTATCTTCGAAATATTCCACTTTCCAGTTCACTAAATCCCACTCAAACTTCATTAAGCATTACTCGTGAAAACCAGTGCGTGACACCTTCATAGCTCCAAAAAGTGCTGGAAAATGTGTAAAAAAAAGAGCGCTTTAAACGCCCATGCCCGTTATTTCCCGTGAACCAGGTCAAAGGCAGTGGCCTTTCTGGTTCACGATCTCCGCGCGTGGCCACTGACTGCGCGTTGTTTCAAAAGTCACTGCTGGAACCAGTCCCCGTTCTCGTTTACCAGCGATAATTGTCAGCCGGCGTCAGCGAGCCCTCGGCACAGTTAAGGTCTTGGCTTCGTTTCCTCAAACAACGCGTTGTTAAGGTGTCGCATTATGAATTGTACGCCGTTGTTAGCCGCGCTCCAAGCACGTTAAACTCGTCCCGAACGAGTTCCGAGGCCTTCGACGAACGTCTAAACGCTGTTAACTGTTCACTGGGACGAGCCGCCTCACGGTTTTCGGCGGTTAAAGTTTGTTAACAATGTGGGAAGGGCACCAGTCCCTAGCTTAAAAGTAGCGTGGCCAAATATTTTATAGAGATTTAGGGTAGCCCGGTATATTGTTCATAGGGTAAGTCCGGGAGAGTTGGCTCACCCAATATAAAATGGCTATTAAAACTTACGCTGGTATTATTTACTCCACTGAACTCTATAAAGATTGAAATTGGGAGGATATGGAAATTAGGAATAAAAATATACAGTGTTCATTTTGATGATCACTGTAATTTAATATAGAGAAAGATGAAGACCGAGGTGTTTAAAATTTCACCGAATATTTGCTAATCTTTGGAAAGAAAAATATAAAAAAATGTTCGATCATCCAAATGAGGCGCAAAGTATTCAAACTATTATTATTTATTTTATCAGAATAACTCTAATATGTCCAAAATTTTATTCTGGTTCAGAAAAAGTGGTCACTAATTCCTTTAAGACGATATTTACTGAAAATCGGGGTGGAAACTGAAATAAATCAGGCCATCTCTTTTTTTGGAGGTTTCAGAGCAGTGATCTTTGGATTCGGAGCTTCTTGACTGAAGTTTGAAGGATGCACAATATATTATGCATGGAGTATTTTGATTTTGTAGGGATTCGTGGTGAATATGGTGGAGGACCATTCAGGAATGTGAGATGTCTCGAAAATATTAGATTTTAGGTTTTACTATTTTACTGTTTTTGTAATAAGGACGCGTATTTCTGGAATTGGTGATTAATGGCTTTTACTTGCCAATAGCTTCTGTTTGATACTATTTGTTTCGATTTTTCTATTCTCTTTTGAAACCAGGGATATAAGACGACGGTTTCCATTCATTAGGCTGGCCTGGTCACGTTCTAAAAAATTCGAAAGTCCAGAATGGACTCATCAAGGATAGTTTGATGCAACAGTGAAGTAAAATACTTCGTTAGTACGGCGAAAGCGCAAACGTCGCTCTGCAAATACAGTTCAGGAGGATGTCTTTCGCGTTAAAGCAAACAGGGCGATTAAGGCGTTCGCTATTCCCTTTTAGTCCTAATGAAAGTACGGAATTACATTAATGCTTTCACGGCTTAATAAGATTCCCCTGGTCCTTTTGACCTTGTCCCTTCTCGCCGCTTATATCTGCATTCAAGAAAATTTAACCCTTCGCGGTCCCACCTTCTTATGATCGCAAATTCTGTGAAAAAATGGCTTCATGGTTATCACTAATGGCCGTTTTTCGTTAATAAAATCGAAACTATATAATGGAAAAATAATCCCCCCGGCATTCACTAGATTTTTATATAAAAAATAAGCCCACAAAATTTGAGAAAAATTCGCGCAGTAGTTTTTTAAGTATCTTGCTCTCCGTTTTTAAAAAGGCTTCTTGGATGTCGTCGTATTTTTATTACAAACGTTCTTTAAATGTTGCTCTTTTAAGTGCAAAAAGTTCTGTAAAAATATATGCTTCCGCATTTTTTAAAAAAATTCACAAACATTCGCCTCTTTTCGGCCTCCTGACTTGGGTATAATCCCTTAAGGAAAAAAATATCTAACATATCATACCCAACAAAAACTCCACTCCTTCCTCCAAGACGATCCCGAAGGGTTGTTAGTAGAAACAAGATGAGTGCCATTAGAGACATCCTGGAAAGCTGTTGCACTTACCTGTAGGTAATTAAAGAAAATTAGCCTGAGTACTCTGATCAAAGTCAGAGTTAACTATAAAGTTAATCTTCCAAGTTCACGAGATATTCCCAGAAACTTATTACCCCTCCCTAACACCTATTACAAATTAAAATCATCGCAGAAGGGATCGGCGAGAATTATAGTCTATCTACTGAAAAAATCCCCCACTTCCCCATACAAAATATTTAACCCTTTAAAAGAACCTATATTACCCTGAAACCCTCAAGATATATTCTCGAAATTCCAGTTTCAATTTACCCCTTTCAGTATGCCACGTTCCCGAGGGATTGGCGCAAGGGGGAACACGGGGCACGGGTACTATCTATGCAGATCGCTCGTCAACGGTAATTTGACGACGGAAAACACGGAAGCGTCACGGAGCGATGAAAAGGCTTTGAGCTTCCGCGCGATCGGCCATCTCGCGGCCTGAAAAGAGGAGCAGGCGGATTTCGCGCGCGGCTAGCGCGGGCTTGCCGGGCAGCCGCGCGTTCCTCCGGGTCCCGCCGGGTTTAGAAGTCGACCGCTTAAACGGATTTCCAGTGTGCTGGCTTCGATACACGCTCGCGAACCAGCTTCCGTCCCGCGACTCGAGGCCTCTCGATTACCCTTTACACGCTTTCGCACTCTGCCCCCTCTATCCCCCCTGCTCATCCCCCGATCGCGGAAAAATCGCACCTCCGAAGCTGTGGGAACGGAGAGCAATTCCAACGGTTCCCGAAACTCTCTGCCATTCGGTCGCGGAGGGGGATGAAACCTCCGACTGCGGGGGAGAATTTCGTGCAAGTTGCGGGCATTTCAATGACAATGCTTCGCGCCACGAATGCAACGGTTTCGTGTTGGTTTTGGTTTCGAGGGGTGGTATTTGGGGGCGGGAATATGCAGAGCGACTTCGGACTTAAAATTACTGTTACAGTGGTCTCGGTGGAAGCGCGTGCGGTAGGTAATTGGCGAAACAAATGTTACATGCTGTCAAAGGGGCGTGGTGAGTGCTCCCGTATTAGTGGGGCTGATTTTAGAAACGATTACCATCGGAAATCAGAGTTTCAGCGTTGGGGTTGTTGGCCAGATGTTGAGATGAGAGAATTGGGGATGAATACTAGGTTCTAATTAAACTGATGTGTTTGCAGGGGAGTGTGATTGAAGTAGAGGGATGATTTCTTAGTGGAGCTTTGATTACAAATATTCTAAGAATTTAGACTTTCGAAAGTCGAGCAAGTGGAGTGCAGTGTCGAAAAATATAACTCTAGGTGAAGAGAGCAGATCAATTAACTTTTCTTAGGAAAACAGAAAATCACATCTATCTTCAATAATATTAATATTTAAGTTAATCTTCTTTAGGTACCGAAAACTATACGTCCTCAAACAGAACAGTCCTTTCTTTTTTAACGCCCTGTATACGGTGATTCACAAATTTGAATTTGTTCACGATTTGATACATTAGAATTTGAGAAATTAGACAACTGTCGATTACAGAAACTTAAGATGGCGCAGGTAGAAGCAGGAAGCAATGCAGCAGTTTTAAAACGAATTCTCTGGGAAACGAGTACAGGAAGCACTCGTTATAAGCCCGTTTCTACCATGCGTTGTATGCTCGGCGACTATCCCCACCATTTCTTGGAATCCTCCGGATGAGAGAGAGAGAGAGAGAGAGAGAGAGAGAGAGAGAGAGAGAGAGAGAGAGAGAGAGAGAGAGAGAACCCGAGAACGAGCGACAGGCTCTTTCGTTTCCTCTCGCTTGCTCTTGGTTTTCTCATTCGCGCCATTAAACTCGCGTCGGGCTTATAACGAGTGCGTAGTATATAAGTTTTAAAGGAAGACACTTAGAATATTTAAAGTGCTATGTAAGATCAGGTGTTATATTTTTGACCTGAAACTCATCCCATTGGACTTTTAAAATATACCTACTCCATACTGGATTTCGAAACTTTCTTTTTTTTCTTCAAAATAGTGACTTATATTATTTTGTAAAAAATTTCAATTTTTACTGAATTAGGGTAAATTTATTTCACTAAGGAGTATTTGTAACAATTAAGATGTTTTCAAAAATAATTAAATTACAAATTGATCATAAGATGCTTTTATTTTTAACTTTGATTAAAAAAAAAAGTATTTAACTTATAGGTACTGTTTTCCCGCCATTATACTATATATTTGACACATACTATTACGATCTTCGATAAAAGAAATCGAGAAAAATTTATATAAGACTGATACAAGATAATATAAAGGTAAAAGAATAACATTGACTTGTACTACTGGAACCATAATCAAAAGACAGTAATGTAGAAAATGTTAATTTAACAAAATTTGACTTATTCTCGTTTGCCCACCCACTAGAGAATTTTTCTTTCATATCTATGCTACTGTATAGTATCTTGAACCATATTCTCGAATCTCCCGGCACTCAGCCACCTACGGGATCACGAATTCCACGTTGCGTTCCAACGAGGCGCGATAAGACCCAGCTCGACGAGATTGGGGTAGCTTTCCGTGGACACGCATAGGAATAAAGGGGGAAGTCTTCTCCCCCGTGGAACACCTACGAATACACCTGCCCTCGAAACTCGAGAAAGGCTGACCCACATAGCGACACCGTTTAAATTCCTCGCCCGGATAAATTCCCTTTCTGCGAGGGCAGGTTTCCTCCGCGTATCGAAGCGCGCCCCACCCCCATCCCTTATCCGGGGGCTGTGCTCAGCTTCTCCGTCGTATCCAGGCCGTTCTACTTTCAGACGGCGCTCGAAAACGATACGGTGAACCGGAAGCCTATCTCCAGCACTCGGAGGGATTGAATTTTAACGACAGAGAATTATCGGCGCGAGAATCGCGTTTTCATAGGGTGGTTCACTGCTGGAAGCGTTCGATCCGCTCCAACATCGATTCACTCGCCCCTCGATGGCAACTTCGAGCTAGAAAGTGGGGATCTCGGAGGATCTTAAGTGTTTGATTTCGATAAGGTCTCGAGCTTTGGTGGGTGCTTCTTTTGGGTACCTTTTTTACTGGGAAAAGGTGAGCTTGAGTTGGCTATCGGGGGAGGGTGCGTGAAGGAACAGGTTAGTTTAGAATTCTAGATGATTTAGGATTGAGGATGACGATAAATTATGGGGTTGTTAAGCGGAAATGGTTTACCTAATGTGAAATATATTACATTTTCTTTAACTGCTCTGATTTTCATTTGGATCCGGTGAATTTTATTTTAGCCCAGATTTCCTCTCAAGTCATTTCATCTTATACTCCCCGAAACTATCGACACTATTTTTGCCGAATATATAATTATGTGTAGGTTAATACACCCTGTACCAAAGTAATTATTTAATCTTTAATTTTCAATTCAATTTTACATAAATTATATTAATTTTTAAATCGTCAATTAAAATTTATTATAACCAAATTAATTGAAGAATAAATGCCCAAGAACCGGTATATATATACAATCATCTTTAGACTCGCGTAAGAAGTAAATAAGACAGAGAAAACAATTTGAATACACGAAATTTGCACACAATTTTAGAAAACTTATAACGGGAGATAATTAATTACGACACTTTTTTTTAGGATAAAATTTATTTTTACTGATTCTCAAATTTGAAACAATACGTCATCTTCTTCTAACTATTAAAGTATTATTTGATAATTTAAAACAATGTCATCTATGTATCAAATAATACACTATTTACTTTACATGATTTCTGTTTAACTTTTCGCATGGTCGATCGGTAAAAAATAGCAGCATACTCGTGCCATATTTTTTCCTCGCAGTCTTGCGTATAGTTCTGTTTTTACACCGCGAAGAATCGATAGCAGTATGTAAAATCAATTGTATGCTCCTACTCAAACGTTGACCTGAATTGTAAATTAATTTCCCATTGTATGATTGTAGAATTTGAAAGGATTTTCCAATAAACGCTTACGAGATTCCGGGAAGCTGTAAAGCTGCAGTTAGAGCCGTAGTGCGGTTATTCACGCGAGCTTTTCCGTAGGAGCGCTGAGACGCGTTCGAATTTCAAATAATATTCGACGGCGTTCTACTTAAGGACGCCTCGAAATAATGGAAGGAAGACATTAAGGGGCTGGCATTCTCACGACGCCTGACGTTCCACTTTCCTGCAAGGTGTGGCACGGTGAATTGTGTTTCCACGGTGATTCAGGAGGCGCGAATTTCCGCGAAGGGCCAAGGACAACAGTTGGCACACGACTCCTTTGTCCAGTCAGCAGGACGACGCGTCACGCAATTAGAATACAAATCACTGTCAACGTATCCTGCCGATCGAAATCGGACTCGCGAGCGAGATATCCATTCACCCTCGTACAATAATCGCTGCCGCTATACACCTTCCATTCAGTACTTGTGGAAATTCCTCTGGGAAAACGAAAATGTACGCAATGCTTCTGGAAATCTTTTCTGTGAATGGAAATGCTTTGAATGTAATTATTGTTTTCTGATTATTAATTTCTTGGACTCAGTAGTTGAAAGAATTTTGTACTGTTCACTTTTGAAATGAAAATTAGTTGATTTTTGTAGAGATGTTTTTAGTTGGAATTCTTGTGGAAAATACTGCAAGTGTCAAAAATCAAATTGTATATTATAGTATTACCGTTGGCACGTAGAATATTTTCCGATTGTTTTTTTAATTGTTGAAGTGTAGGTGTTCTCTATAAGGACTTTTCAATTATTGATGTCGGTAATTTTGATTTGGGGACAGTTGGTTGGGAATTTTCGATTTCGTTTAGGAAAATTTTGTGGAGTCTGAGGAAGCTTCAATCCCAATTTACCTACTCATTTGGTAACCGAACAGAGACGTTTTGCTCAACTCCATTTGTTACATAGAGCGCTTCGGAATAAAGAAATATAAAGGGTAAGAGGAAAAAATAGGATACAGTATATCGATATAAAACTTAATAATTTCTGGTAATTACACTACTAAACACTTGTACAAGATTTAATAATATTACTCTGTATTTTTAATTTAAATTTTGCTATGACTCAACACTCCACTAGTATTGCAAAAGGTAACTTTACAATTAAAGTGATAGAAAATGGAGTTTCACTGTTAAAAAAATGAACAGCAGAATATTCTACTTGGGGAATGGACATTCGAAACGCTCGATGCTATCCACTAACTACCAAAACGATTCGTGTTTTTTGCCGCGGCTCGGTGCCATAAGAAGAACAGGGAAAGTAAAGTGGATAGAACTGCGTGTCCCTTCGAGTATCGTTCTATTTTCACCGAAAGGAGATCGATACGCGACGAATGTCCGCACACGGTGGCTACACTATGCTCGGATGACCGCATAACCGCATAGTAATGCACACTATTGCACGCTATTGCACGCTATTGCAAAAATAGTGGCGCATAGTAGCGTTCTATCGATCAAGTAGCAGCGCACGCTTTTCTTGGACCTCTTCCCCTATTATCGAACTCATGTTTCGCACTCAGACGTTGCTTCTTTATTTAAAAAATCTCTCCGGTATGGCTACTTGAACCTTTCATCGAGAACATTGCTTCTGATTCTTTTTTAATCCTTGGACGATGAATAGTAATTGCTCGTCGGATGCAGGGTTCATTTTTACTAAAAATTCCATTCATGTACACCTCAGCATAAATTTTCACTACAGATTCTGATCCTTTGCGGATTTAAAATTAAAATTCTCATCTTGAAGAAATGATATTAGGTTGCTGCTTATGAAATTGCGGTTTCGCGTAGGGAAGTTGAATGAAAATATTTTTTGCTTTTTAACTATTTCATTTTTTTTTTTGTTTGTTTCTGTGGCATTTCTCAAGCCTTAAGCCAGCGTTAGCAATTATTATTGTATCCACACTATAAACAAAGGCACTTTTACACTATCCCTGATTGACTAATAGTACTCATTAAAAACTAAAAATATTAATAAAACTCAGTACTAATAATAAGTGGCATGTATAATTTAATATTTAGAACGGGCCATAATGGACCTTCTTATAATGGATCTTCTTCTAATCCTAATGGATATCTACAGTTCGAGGCAGATATCTAAGTAGTCTCTATATTTTACTCGTTTAAGTAATGTTAAATTCGGAATTTTCCATTACAATTTACATTCGTATAAACCGTGATTAATATATTTTTAGCAAGTACCATCTACCACGGAAATGCTCAAAGAAATTTTGCTAGAATAATGGAACAAGAGAAGCCCGAACTTCACAGAAAATTAGTTGACTCTATGTAACACTAAGCTTACTGTACTTACGTTTGTATAAATTAAATATTGAATTTGGTCGAATATATTTTTATTTCACTTCCAGGGTTAATAATACTTTTTTAAATAAATTGTGTACAATTTTTCAATTAAATGCCTCCAAAGTAACAATATATTAATCAAGATTTATACCAATGCGAATTAGAATTGCATAATTGAATTAGAATTATATGTAATATGTTACATACAGGGTGGTCGGACACTTTTGTAAGAAACTGTACATAAAGTCATAGCAATTATCTTTGAACTTTCAATTCTGTCGCAATTAGTTTCTCCAGTTGCCTTTGAATTACAATTTCGCCGATTGGGATCGACGGAAGAGGTTCGTCTTCGCTTCGCCCACTTTGCTCGAAGTGAAATAGCCGTTGCAAAGTCAAAAGCAGCTCGATGCTTCCGTGTGGGTGTGCAAGCCACCCATCGAGATTTATCGAAACTCACGAGCCACATGTTCTCGATTTTCAACGCCATTTCACTGGATCCCCGGGATCATCCTCTCCGTTACACGGTCGATGTATCACTCGGCGAAACGGATTCAGGTCTAAATGAAATTCCTCGTCCGGGGCACGGAACGGTAAAACTAAACGGGTAGTCAGGCTAACGGGGGTAGGTTTGGTTTCCAGGCTTCCCTGCGAGCGGTAAGAAATTGCTTCTAAAATATTCCAGGCTGTCAAGGGGAGAAATCCTGTTCACCGTTCTGGACGGGACCGTGTAATTTTCTTTACAAAAGAGGTTTGAATTATCTGACCATTCTGTTCTCAGGGGCAAGCTTGGGAACCATCAATTTTCTGATTATCATACAGACTTTCAGACAAGCATTGAACCTAATTTTTTGGCATCTTTCTGTGCAAAGGGATGATTAAACTGTGTATTGGTTCATCAATTGTATGCACGGCCGCGTTTATCACCAGGCATACTAGCAGGGGCGAATTAACACCTCTAGAAGCCCTAAGCAGTTAAAAAATCTTGGGTAATACTCTTTAGAAGATAATACAGAAAATACAGCAAGGGATCTACAAAAATAAATCGATATCTATTAATCCTTTGAGTACCGAGGTTGACTTACAACGGCGTGCGGAAAGCCTCCCATCTGACGTTATTCCCAGTACTTCCTGAACGCCCATGGGCGTTCCGCGCACAGACTACACGCAGCGACTGAACGCATATATGAATCTGAAGACGAAGGTCTTCTAATCTGCTAATCGAAGCTATCAATTCTTTTTTTATCCCCGGAAGACTTAAAAATACCGCCAGACGGAATGAATTCCTGTGGCAATCGTGTGGCTCGACTCCAGACGCCAGTTTTCGAGTAATTATGCAGACTTTGACTCGGGCGAACCCGTTAAACGCATGGGAGACAGGTGCCCTTTAGGGCTTCGTCGCTTCGTGTCGCCGCCTGGAACGGAGTCGCTCGAAAATTCGCGGGGTCACGAAGTTGCGTACGCTAATTAAGAATCTGGGTTAATTACGGCGGCGCGCGACTCCAAACCAGCCGACTCCAACTTCTGCCGTGGTCTTCTGCTAGATAGACCGTAAAACACATCTTGCCGAAATTAAAACTGGCTGATGAGACTTTCTAAATGCGTTACACTTTTCTTTTCTTTGCGAGACGAAATGGCGGGGGATCGACTGTGAAACTTTTCGTTCCACCCTTTGATCAATGGCTGGTTAGAGGAATCAGGTTTTGATTGAAAATGGTAGCGTTATTTGTGGCTCTGCTTTACCCAGGGTAGTAAATTCAAGGTTGTGAGATAATATAGGTATTGGAAGCGTGGAAGCTTGCAAATGAAGTGGTAGAGCAGTGTGGAATTGCTATTTTTGAGAAAGGGAGGACAGTTCAGAGGTCATAATGCCTCTTGGTGTCAGACAATTCGGGTGATGGAAGCAGCGAAAATGATAGGCTATAACTTCTAATTGGTCGAAGCTTTAAGTAACAAAACTCAAGGTTTCTCATTTTGCAATTAGTTAGTAAGATTTCTGTTATTTTACTTGAAATTCGAGGGATTGGGGGGTCTAATACCGATTAATACTGATTAGATACGTTCCATCCTCCAAATTTTAAATAAAATAATATAAATCTTATTAATACAGTTCTATATATGGAACATGTATTTTTATATTGGGAGTTAGGAGGGAGCTAGGATGGATCGAATATAGATCCTTCAAATTTCAAGTGTAATAACAGATATGTTACTAGCTGACAAGGAAAGATCCCCACCCCAGAAATTAAAAAAATATGAAACTTTGGGGATAAGTAAAAGATTCCCGAAATCAGTGATTTCGACCTTATTCTGCGATCTTTAACCGTTTATGTCTCAGAGCAACGTTAACCGAGTTTGATGAAATTTTAGGCATGTATACAACTTACTTCAATCTACAAACGGGTTTTTTGAATTTTCCGTACAGGCTTATAAAAAAAAGTTTAAAAAACGACATTCACATTTTTTTTCTGCTTTTCCGACCCATTGTATTTTTGTCAAAACGACGAAAAACGCTACTTAGCAAACAAATCGTTCTAGCTACAAAAAAAAAACACTCATGTAGTTTGGATCATTTCTAAAAGAGTTATGCGATTTTAAAAGTTGTAAACTTTCTTTCATCCGCCACTGTAGTTATGTGTTACGCCGAATTTGTTCATTACCCAAATTCATTCCAGGGGGTGAAATTGAACCCCGAAAATCCAGTTATTTCCCGATTTTGTGTTATATCTCGCGAACTGTAGGTTACAAAATTATAGACCTGATTAAAAGCTGTAACTTTTTCCTGAAAACTTTTTTTCTATCTCTTCTAAACGGGTTTCAAACCCGGTTTCTAAAAACCGACAATCTATAAATTTCACCCCCTTAGAGAGAATTTGGGCAGCAAAAAATTTACGTAATACAGACCTACATATCCTTTACATATTCCTAAAGTTTTATATTTTCTTTTTAATTTCTGTTTTGGGGATCTTCCCTTGTAAGATAAGAAATTTTGAGTTACAACGAAGCATTTCGCATAACACACGATATCCCCATCATCCACCGTATCCAACTTCGCAGAAAATTTAATTAGAAAATCAGCAGTTTTCTAGTAATCCCTATTCAAGTGACGCAGTCACGTATTCTTTTCCAGGCGGCAGGGCGGTACCATTTTCATAGGCACCTAACAATTTCGTTAGAGCGGGGCTAATGAAAAATTTCGCTTAACGACGAAGAAAAGTGGAATAGTTAGCCCATCAGTGGCCAACGAGTTCACAGTTCACGGTTATTCGGCCTGGTCGGTCCTACCGGGGCTTAAGCCCCGTCCTCAATCTCGCGATATTAAAGGATTTCCATTGGGCGGCATGGGATGACCCGTTCGGGTCAGGGTGCTCGCAGAAAATGAACAGGAGACAGAGAATGGGAGCTGGAATCGGTGTTATTATATGCAGCCCTCCTTTCCTCGGTCCAATTCGATATCTCGATCGGAGTGGGAGCAATTATCTGTTCGATTTATTCCTCGCCAGTCGTTTATTTGTTTTATCGTTCGTTTCTCCTGTACCAGATGGAAATTTTTCTGCGTTTCGCGGCTGAATAAAATCGCGAAATAACAAACAAGACGCTGACAAGCATCCCTGACGTATTCACGTGATTTCTGGGATGCAAGTTGATAATGCTTTGATAAAAGACTTCGGAAGAGGATTGCTTGTTAATGGGATTAAGTTGTCGTTAAAACATCGACCTATTTGAACGTGATCTCGTGGAAAAGAAAATTATTGACAGTAGCAATATGTTCTTCCATTGTCAATACGATTATTTTTCGTTTTAAATTCCAGCTTGAATTTATTATTTGCGCGTGGCCACGAATATGAATAAATGTTTAGGTATTTGTAGACTCTAGTAATTAAACTGATAATTAAAAAATCTTAATAGAAATGTTCGAGTATGAATAATAAAATTTACCGTGTTTCCATGAAGTGTTATTTGAATCATTAACAAGTAGTAGATTTGAAAAAAAGCAATAAGAGCGAATCATGTAGCGAATTCATTAAGAAAACATTTAATTTATCAGGCCGTGTAAATATGCTGCCATTAAAATTAACTTTCATTCAACATTGGGTGAAAGGTCGACGCTTCAGATTATTTTCAATGATTAATACACGGTATCGTTGTTTCTTCAAAAGAGTATTTTAAGACTGTGTCGAATTATGTACGGTCTATCAAAGGCCCTGATTTTCTGTAATGATTCAGTCGCCGTAGAAAGTGAGCGTTGGCGTACGTCATCAGAATGTTAATAATCGCGTGGATGAGTCATTCAAAAAATTGCGTTGACACACCTGGCGGCGATACGTGCATCGACATTGACACCAGTAAAAGTTGTCAACTGTTGCTAAATATTTGCAAAAGGATCGAAAATTTTTCACTTTCATCAGACTTCCATTGCTTGATCTATTTTCAGCGGATATGCTCTCTAATTTATAAATTATAAATCATTTACATTATTAAATTTCAATTATAAATTAGACAGCGTATATCTAAATTATAGTCTGTTTCCTAAATATATGCTAGGACTTATTTCATCTCCATTTAAACAATAACTATTTAATACACAGTCCTGCTATATTCAAAATTCTCATAAAGTATTATTACTCAAAATTTTTTTAAAATTTCAAGATTTGCACTGATAAAAATTTGCACTTCCAAGATATCTTTTTTATCTTACAATATCATTACTGATACTACTTTAATTGTAAAGTAAAAAGAAGATAGCTTTAAAAGTTAATTTTTTTAATTGCTTTTACAAAAATAAGAATTAATTAAATCTTATGCATTGGGAATAACTCAAGTTACTATATTATCTAAAATAGGTACAGAAGATTAGAGTGTATCATTTTTTTTCATATCCACATGAAAAATCAAATTTCAAAGCATCTCAAAAACGAAACACTGTTATATAATGCATTTTGAACGAATTGAAAAAGATTAATTTTGTCTTAAAACACTGACTAGTAGTAGTTACTTGATCTCTGATGAAACAAAAAAGGAAACTTTCCAAAAATCACACGAAACGCAAGGAGCATAACAGTCTAACAGACTATTTTATATTAATGGAAAGAAGCCTGCCGAAGAGACTTATCGCGATCACAGCCACGCCCGCAGAAACTTCCATCGTCGCCACTTTATCGAACGCCAAAGACACTTATCGGTAAGTTTTATCAGAAATGAAACAGTGGACGCGCGTCGTTAGAAGCATTTATGCGTGTCAACACACGATTACACTGCATAAAGCCCATATCGTTAAAGCAAACACGTTTCTTAAACGCAGAGATTAGAGATTATAACACTGAACGGTGCTCGAAATTTCAATGGGTCACATAATTCGGTATTACGTTACGAGGTTTGATTAAAGCGACCTGTTTAGGTCTGAAATTCGCGCAGTGTACCCTCGTCAAACGTAATTTCCGAAACAGGTGAGGCGTAATTAACGGATTAACGCTATAACGATCGCCTGAATCCGCGTGAAACTTACAATTAGAGTAGCTTCACAGGCTTGCTCGCGTAAAAGGCTAACTAATTGCAAAAGCTTCTGTTGTTTTTCCTCCTATTATCTGTGCCATCTGCACTTTTTCCATTCAACTGTCGCCTGGTTTTTATCTCTCTAATAGGAGAGGCAAATCTGCACGCGTAATCTAGACGAGCACGTTAGTTCCACGTGGACAAACTTGTTTGCCACTGTGTGTTTACAGTATATTGATTTTCTGAAATTTTGTTTCTAAGGGAAACTTTGTTTTTCCACATTAACACTTTGAGTGGCGTCTCGCGTCGGTATTTGGAAAGTATCGAAAGTATTGCCCGAGAGTTCCCGAATGTTTGCTTTGAAAACACGCGAAACTTGGATGTTTGTTTTGCAATTTTATTTTCTACATTTGTAAAAATTTTATTTTTATATTCTCGATTAGATCTTTGTGAAAGTGTTATAAACGGATGGGCGAGCTTCTCCCGATGAAAATGAGTATAAGCTCGACCATATTCGTGCTATTTTTAGTTATACAGAGTGCGTAATTAGTCAATTGATTTTAGAAGCGACTCAAATTTTGAATAATTCAACATAGTCCGAATAGGGTCGTGTTTGTACTCATTTTCATCAGAAAAACCTTGCCTATCCATTGGTAGGACTACCAGGCAGGTGTAATAAACAATACAGAAGTTTAAGCTCAAAAAGCTATAACCGAGTTGAAAAGGCATTTTTCAAAACCTTGAACCATTCAAAGTGTTAATTCAATGAGTGTTACTCAAAAATTGCAGCTCCCGTCGATTCTTTATAGACTTGTTTACCACGACGCGACATATTTATGTCGCCGAGAAATTATACGGCGCGAAATAGCGTTGCATGAAAACTCTATTACCATGAGAATGTGCAGTAACACTTTTCGGCCAGGCTCTGCCGAGATAAGGAAGTTAATCTCATAAATTTTGATCAGGAGGTATTTCATGGAACAGCGTTTCAAGGGGTGGTTCTGGGGTGAATATCCTTTCCCGAGTTTCCTGCTCCTAAGAATTTACTCGATTGAATTTCCTCGGCTAAAATACTGTATATCTCCCCTTAAGAATGTTAATTTACAAAACAGTAAAAGTGCTGCAACCTTTCTCGTCTAATTTCAAATCCATCATTAACACGAACCTTGTATATTCATGGCTTGTTAATTCTGACTGTCTAATCTCACTAATTTTGTATTGAATAATATAAACAAAATTTCAGTCTAGATCGAGTAGAACCATATAATTTATATAAACCATATAAATTCTTGAATTTCTTGAACCATATAATTTATAAAGTACTAGGTACTAAATATTCCATTAAACCAGTAATTTGAATTTTTTAAAAATTCCAATTTATATCTCTGTCATCCTACCTAACGAAAAAAAAAGTAATTCACTTGGAAATTCCACAAAAGTACCGAATAAAAATCAAATCCAATTACACTGCAGTGCAACAGTTCCCTCGTAATTCAATGAATCACAAATCCACCCGACACTCATCACTCTGTCCCAAAAGCGTAATCCACGAGAGTCCGCTCGAATGAAACGAAGAAAAACGCGCAGCTTTGCCCTGTCCGTTCCGTTGAACGTGGTTTAGCGTTCGCCCCGTCTGTTCCTCTATTCAGAAGTGGCTGCAGAGTTCATCCGAGAACAATGCCAGAGGCGTATTTTAAACGGGGTTCACTGCACCACCCCGAAAAGAAGAGGCGGCTCGCGAGAGGAGTAAGATGTTTCCTTTGGAGAGGCGCCCCCTCTGTGCCTCCTTGTGTTGAAGACACGGGAGTGGCAGGGTGGACGCGCGGAGGCTGTTTGCTTTTGCCGTCCGTCAGAGTCTCGTCCCGCAGCGAATGCACCCTTCGCATGGATGCATCGAATTCCGATCGAATCCGCGGAGAAACGGGTCGAGAGACATTCGAAGGATATTTACATACATATTTACCCCCGCTTCTAGACACTGACGTGCTCGAGAGGGGAAAAAATGGGGAGGAAGAAGAAGAAGAAGCCGGGAGATTGATTTTAGGTATTTGCTATCTTGTGTTATGGTTGGAGGCGAGGGATTTGAAAAGATTTAATTTAATGGTTGTTGAGTTCCTGAAGTTGTGGGTACCATGATTGGCTGATGGGTGAATTCCGGATTTAATTTGTGGGTAATTAATTGGTTTTTTGGTAAGTGATTCTGGGTCCTGGACTTTTGATTCGATGCTGCCTGGAAGTTTTAGACGCGATATTTGAGTTCTAATGGGTGGATTTTAGGTTCGATTTTTAGGCAGTTGGTGGGTTTTTGGGGTGGGCATTGCATAATAGGGAAAGGGGTGGATTCTAATTTGAGGTTCGATTTCTACATATTAACAAGTTCACTATAGATTCGATGCCAACGTGATTTGTGGATTGTAATAGTTGGATTTTGAATTGAATGTCTGCCTAATAGGTAGATCTTGATTCGATTTCTATTTCATAGGTCGACTGCAGATTGGACTCCTACATAACGCGTAGGTTGTAGATTCGATGCCTGTCTAATGAGTAGATGTTAGATTCCATGTCTACCTAGTAGATATCGATTGCTGCATAACAAGTAGGTTACAGATTCGATGCGTACATAATTAGTGAATTCCAGGTTTCATGTCTGCCTAATAGGTAGATCTTAAATTCGATTTCTATTTCATAGGTGGACTGCAGATTCGATTTCTACGTAACAAGTGGGTTTTAAATACAATCTCTTCGATGCGACAGATAAACCCTAGGTTTGAGTTCTACACAACAAGTGGAGATCTGATTTATACACTCTGTTCTCAATTAATTAAAATATTCCTGTAAAAAACATTCAGCAACAACTTATTTTTAATTTCCAACACATAACGTTGCCCCCAAATTATTACAAAACAATCAAAAACCAGCAAATTCCTCATACCACAAGAAATCATAAAGTTACTTACCACTTTGCAATCTGAGCCTTCGTTTTCAAGATAGAAGCAGCTAAATTGGAGGAATCCGCCTTCCGGTGGCTGCCATTAGAATACCAGTAGCAGTTTCACTCACACGCGAGTGACACGAATAATTCTCTCGATTTGTTCGGTCACTGGTATCCCGATTTTCACCCGTGAATCAAAGAACATTAAAATGCAAACGAGTTTCATATCTCTACCACACGAGGAATGTCCTTAGAGAGATCCTCTCGCAATCACCGCCCGAATAATACTGATTGCTCGAAGCTAACCTCGACAAGGGTAACGAGGATTGTCCCCAAATTCGGAATACATAAAAACTGTGAGGCAGGTAGGCAGGCAGAAGAAGTGGGGAGTCGGTCGGTGGTAGAAGTATAAACACAATCACTCGATCGCCTGTGTACGTGACTTAGAACAGAGTAAGGATAAGAACGTGGTATCGGGCTCGATCTCTTAGTAAACGAGCCTATTTTTCACTTTCACGACCCTTTCTTTCCCTTTTCTTACTATAGGTAGTCTAGACAAAGTCTATTATGCAGTTCATTAATGACGGTGATTGAAAGACTTAACATCCAAGGCGAAATTCAGGCCTAATTCTAACATAGGGGAGACCGGGGCCACAAGTTCCGAGGGGTAAGTTGTTCCGACAGTCCTATCTTCGAAATAAAAAGAGCGTTGTACTTTAAATTATTTTTTCCGTGTAAATTGAACACGCCACTCTGTGGAAAAAATAATTTAAAGTACAACGCTCTTTTTCATTTTGAAGCTAGAACGATCGGAACAATTTACCTCCGGAACTTTTAGCCCCGGTCTCCCCTACTCTTCCACATTTTTCAGTTAACTTTGGTTTTTGTATATATTCTGAATTTCGAGAAGATAATCAAAATTTCCAATGCCCACTTTTAAGTAGTATGCATTGTAAGTTAGACTCGCGACTTTTCATCCCTTGTATTTTGAAAATGAAGCTCCAGATGATGAAACGATAAAGGATTCTTTATTTCCTTGTAGCATGAAGAATTTAGGCTTCCCAGCTTGTCCCACAATTTTTTAACGTCCTCTACACAGACTCGATGTATGTACACTTAACAAGGAGATCCTAGATTCGATTTCTATCTCACACGTGGACTCGAGATTCAATTTCTACATATGTGACAAATAGGTTCGACATTCTATATTTGCCTTTTCAATGGGTGTTAGATTCTATGTGTACCTAATAGGTGGATTCTAGGTTCCATTTCTATTTGATAGGAAGATTCTACGTTGAATTTCTCATAAAGAAACTCTACATTCCAAAACCTAGTTTTGATATCTATCTAATAAATTTAATTACTCTAAAATATTCTGCTAAAAGGCAGTCCTATTAAAACTTGATTTTATTCTACGACTCGCGATTATATGAAAAGGAAAATGCACCGTTTCACTGAACTTTATTAGCACGACGCCAGGCAATATCTAATATGGTCGTTCCACCCAAGGGACACGAGTGAGCGTTCTTAGGATTCACCTATATTCCTGGAGACGTTCCAATTCAATTAGCTCCTAATTCACAAAGGATATCGGAAGTACCACGAAGGCTGGACATGGTGGTATTGGCCTGTTGGCCATCATCCACCGTCGCCATCTTCTCGGAAGCCCTTGACGCCCAATGCACCCCCGTCCTCGATGCTCTTCCACGACAATTCTCAACGGCCAGTCGCTTGGAAATGTCAACGGAGAAATCCAGGTCGATATCTAGTCACTGCTTATGTGGCGTTTTAGTAAAATAGGTAACTAATTCTAAAGCTAAATGCTGTGGCATTGCAATATTCTTCTGTATTAATGAATATACAGTACTATACAAATCGTGGATAGACGTAGATTCAGTGTAACTATTACTCATTCAATTTTGTATTTATTGGAAAGGTTTCATATTGTAGGGCGAGTATAGATTTTTTTTTTATTTTAGAAATCAGGAAGTAATTCGGAGAAAAAAAATTGAAACAGTAATAGTAATAGCTATTAATAAATTGTGTGTGTAAGGGTAACGTATACTACGATAGAAAATTTTGTCGTGGAAATTCTTATTCTTATGTGTGAATATGTCTGAAGATGGAAAACGATGTGATCGTAGAAATATGATATCAATTGGGCACCAGCAAATTCGAGAGTCGACTTAAGCTAATGATTTCGCGTGAAAACGAACCCTTTCGACTAAAGTTGGTAGGATTTCGGAGGATAAGTGTCACTTGACCCATTTTAAGGTGCATTAGTGTTGAACACGTGGGACCCACTTTGTTCTGCCTAACTGGGGAATGTACTCTCGGTGTTCAAGCAACTTTGCATATTCGCTTGCCAAAGCAAATTCAACGTCCTATAATTTTGATTCTATACCCTTCGAAAGTGAAATTAAATTATTCCGTCTTTACCAAATTCTTTGAGATCTACTAGATTCATTCTAGATGCTTTCAATTTTATGTAACTAATTTCTTCATAACAAAAGCTTTCTAATCTTATCCAGGAAAAATATAATATCTAATCATTTTAAAATTCAATACGAGTTCAACCAGCGAGTCGAGTTTTATTTATTTACAAGCAGATATGATTTGTCAACAACAATACACACTACTGAGCGACTAAATTCGAAACTCCTAAATGCTTCGTCTATTGTATTTAACCTAACCGATTTTCACATGGTTAAAGTATCCTATCTGAAACATTTAATTAATTGCTGCGTTAATAATACATTATCTACCGGTACACCTATTAAAAAAAATTATATTAGGCTCTTACGAATGCAAGAAAACAAATATCGCACAAAGTGAATGATAAAACTTCTGGTTTCCCGATTCTTTCAAAATACTAGATAGGACATTTTAACTAAGGAGGGCAGAGTATTTCTCTGTCAAACCAAAAACTGTCCCCCACATTATTAAGGAGTGGAAACCAGCGTGACGTTTTTTTTCGGGGCATTTTCTTAATGTATTAACGTAAAATTCAACCCACAAACTCAACGACACAATACCAATCAAATGTACTCGAACAAAAACCAAATTCCTTTCTCTCCAAAAAAACCTAAAAAGCACCAACCAACACGTGCACCATCGAGCTACGAATTAAACAGTAATTAACAGTAATTACTTCTCACCTTGTCCAACATGCTTACGAACCGACAGATATTAAACTCGCTCTGATCCCCATCTCAAGCAACTCGTCTTCGTCACAGTCTCGATCCATTGAAAATGCACCCTCGATCATGATCACCTTAATGATCCACCGTTCTCGGATGCATCCAGCCTCGACGGGCGATCTTTCACACGACGTCGAATTCAATTTAGCGTAAGACGATAGTAGGAGGCGTCGCTCACTAAAAGCCTTACACCCCCGTTCCACTATGGAGCCGACGCATAGATCATAGATCCACGCGCGTGGATCGAGGCCTCCGGAGGCTGCAGCCCCATAAATCCATTGCCAGCGCCGTTGCAACCCTCGCTGATGCAGCCTTAACTGCACCTCACCTCTGACCTTTCACAGCGCCCACCCAGCGCGATTTTATTGAATTCCAGTCTCCCTGTGGCGGGGGAGGCTGCGAACGATTTTCGACTGGATTGTTTCCGATTTAATTCTCAACGTTTCCATGGACGGGTGCAAACAGGCGACGCCTTGCATTTTTCTGAGTCAATAACAGGCTTGCCCAATGCAGGCGTGAGAAGGAGAGCAAAAGGGTGTGGTTGGCTGTGGTTGTGTGAAAGTGCACAATTCTTTCTCGTGCAATTTAATTTTAAACGCTCATCTTATACTAATATATAAAAGTGAGACTGTTGTCTGTTTGTTTGTCCTTCTTCCACGCCTAAACGGCTGAACGGATTTCAATGAGATTTTGAATATGCATTATATACGTCCTAGATTAGATTAAAGGCTATTTATTTTTTAGGCTTTCTTATTTTGGAAACATCATTAATAATTCCCGGGTGGAACCGGGTAACGCGTCAGCTAGTTGACTGTAAAGTGCAGTTTCGCCAATCTTCTCGACGTTTATAAATCTATATAGGCATATAAAATCCAAATATAACTAACTCATCTCGATTTCTACATATAGGTAGGTTTTCCTTAGCCCCTAGGTGCTCGCTAAGAAATCTTTTCAAAAACTCCCTCCACTTCACTGAAAAAATATATAATTCTAACCTGGGCAACGCCCGGATTTTTAAGTTACTTAGTAACAATCTATTTTCGCAAATCCGAAAGCCTCGATCAATTAGAACAATGTTTTCCAACCTTTTTTGCATCGCGATCTCCTTTTAGAATATTCAAATAACCTACAACCCCCCGCCCCCTCACCCTACAAATTTAATAAAATAAAGAAAATATATTAAAAATAGGTATTTTAGAATATAGGTAATTTTAACTTAATAATATTAAAAAAAAATCAAAAAACCATGGCAACCCCCCAGAAAACACTCCGCAACGCACGGGTTGAGAATCACTGAGTTAGATGAACCAACCTTCGAAGAGGTCCGAGAATGAACTATTCGAAAAATACTAACCACCCTTAAAATTGAATACACACCCACAATAATCAGCACTTTCATCTCACAACTTCTGTTATAATATTTTTGCAATAAACAAACACACTTCTGAAACAATACTAAAATCGTTAGGAACTATATCGAATATGAAATATTGAATTGCATTTTGAAACTATGAAATATTTTTATTTCTGACGATACAGATTTGAATCAACCCCCAATGTATGAAGAACATGCTATTTAGAATCGCGTGGACGTTGTCGCGTGAATAAGTATGTTATTATTAATATTTATTTATTTAAACGGAACTCTAAAATGAAAGGGGAGTGCTATACCAATATTTCAGCAGAAACAATGAAAAGTTTCAAACAAACCATCGACGGTCGACGGCCCAGATAATTTCCAGGGAAATCAGGAGGGAAATTCGAAACGGAAGCAGCGATGCAGGCGAGATTACTTTCGCGTGACAAATCGCATTCGGTTTCTGGGGGGAACGAGGGTGCAATCCGCTTGCACAGGGGTCGTGGATTTTTGGCGGCGCGCGACGCGGCGGTTCGATGGCTGGGCCAGGCGTATCGCTGATCCTGCAACGCGTTTGAATCCTCGCCAAGCGTCCACGGGATTTGCGGAGTTAACGACTGTTGTGCCCGAGACATATGAAAGCGACACGGGAGTCGCGCGATGGTGAATTCGCTGATCCTAGCGAAAACGGAGGATCCCTGCTATCGCGGGAAATTAGACGCCTGTATAATCTGGAATGGAGACGTAGTTGACGCTAAAAATCGCGCCATTTGCTGTTTTTGTCCGGAAATGAAAATAAAGAAGAAGGCTTTATATAGTTGAATTGTGTAGTGAGAGATAGAGACACAATTCGAATTGGAGGAATCTTCAGAATTAGTGGAATATGGATATTAATAGAATATTTATATATTTATAAATCAGTATAGTAATAGTAAAAATTTATTACATATGTATTTCATGAAAATATTCATTTTATCAGGCATATTACTTGCTCGTAGTATTATATTAAAATTTAATTGAGAATTAAACAATGATGGGTAATCAATTTAAATTGGAAGAATTAGATTAAAGCTGGAAGATCCATTTTATCGTCAGAAATCTTTAAGTAGCCATCACTCTGGACGACCATCCGCCAAGGAAACAGGCGACTAAACCGACAGATGCAGAACAGTTTGAAAAACCAGCACAAACAATGGCTCGTTTGCATTGGTACAGTGTTGCAGTGGCCTGGCAAAGCAAATAGCACGCGACAAGGTTTTGTAGTTGTCAAAGATCTTCCGGCTCTCGCCTCTTCCTACTCCCCCTGTTCACCCCCTAATTCTCTGTTCAAAGGGGCCGTTTGAAAGCATCAGAGGCACAAGGTGTTCCTTCTCCACGGAGGAAAGTCGTGGCCAAGCTCTGTGTGTCAAGTATCTGATCTCTTCTTCATCGTCAAGGGGCTCCTGGCCCTGCGCCAATCCCTTGCTACAGACTAATATGTACTTGCTTCTATTACTCGATACCTACTCGAGGATCGAACTGTAGTTTCTTCCACTTCCAATCGCATCGCGTCGAGACAATTTCGTTTCGTCTCGTTCTTCGCGCGATGTATTGATATATGGATTGCTTGAGGTTCAGCTCAAATATAAATACACGTTTCGGTCAAATCGAAACGCTAAGAAGTGTCTCGGTAGTTTAGAATTACGCTGACACTGTTAAAATCGAACTCCGAGCATCGTTTCTTTTCAAACTACACATTCGGGGACTTTGGGATGGAGCTGTAAATATTCGAATAGTCGAACTATTTCAATAATTCGAATTGTTTCGAATACGAATAATTTATTCGAATAGTCCCAATAGTTGAATAGTACGGAGTATTTGAATACTCGAATAATTTGGAGTATTCGAATTTCGAATTGTATGTGTCTAATTGTGAAAGTCAATATGAAAAGAGTTTCACGATAAAGTGTGAATAAATATTTCATGTTCGGATTCCTGTGCAGTACAATCTGAAATTTGATCACTCCGAATATACGAATACTCCTAATTCTTCGAACAATTTTCGAATTATTCGAACTTCTAATTCGAATTCTACTGGTATTCAAATATTCGAATACTTAAAATATTCGAATAATAATAAAACTACTCGAACAATATTAGAATTATTCAAATAATATTAGAACTATTCGAATAATATTAGAACTACTCTAATAATATTAGAACTACTCTAATAATATTAGAACTACTCTAATAATATTAGAACTACTCTAATAATATTAGAATTATTCGAATAATCATAGAATTATTCGAACCTTAAATTCGAATTCTACTGGTATTCGAATACTTAAAATATTCGAATATTCATACCAGCCTTACTCCGGGACAATACTTTCGATGTTTTTAAAACAATGTCAACGAGAAAATACGCCGACGCCACTCAAAATGTTTTACGTCAATATTAAGTTTACCTCTGATTTACTACACCAGTATTTCAAACTCGTCTTGTATTAGCATTTGATTCGATTTAGACGCAGATTAAGTTTATTTCGAGGCTTCGTAATAAGTGAATCGAATTGGTTTCGATACCGCAGATGTCCCATTCAAAGTGTTCATCTTTTATTATTGCCAGAGGGGCGCAACGAAAAATCAGAAGCAGAGAAATCGATGGAAAGTTTAGGAGTAATGAAATTTCTTCCAGGCACAGTATCGCGCAATTATAATGCCGCGTTTAAATTATACCGTGGCCCTTTGAGAACGAGCCCCAACTCTGTATTCCGCCCACACCCCTCTATTGCGAAGTTTAATGAATTCGCCCCACGGGTCGCGGCTCCTTCGAGGAGAAGTTTTTCTGTTCCGTTCGCGATACACAAGGCAAGCTTTAAATGACTGCATTTTCTGCACTGAATTTCCCTTCACACTTATTAAAAAAGGTGACGAGTAACATAGCTTCTCGCCACAGACCTTTCGTGATTTCGCGGCCTCTTTATCAAGATTCTTTTCACTTGTCCCGCTGGAAAGCGTACCGATAATCGGTATTTCGACGTGGAAGAAGTAGATTCGTTCTACAAACAGTTTTGGCAAGGTTTCTCCAAACCGAATCAGCGAAACTTCCAAGCTACTACTGGAAGTTTGCGAATTGGGAGTTAGTGCTGTAGACGAGTGCTGTTAGTGGTGTAGACAAATTCTTTATATTTACGGTTTTTGGTATTTGTTAACTGTGGAAGGGATAATGGAGGATCCTAGTAACAGTAAGGGCGTGTTCATATTAGTTAAATTGTATTGCGAGGCAAGTATAGTTGAAAGAATCTCTACTTCGCTAGAAACTTAAAAGCAACTTGAAAGTAAATAACAGGTTTACATTGGTAAAGTAGTTTGAAGTTATTGAATTCAAGGGAGATGGATTCAAGTATCTTGACTACTGTAAACGAGGCTTCTCAGGTACAGTGGACCAATCTTCTTTCACTTTTTAATTCATCAATTAACTAATGAAAATTCTGTGGTGATCAGTAAGTGAGAATATGAATGTGGGTAGATTCGAATGGATAGTGTAGGTACAAGTGTACTAATATTCTAGATGAGTCTAAGTAGTCGCAGTATTAACGAAACTTGGAAAAAAACATAGTTTCTACAGAACATATCTTACATTCGAAGTCTCTAAACAATATCAATTGTAGGCTCTAACAATAAGTCATGAAGAGACAGAAAATAGCTTTTGCAGTCATCGATGCAGACACAATGACGTAACGAATTTTTTAAATGGAAAATATGAATATTGAATTGATGATGGAACAATAGCTTGACGCTGTGGCCACCATATTTAACGCCTCTCAATTTTTCATTGAAGTACAAGAATGAAGTGGAAGCGACCCACACTGGTCTTTCAAACCGTGGCCTCTGATTAGTCACAGCAATCGTCCTCGCGAAACTATATTAACCATAATCATACTCAGAGAACTACTGATAGCAGCCAGCTAAAACTTCCAAACTCCCTGCTCCTAATCTCAAAGCGATTATCAGACAGGCGAGTTAATTTCCCTTGAGAAACCAGCTTCAAGACTCCTGATCAATCTACCACACCTGTGTACTAAAAATCTCAAGATTCATAAAATTACCAATAACAACCCTTTTTTCCTACAATCTCGCAATACGAAGGCTAGATCTTGCAGGCCCCATTCTTCTCAATTTCACGAGTTCCAAGATCAACAATATTATTAACCCTTTATCCACCACTGTCACTCATTCGTGACTTGACGATTTTGACAAATAATCTCGATTTAAGGAAAAAAGCCAGGTGGCAATCGTTCTTCATTTTTTTCTGGAAAACGAAGAGCTGGTAGTACAGAAAAAAAATATGTTTGGATAGAATCATATTTTCTTTTTTGTAAACTGGGGTCCTGTGTAGGGCTGGGACTATTCGAATAATTTAATATTCGAATATTTTACAAGTATTCGAATAATACGAATAAACTTCGAATATTTCAGTATTCGAATGTTATTATTCGAATACTATTCGAATACTGCTATATTCTATATACTGCTGTATTCGAATACTGCTATATTCTATATACTGCTGTATTCGAATACTGCTATATTCTATATACTGCTGTATTCGAATACTGCTATATTCTATATACTGCTGTATTCGAATACTGCTATATTCTATATACTGCTGTATTCGAATACTGCTATATTCTATATACTGCTGTATTCGAATACTGCTATATTCAAATACTATTCGAATACTGCTGTATTCGAATACTGATGTATTCAAATAGTATGGTGTGAAGTGGGTCAAAATTAGCGTACCAGATTTCACCCTGACAAATGAACCTAAAGAACTTGATTTATAATTCACACCATACTATTCGAATATATCAGTAATCGAATACTATAATATTCGAATATATCAGTAATCGAATACTATAATATTCGAATATATCAGTAATCGAATACTATAATATTCGAATATATCAGTAATCGAATACTATAATATTCGAATATATCAGTAATCGAATACTATAATATTCGAATATATCAGTAATCGAATACTATAATATTCGAATATATCAGTAATCGAATACTATAATATTCGAATATATCAGTAATCGAATACTATAATATTCGAATATATCAGTAATCGAATACTATAATATTCGAATATATCAGTAATCGAATACTATAATATTCGAATAGTAATCGAATACTATAATATTCGAATATATCAGTAATCGAATACTATAATATTCGAATATATCAGTAATCGAATACTATAATATTCGAATATATCAGTAATCGAATACTATAATATTCGAATATATCAGTAATCGAATACTATAATATTCGAATATATCAGTAATCGAATACTATAATATTCGAATAGTATTCGAATACTATAATATTCGAATAGTATTCGAATTCTTTAATATTCGAATAGTATTCGAATACTTGGATATTCGAATATTATTCGAATTATATTCGCCAAATAATTGAGCAACTGAAGTATTCGAATATTCGAATACCGAAAAATTCGACAAAAAATAGTCCCAGTCCTAGTCCTATGAGGGGCCTTCTGAGCCGGGGCCCAGACGGCAAATGCTCGTCGGCCGCTCGTTAAATTCGCCACAGCACGAGACCTTAAAAATTCTATATAATTTCGCCTCCCTAGAACATCCCCATTATATTCACAAAGTACTCTGGTAAAATTTATCAGAAATGGACCGGGAATTTGTGAGATTTAAAAGGGATGGACAGCAAGCATAAGCTCTCTCCAGTAGATGCAGCAGACAAAGTGTTAAGTGGCTCGAATAAAATCTCTTCGCGACTCAGCTGTCACGTGCACAGGCGATCGAAACGGTGTAGGGGGCCAGTGTTTTTGCATGTATTGACGTGAGATCCGTCGTCAACGTCACTCGCAACGCTGAGACACACTCGACGGCTTCCCGGGCATCTGTGCGTGCTTATGCGAACGGTATCGATTAAAACGAGCTCTCGATACGCGGGTATTATCGTGGGCAGCCTACCTGTTACGCTTTTTGTTCCGGTCGAGCGCTGCTCCCCGTGCTCTATGCGCGTTGCCCCCGGTTCAGTGGAATAATTAAAAATGGCCGTCGCTGCGAATTAAACCCTTCGGGGCTGCTGGCCGATTGGAAGGCCGACAACGGTGGTGTGTACCAGTCATCGAGTCGCCGTTCGAAACACCAGTACGCGGGTCCAGTATTGGGACCTCCGATGAGAAGTATGAGAGTTAATTGCGCAAGAGTGGCAGCCCCGCGTGGGCGTATAACCGGGGCACGTAATGGTGGTTATTTCGAGGGACAATGGAATGACGAACGTGGGCAGTTGATGGGTGCTACTTTGGGGTATTTGGGAAATGCCGGTTTGGAGTGGTTGCGGTGAGAGGTCTGGTTCTGATAAATTTCGATGTCGAAAGTTTAATAGAGATTGTTGTGGGTTCTGGTAGATATATTGGAGTTAGATTTGGCGTTGCTGCTTGACCCTTTCGATGGAAGGTTTTGAAAGGGCAGCGGTCCGTGTGGAACTCTCTTCATTTGAACTGTTTGATGTGTCTGCTTTTAGATTACTAAGTAGAGGTGTAGATTCTAGGAGTACTAGATTGTTGAATTCATGGGTTCTGGGAACGTGATATTTTCATGTTCATATTTTCATTCTATGGTTTCTAGATCCTGAGGATATTGGACTCCCAGATTTGGGGATTCTAAGAATATTAGGTTCGAAGATTTTGAGATTCCAGGAATATTAGATTCCTAGTGTTTCAGATACAAAGAATATTCGATTTTCAGACTTTTACATCTTGAGAATATTAGATTCTCGGACTTGTAGATCCCAAGAATGTTAGAATCTCAGATTCCCAAGAATTTTAGGTTCTCAAATTCTTAGATCCCAGACTTTGAGATACTCAGAATATTTCTTTCTCGGCTTTTTAGTTCCCAATAATATTAAAATCTCAGTTTTAGATCCCAAAAATATTAGATTCTCGAATTTTTAGATCCCCAAAATATTAGATTCTTGGATTTTTAGATCCCCAAAACATTAGATTCTCGAAATTTTAGATCCCAACCTTTGAAATCTCCAGAATATTTGATTCCCGGATTTTTAGATCTTGAGAATATAAGAACCTCTGATTTTTCGTTCCCAAGTGTCTTAGACTCTCAAATTTTTAAGTCCCGGAATATTTCATTCTCGAACTTTTAGATCCCAAAAAATATTAGAAAATCCGATTTTGAAATCCTCAAAATATTAGAGTCTCGAATTTTTCGATCCCAAGAATGTACCCCAAGCCTATAAGATTCCACAGAAAAAGCGATCATCAAAAACAGAAAAAAAACTCTAAAATACCCACATTCTGACACACATTCAGGTGCCGTGGCCTGACTAACTTTCAAACTATCGATCACCGTACAGTACATGCTCCCGTAATTATTTCCAGCGTCCCACTAACAGACCAAACTAAATAAACAAACCAATAAAAGAATCTACATATGTATACCACATTTGCAAAAAAAAAAAGGGGGGGGCTACGTTCTCTGTCAACAAAAATTAAACTCGTCCTCGATCCATCCAAGAAACTACTCGTTATTTCCGTCGCAAATAACGGATTTACGTAGAAGAACAGACGCCACAGGAGCGGAGAAAGAGATCAGCCTGCAATCTCTGACGATTTAATTACCGTCCCCGTAATTGTCCGTTCAATTAGCGTGCCGCTGGCATTCACGCTCATACACATATAACGAAGAATCCAACTGCACAAGACGCGTCTCTCTTTCCTCGTTATTTTCCCACGTTCAATGACTCTTTCCCCGAGACACATTTGTCTGCAAGTGTCTACGATTTCGATCGAAGGCTTGGAAAGGCTGTAGCGTTAAGTGGGTCTCGATGATTCATTCTGACCTACCTAACGAAAGACTAGACCTTGAACTGAACTGCAACTAGTCGTGGGCGGTAGTTGCTTGAATATTAGGGTCACAGTTAATAAAGAAATATAATTCTGCAAAATGATGTAGGTAAAACTATAGAATACATGTACATGTCAAGGTAAAGGAGACGAATTCATGAACAACAGCTCTTGTGGAGTTAACTCGTTAACAGCTGTTATTATATAAATGCAACATTAAATTTTAATTAAGGCAAATGCAATGAAAATTCTAAAATCTTTATTTCAACGCTTCGCCGGTAAATTGATTAAAGAGAAAAATTGGTAAATTCTCTTTGTTATTATTCATAATGTCTACTGTGTGGAAATAAGAATTATTATTCTTATTATTAAATATTAGTTATTAGTGTACTCGTTTCCAGTTGAGTTTACTCGCTAATTTTCAATTTTTTATAGAAATCATAAAGACAGTCATTGCCGGGAATTTTTGCTTGAGCACTATAAATTACAGAGGACTATTAATTAACAGCCGATGAAAAATTTCATGTTACGTTTTTGACTAGAATTTCGATTCTCGTGGATCCACGGTATCCTGCGAGTTTAAACCGCAATGCGATGAAACTTATGAATGGAGTGTCAATTAAAATACCATAAATCAGTTCATATCGAATTTCCGATCTCCAGCGATCTCGATTCTGCCAGGCAGAAAATAATACGTGCTCGTAAAGAAGCAGTTGAATTCACCCTACAGTATGGCGCTTCAAAGAAACAAACTGGAACTGAATTTTAGAGAATAATCATAGGGTAAAGAAACCAGTAAATGACCGAATTGTTGAATGAGAAGCCCAGTAAATGACCGCATATTTTTATTAAGAATTGTACTTATTAATGTTTGATTAATACGCAAAACTAAAAATATGGGATATTAAAAGTGCCACTACACTCGATTTATAAAGAAATAGTAATTTTTAAATTTATAATTGACATTTCTTTGCCTAATGGTCATTCACTGGTATGTGGTCAATTACCGTTAAGGAACTAGTTCTTGATCAGGCACTAATTTTTGATCAGTTCATGAAATAAATCGTTCTTTTGAGTTTATGTCAATAAATAATTGCTTGAAATAATTACTAACATAAAAACTGATAATTCAAAAATATAGGTGTTGTCTGTGAAAGCAGTTAGTATTGTTAATTTTAGATGATCAAAAACTAGTTCCTAGTCACCTTATTATTTCATACCTTATAAATAATTAAATTATATACTTATTTTCAACTTTTTAAATTTTTTCCTTGAAGTTTAAACATTAATTCAACTTTTAGTATAAAAAAAGTCTATGGTTTAATGTTTTATTAGGTTAAAAATAAATATTAAAGCGGGAAACCCTCTAAACTGATCATAAACTAGTTCCTTAACGGTACTGGTTGGTTTACCCTACGAATCAGAAGAAAGGTGTTACAGAAACAGTAATTACAGAAACGCGACGAACACGTTCGCCCGAGTATCGTTCCATTATAGCAGCTGCCACACGCAATGGAGTAACTTGCATAAGATGTAAATGACGTAAACGATGCACAACGCTCGACTGCATTGTTTTACGAACGACTGCTGCACGGCGAATATAATTGCGCTGTTTGTTCGGCAAGAACGCGAGCGCGTGTGCACACCTTGCCCGCGTTAATTGCTAGATACGCCGTGCATTGGCAACGCGAACGCTCTCAGTCGTGTGTAAAGATCACGGATGGGAAAGAGGAAGCGCTAGTTTTTTGCCCCCCTGTTTTTCGGTCGACGTGAGTTGTAATATTGCCCTCGATAAATCACAACGAGTGTGCGAGTAACACTTCACAGCTTGTAGAACGCGATAATAAGTTCCTTCGGGGAAGACGCTATTAAATTTTAAAACACTAGCAGCCTGGAAAAACGAAAACGGTGATTTTAGATTTTAATAGTCTTCTGTAAATATTAATTGTGCGTTGATAGAAAAGAAAAACGGTGTGATCGTTTTGATATTTCTGCTATGATGATATGAATTTCGATTTTGATTTAACACTCAAAATGGTAGTGTTTCTCCACCTGTGGTAGGTGTACGTTTGTTTGGCACGAGAAGATTGCTCGAGCTTGTTACGAGGTGGTAAATTTCTCTTAGAAGATCGATGAGTTAAGTATTCTGAGAATTACCAATTCAAGTCTCGCTGAATTACAAATTTCTTAATCTATCTATCTATCTATCTATCTATATGTATATATAAAATAGTTGTTTAAAATATTAAAATATGATCTCGGCGCACAGTTTCGGTCAATTAAAGTCAATTAATATTTTAAAGAAATTTTGCGGTCGAAATTATAATTTTATTATATAAAATAGTTGTGTCACTCACTGATTCATCAACGCCTCACTGATTCAAAAACGTCACTCAAAAAATGTTGTGAATTTCTTAAGGGGTTACAAGCAGTCAGGAGGTAGAAGAAGAAAGATTCTTTGGGACTTTATTTCGGAAAGTGTACATGCATATTTTTATGCAAAGTTCCTTGTCTTCCGATGAGGGACACTTTAACAGGTTATTATATTATCCTTTGGTGTAAAAGTATTTATTTATTTTTTTTCGATTGCGTTGGCTAGGATTTCTCAAAAACCGCATCTCCTATCTATCTGAAACTTCGTAGGTTTTTTCTAGACATTCAAATCTAATCTTTAATCGGAGCATTTGCTTTTCCAATGCATACCTACTTAGGTAGTTTTTATTTTATGAAGGAAAAATGAGGGCTTATTTTTACAAAAATCAATATCAAATAAAACAGAACGATTAAAGACCAGGCAACTATTGTACTAACTAAATCTTTTCTTTTTATTTCAGATAACCCAATTTCGAATAATGTCAGTTACCCCGAAACGTATTTCTAAAAACAGCTTCCAGGAAATCAGTTGTAATTTTGCAATAACTAACTACTTTTATACCAAAACATAATATAATAACCTGTTAAAGTGTCCCTTAACTGAATACAAAAACTTCTGAAATAAATTCCCACAGAATCGTTCTTTTCTACCTCCTGACTGCGCGTAACCCCTTAAAAGGAGTATAAATCCAAGACAACTAAAAGATATAAAAAAATTCTTTAATTCTGCCCTCCACAACTGAAACCTAAAATAACTCTAGCCTCGTTTTAACGAGTAGAATGAATCTCAGAGCCTCTTCTCGAAACTTCAGCTAGAACCGTCGAATAATCGGCCACCGAAGCTCGTCAACCGAAAAAGTGAATAGGGGGCGATCGTTTTAAGCGCCTCGTGACCGATTTTTCGAGTTCTCAAAACTAACCCGCGCCGGAGCGGCTGGTGGAGCCGTTTTCCCGGCTGGCAGCTCGCGAAAGTAAATCCAGAACAAGTATCTGCCTCGCGGCACGGTGGAAGTATCAAAAATAAATTACAACCGTCGGCGAGGCGATTTTTCGCTTGCGCTGTGGGGGGGAATTGGTCTGATACGGCGCGATAAAACGAAAAGTAGACGGTAGCTCTCGTGCGGGTGGTTTTTAATGTTTCAAGCGCTTATGAATAAGGGATGAACGCGGGGGTACGTGTCGTGGCCGACGATGGTCGATGGTAGTTTTTCAGGGACGCTTCCATAGCGGAAGTCGAACCACGGCCTCGCTGTAAGGCGCAACAAAAGCTCAAGTTTTCATCCCCCCCCCCCACAAGTTTCCCTATTTACGACCCCGAGGAAAAGCTTTCGTCAGTGCGTTACAACAACGTGACGCGAAACTTCTTGGCGTCTCAGTTCTTCTTCTGTCTGCATGGCTGCAGCTTTTATCGCGGGCATCGATCGCGCTGATCGCATATCTGAGTGGTGTGCTTTGGGTTTCTAAAACGTCAAGATTGGCACTTCGATACTTGCTAAATGCTTGTGATGTGTGAGGATGGTTATGAAATGGTGGGAAATGTGTCAAGTTTCTGGGGACGGTTGAAGTAACAGCAATGGAACTACGAATCGATAATTGGTATGGATTACTTCTTTTTTTTGTGGAGTTGCAATATCTACGCGTGTGGTATCTGTTGATTAATTTTGTTGAAAGTGTGAGGCTTGTGGACTTTTTTGTGGTGGATATTGCAAATACTGGTTCGTGAAAGCAACTTTTGCTCGGGATAGGTTTAACATTATTATTATTAAATTGCACCATTACATTTATAAATATAATGTTAATGGCGAATAGGCGAGGTTCAGCGTAACTGTTGCTGTACAACCTGAACCTAAAATGTGTCAGAACGATTTGGATGTTACTTACGGTACAGATGAGTGAATTAAAATTCTCAGGTACTCGACATTGAAGCTAAACAAGAATGTAATTCTCTCAGTAATTTTAAGAAGTTAGCAATGAAAATGAATGTCGAATGAACCGTGCTGACTGGTCAGGGTGTCAACTTGCCCGATGGCAAGTGGGCTCCCTTAGACTTCAGACAATATGTTCAAAACGTTAATATAAAGAAATTCAAACGATTCCTCGGAATACAGTTGACTGCGTGAAATATGCTTTTAAACTACCTGTTAAAATCTACAATGTTCAGTACCAGCATTTAAAAAAATTCACCATTTATATAAAATTAATTTTTTTGTTTTAAATTGAATTATAACAATCTGTATGTAACTGACAGTAATATGTATTGTACAATATATGTACACTGTAATTACGAAAAAATCTACATTTATTTTACTAAAATTTTAATTGTACTTGTCGCCACTTATGAATTTTTTGAAAATTGTATTCATTTCATATAAAAATTAAATGACAGCCTTATAATTGTGGGTGGGCCCCGTTTGTCTCATGGCATCCAATATTTTTAGATCCAGTCCGGCACTGCGAATGAATAATCTTGAAGGCATACGATGCCATTTTTATAAATATTAATTTTACTTTTGCCCCACTTAATGTTGATATTGAGAAATTTGAAAAATTCCAGTCCTCTACATTGATCGAAACAGTTGATTCTTAGGGAATTAATTGTTCTAAACCTTAACACACTTTTACATATACACAGATGTAGAGTCTGAATATAGCCATTCGACCAATTCTCCAGCCCGACTGCGTCTCCCGGATTTATTTTGCCCAGAAAGCTATAAAAGTTTCACACCGAGTGTCTTTTGATGCAATAAATAGCTTCACCATGATTTAAGCAGAATTTATGCAGCATCCCAATGCGCAACTGGACGCAGAACCCATCGCACGGAATTGTTGAGAGTTCCGGTGCTGGAGGGTTAGGCCGTCGGCATATTATTCAAGCGAAATCCCCCGATTTATTGGCTCGAGCGGATCCACGACCTACGCAGCCTCTGCTGCGCCAGCGACAACTACCTTAATTAAGTTTACCTTCGTTAAAGCCCCGATTCACTGTTCGCCTTGTACATCCGCCGCCTGCAGCGATGTTCACCCTCCGTTTTCCCCGATTTGCATCCCACTTCATAGAAAGTCGGTCTGGGATAATTCGTTTTGCGACGTCGATTGTGCCGTGTGCGACTCCACGTGAGTCAGGCAATCACTGACCTTCCTAATTATGAATGTTGATTAGCGCGATTTTTTCATGATTTCTCGTCGTATCCCTTGGATTTAGAGAAGGCTTGGAAATTAGAATATTCTGGTGATTTAAATGATACAAATTATTTACTATGCTGTTTGCATAGATATTTCTGATTGCGTAAGCGCCGTAAGCTATTGAGTAACCACTGCAAGTGGAATTTTGATAGATTGTAAGATAAGTGTATAACTGCCTCTTCTATTTGCCTCCTTGAAAGGCTATGCGTGTTTAGGAAACTTTTGATAAATATTATAGTTATTACAGAGAATGTATGAAATTTAATTCATTCATATTAGTGAATTGGAGAAACTTTCATTCTTATTTTTATTGGAAGAAGTTAGTTCACTCTACTACAGACCCCACGGGAGATAATCTTATTCTTAGAAATCATATTCCATTCGAAAAGGAAGTCACGAATAGAATCCCTCGAAAATACTACGCAGCTCCACGCCATGCTGCCTGAATCTTGAACCAAACGTTTACCGACGATCTGATCAGAGATTACTGAAGTAGGCTTCTGATAAGAGATAAGGAGTCCGCTGAAGTAAACCCAGTAGTTATCTCCAGATCTGTTTTTAACACTTTACAGACGGGTTGTTTTTTCTCCGTCTTTCCCGGTTTCCGGGCATTTTTTAAGAGAATTAAAAAATACGAAAAATTTAATACGCATAAAAATGAAAAACTAACGCAGCGTAATAAAAATTCAAGCACAAACGTAAATCTACGTGACCCGTCCTACGAAGTCGGAATGGAAAAACGTAAATTTACGTGACCCGCCCGTTAAGTGTTAAATTAACGATTCGCCCTGTTACCATGATTCGAGGGAATTTCCACCTGACAAAGCTACTTTCTATTATCAATTCCGTTCCCTTACTGTCACGCTTAGTAATTGGAGCGATGGATCACCCAATTTCCGAATCGCAGTTGTCAGACGTCGTCCCGAATGCAAGCAATTATGCTGGCCTGTTATAACCCAGTTACAACGTCTGACCACCTGTACACCTTTACTACTGGCGGCCTGACCACCGCAGAGCCTTGCGTGTCGAAGGCCGCCGGTGCTCGCCTTATTACAACGTGTGTTTCTATGTACAACCGGACGTTAATAAAAAATGGGGTACCTTTTCGTAAGGTCGCGAAGCCACGGAACGCCAAACATCACCTTGAACGACTCCCTTGTCGCTGGTTTCACTGAAACCTCAGTCAGATTTCTGATATTCCTGTGATGTATTTTGGGGTGTTTATATGACGTCAGAAACGATGGTTTTAAAGGGAATTTCTACTTATATAATTGTCTGCCGAGGTGAATATACAGGGTGTTCGGTTATTCGCTGGTTTTCTTAAAAGAAGTGATTGAGGATATACAATGGAGAAAAAGTTTTCTATACTCGTGGTGTCAAAAACGAACAAGTAAGGGGCCGTCCTTAAATCACGTAGCCGTAAGGGTAATATTTTTATATCCAATTTTTTCAGTTATTAAAATTCTTTTAAAGGTTTATATAATTCGATGATAGAAATTGTATTTATTGAAAATTAGGTTAAGAAATATTACATACGTAAGACGCTACCTGACTCTCTCTCTCTCTCTCTCTCTCTCTCTCTCTCTCTCTCTCTCTCTCTCTCCCCCCCCCCCAGAAAGCCTTACGTAATTTATGGACAACCCCTAATCTATACCATTATATAAAAATGTTTGTGCTATTTACGTATGTATGTCTGCTTGAAAGCGCAAAACTCAAAAACTACTGAACAAATTTCAGGAGACTCTTCGTTTTACTGGGAGTGCAATAGGCTGTAGAATAATTCCAAAATCTACATGTAGATGGCGCTATACTTTTAAAATTAAATGTTATATTAAAGGAGTACGGAAAGTCTAATTTCGAAGCGGTTTTCAGCATTGAGTTGCAATTACAATGTTAAACGCTAAAGGGCTTTAAGGCTCAAGAACTCACCAGAAAAGGGCGCTTCATGAGTTTTATCATTTTAGACAAAGAAAACAGAAGGATAATCTGTAATAAATTCAAAGATACAAAATTAACTTCAGTAGCGAAGCACGGTATTTTCTTAGTGACATATATTTCTTTTAAGATTAGCACTACTTATAGTAGATGTACAAACTCACCACTGTTTTCTTCCATGCGAAGATAAATGCGGCGTAACAATTATCGACGAACTCGCCGGAGTGTACTTATTAACGTATTTTTACTTGCAGCTAACATTGCATTCCACAGTTCGTCACGATTTTCAAACTCACGGGAGGACGTAAACTGTTTGTTCTATTACTCTCCAAAAAATACAAATCTAATGGTGACATATTTGGTGGTCCAGGTGGCTATTTTGTTGATAAATAAATATTAGGTCCGTGCAAATGAAATTGCTATTTCGCGGAGGGATGTTTAAATAAAAATATTTCTTCCATTTTAATTATTTTATTTCGTTAGCAATTATTATTGCATCTCCATCATAAACAACGGAATTTTCACGCTTTCCACAATTGGCAATTTCGTACGCACCAACCCAATAAATCTACATTTTTCGATATCTCTGGTTACTTTTTTGAAAATTTATATTTCCTTAAGTATCTGTATTTGACAACATGTTTATACAAAACGAATTTCTTCCTTTTACCTCCCTAATTACTGCCATTAATGAGACCAGGGAATAACCAAAGACCCTCTATAATTACGTTGTTTGAACATATAATTTGTATTTTGATTTATTCGACTAGCTAGTGAGTAAGGAAAGTGACCTTTAGCGAGTCGCTTTACAGAGTGAATAGATTTAGAAGGCCTTAAAAGAGTTCAGCGGGCTCAAGTCTCCCGAGTTTCGAGAAAGACTATTCAGGGAGTTAAGGTACTTTATAGCAGTCCTCGGAGTGTTAAGAGACTCTAGAAAGAGATTTACAACTTGTATTGTTCTTGCTATTATTTTCTTATCGCCTTTCTCTTCCTCCGCCCTCCAAATCCCTACTTGTAACGTGATCTAGAACTCTTTAAAAAACCATTACACGAAGCAATCTCTTGCAACGTACCCTTTCCGCCGACCCCCTGCAATATTTATAACAAACCCAACAGCGATAGAATGGATGCTTCCAAGACCTTTTC
Source organism: Andrena bicolor (assembly GCA_960531205.1). Lineage (NCBI taxonomy): Eukaryota > Metazoa > Arthropoda > Insecta > Hymenoptera > Andrenidae > Andrena > Andrena bicolor. The sequence continues at coordinate 11,290,019 of OY482668.1, read as the reverse complement.
ACCGACCACTTCGCCCTAAGATCGTCATACCGCATTAGTCATCGGATGACCCAATAATGCTAAATTTAGCACACACCCAGTAGAACGGGGGCTCGAAGGGGTTCCGTCACGCGATGGTCAGCCGGAGCCTTCTCCCCGTGTCCGAGGGGCTCGGTCTCGATTAAAACAGGGGCTATCGAGCGGCCTACGTCGCCTTTGCACACAAGTTCGTCGGATCCGCAGCGCGCTAGAAACGCGGAAACGGATCTTTCTTCGGGGGGCTTCGAGGTCGGCCCAATTTGCGTGTGCCAAATGTTTCGGTAATCCTTCCGTTAGCCCACCCTCCGCATCGACCGTTTTTTTTTCCGCGGCAGCGATCGTTTCGGGGGTAAACAACCCTTATCGAAGCCATCGGCGAATGGACCGTCGTGGGACAAGCAAGGAGGACGTGGATTCTTCTCTTCGCGGGTATGTTTGGTGGGGGTGATTTTGTTAATAGTGAATTTCTGTGGGGTTTCGTGGGATTGAAGAGGGATTGCTGCAGTGGAGGGTGGAGGGTGTGCTGGAATTTTGGGGGGTTACGTTAGGTGCTGTAAAACGGACAGCTTTTAAATGGGACAGATCATATTGCTAAAATTATAAAAGTATTACATGCACAAGTTATCTTCCTGTTTAAGGCAACGCTAGTGTCTTGTCATTTGACGTAAACTTCACCGCGGTCTCACTCACAACAGACCAGTAATCCGCGGTTGCCGTTTTTCTGATATAAAAGGGAAAGTTTCTTTAATTTTCTGAGGCGCTTTGGGAAATAAAGTTATATACTAAGCGTGATAGTTTATAATATATCATTAGAAGATCAAATATTCACCTGAAACGAGAATGTTGTGTCACTTTTATGTTTTGTTTGAAGTTTAAAAGTGTTATAAGCAAGTCATGAAGATTCCTTGATGTTTCTGAGAGTGTTTGCTATTATTCTTGAAAACAAGTGATGAAAACCGTTATGATCCTTATTAAAAACTGAATTAACTATACTGGAAATTGCTGATTATGAATTTTAAACGTAAGGTAAACAGAAGCAAATCACTTTACAATTTTAAAACCAAGTGTCATTTAAAATTAGTAGGATGTTCCAACAGAGTGCATCACGTGTCTCATAAGAAACTCCACTCTCTAAGATATGCAAAAAGGCTTTCAGAATTTTACTGTTGTCTGTACACTCTCCAAGAAGCTCCCATGCAACACCCCCTGCATCCACAGCCTTATAAAATTCATCCCAACCCCACCCATTTCACCAAAACACTCACTAGCTTCGAAACCCCCAATACCACATCTCTAAAATCTGGCAATCGCTAGTCTACAAAAGTTACATGCAATTTAATCAACTTCATATACACGAGTCTCTGAACTCCCCTCCTCCCGGAAGTTCCTCGAGCCCTCCCCCCCCCCTCTCACCATTACGCCGGCATTATTTTTCCCAAACTTTTCTATCGCCAGTCTAATCGTCGTCCCTCCACCTACCACGATTATGCAAACGGCTCTCTTCCCCGTTGTTTGCCCCGATTCAAAATGCCCGTGGGGGGGCTGCACGGTTCCCCACAGTCGGCCAGCAATTCTGTCAGAGTCGATGGGACGCCTCTTGGCACGCGCACACGTGGCACGATCGAAAAAGTTTTATCGCGGCCAGGAAACGGGAGGTTAGGCGAATCGGTGCCTCGCGGCCAGGTCTACAAACTTTTCGAGGGGGGCATCGATTTCCCTGCACGCCCCCCCTAGTTTATCCTGACGCCAAATCACTTCTCGGGGGAACAACCTCACTCGCACAACGAGTGCTTTCGTCGTTCGAATAGGTGTAAGGAATCTTGGGAAGATACAACCAGGGACCCGGAACGAAACAGAAACGAAAACGATAAACGAAAAAAACCAAATATTTTCCCGGAACAGAAACAGAAACGAAATTCTTAACCCTGTTGCAGGAGTGAAAACGATATAACCGCAATAAAATTTTCGGTTAATAACGTTCTGTACACTTCAGGTTAAAAAATTTAAATTTAATTTCATTTTGTATAATTTTTTTTATAGTTTATATTGTTGGAGGCTTTCGTTTGCAAGTCATGTATAGGAGGGCAAGACTCCTAACGCCTCGCCTAGCACGCTAGTCAGCCCTATCAGTGTTCAGACCCTATACATAACTATAACATATAATTTTTTATAAGTACAAAAAATGCAATAAAATTGTTAAAATAAGTATACACGAGTTTTTTTTATAAATTAAATAACCGGTTCGGAACAAAATTTGTTTTTCGTTCTAATGGAAACGAAATATTTGTTCAGCAGGAACGATATTAACCGAAACGAAATTATTATTATCGGAACTGAACCGAAACGAAACGAAAAAACATTTCGTTCCAGGTCCCTGGATACAACATACGGAGATCGGTTTTAACGGCCTGACGATGGTGAATGGGTTTAAATTGACCCGTCATCCCAATTTTTTTGATTTGTATTTTTTATTCATATTGAAAAAACGAGCACAGAAGTCTAAAATGTCAATTGTTGTGAGAAAAGGGTCGCGTTATTTAGTGATGGAAACAGAAATACTACATTGGGTAAAGGTTGACCTGTGATCTTAATTTTTTCATTTATATTAGATATAAATGAAATCCGTTCTCTGGAGTTCGAAATGTCAATTCTTCTGTAAAGGAATCACGTTTCCTAGACGATGGAAAAGGAAATACTAAACGCCGCTTGGTTGCCAGAAGCGTCGACCTTTCGTGGATTAACCCGTTTGAATAATTAATTGTTCAAGGGAGGCGTGAAGGAGTTTGATTTTTTGGTTATTTTTGTGTAATTCGAGGGAAGATATTGAATACGTATGATGGGTGGTGATTTCGCCTTTTTAGTATTTGGAATTCTTTTGGATGAGACACTCTTGTGGTTTGTGGTAAATATTTAGTTTATAGAGGCAATGTTGGTTTAACCCTTTCGGCCTTTTTGAAAACCCGGACTCACCGATTGGAACGCACCTGTGTGGGTTTATAGAGTGACTCGAAACAAGAACAAGGGCGTGTTTCATTTGGGCCCTGTCACCCTTTAAGGGGGGAAAACTAACCACAAAGTCAAATTGGAACTTCCACTTTTTCGCGTACAACTCTCAAAATACAACAGACAGACAAAAATGTTTCAAACAAAAGTTCAGTGGCGCCATAAGCGCTATAAACTCGCGTTTGCAAAATTTTGAATAGAGTTTAAAAAACAGATACCTGAACGAAAAAAAAGTTTTTTCAAAATTTTGTTAACCCAAGATTGCAGCGCTTATTGCGCTACTTGCGAGCCACAAAAATGTCTCGCATGAAAAGATCCTTATTATTCTAAATTTTTCAGTGTCCAATGTATTTCTATAAAAAAAACCTTGCATCAAAGAAACATCCCACCTTTGCTTAAAAAAAAAATTATAATCTTTTAAATGTTCCAATTTGCTCCTTTTACTTCCTGATAAGCAATTTAATGGCCAAATTAAGAATCCATTAATTCCTCATTGTCAGTAAAGTTCCTCACACCTCCACAAACACAAATTCCCTCAAGTACTTTACTATTTAAATCTACCATATCTACAAGTCCGAAATAAAACCCAGAAAACTACCTGAATCAAAAAGTCTGCCAAGGAAAACGAGCATGTGAATCCGGGATGTGAAAAATGGCAAAGAAATCGCGTCCCTGTCATAAACCAACCGGACGTCCTCAGTTTTAACAATTACTACCAGACATCGTCGCAACTAGTTATTGGGTTCCTTTCTGGAACCGCCTGGAACGTGTACTCCTGTTAAGTTATGAAGCCGTAATGACTTGCTGCTCGGCCGTTACCGCGAGCTAAACGTTCCAGTTTTTCCCCGGGCCGGAAAATCCGATGGAAACTGATTACTCGCGGAGAAAATGCGACGGGAAATCAATAGCGGGCCGATGCGTATAACGCGACCCACTCGTTCCCAACGACTTCCAGTCATTTAACGTTGGGACAGGGTCGCGGTGCTACGTGATATTCAGGACAGGAGGAAATCGTTTTCATTTCCACCAGCCGGACCTACGTATTTCCTTCGTGACCAGCTTCTCCGCCGATTTCCCGCTTAAATGTGCGGATAAAGCACAGTCGACTCTCTCCTATCCGCGTCAGCTATCTAAAGGCTCCAGATCACGCAAACGTGGCGTCAGTTTCGTAATTCTTGAACAGGAATTCATATGAAAACCTTGAGATCAAGGTAGATCTATAGGAAAATTTTGAAAATTGTTAAATACTGGGAAGGAAAGTAGTTTAAGAACGTTTAGGATGGAACATAAGTCTTTTGGGTTATGACTAAAATTTTGTTCTTCAAATAAAATTATGCTATGGATGAACCTATTAGAATAATGAAAAGTACTTTATTAGAAAAATGATAGGACTTGAAATTAAAAGATACCGATGCTTATGAGAAAATTCCGTCTTCACTGTGCAATAGATATTATAAAATTTAATAATATAGTTAAACTTATAGAGTCACCTAGTAGAGAATTTAATTTTCTATATCTATGCCCTGGGAGCAGTCGATTGGTCAAATATTTTTTTACTTATGCTTAACTGTTGACTAGTTTTTGTTATGGATTTTTTTTTACTTTTTTAAATTTGTACGAAGTCATTCTGAAAATTTCATCAAGTTAGAATAAATAAGTTCTTCGAAAAAATTTCCAGTAATCAGGCTTCATTTTAGTCACTAGTTATTTAAATTCTGGAATGAATTTGGAGAATAGAAAAATTACTGTGGTGATGATAAATAATAGTAGGATGAGTTAAGATTTAAGCAAATGATTATGAACATAATTACGCGAATGTAATGATAGCATCTATAGTAGTCATAGTGCCAAAAAGTATTTCCCACTTATTTATCTGAAATTATCAAATTGCAAATACAGCAGACATTTCCTTATGTTAAATAAATTCGATTCCATTGTCCGCACGCATTGTCCAATGCGCCTATTAATTTCTCCATACCTCGATGTCTCGTACAATTTGTTCCCTGCGGGAGGCGCCTGGATTCAATACCAAGAATGCTTTTCGCGGCGAAGGGGTTGTAAATCAGCCCTCTCTGCGTCTACACTTGCAACTTTTTCGATACCAATGTCCCAAGAGCCTATAAATTGATTAAAGTCGTCGAGGAATATCCAGGATTATTGATATAATGTTATTGTTCCCCGCGAGAACTCCTGGGACTTTATTATCGAAGATGAATGGATTTCCTAACGTGATAGCTGAGGAACTCGAGGGAACAGTAACAACAGTAACTCTGTTTTAATATATCGACGAATCCTAACTGAATACATAAAGAAGTGAATGTAGTTATGAGAGATCACTCTAAATCCTGTTCTGTAGTAATTTATTACTGGTCAAATTTGGGGACATTTACTCCTTGTTATTACTAATTTAAAACATACTTTGTCAAACGTAACCAAATTGATCATTTAACGTATTTTAAAGACGACCTAGGCTACATCATACGAGTAGTTTTCTAATTGTAAGACAAACTTCAAGAGCACTGAAAATTGTGCTTTCCTAAATTACCCTTTGTATCATCAAATATTCTATTACACTATATACAATACCACAATAGAATCTTGATAATCAAAGGAAAATATGGCTAAAAATTCGTCCAGCTGCTAATTCAATCAATCAAATTCATGACACATAATAATTTATAACATAATACTAACACTTGAAATACCACTTCTAATTTCAATATTTTGTTGCTAGTTTTTCTCGAAATGGATATATAAATTTCGATGCAAATATTAAAGTGTCACATATTACCATAAATTTTAGTCCTCAACTCGAAATGACTAAAAATTTCTGTTCACAATCCAATATCATCGACCTGACACTATCATTCACCCATCTACTACTTAACTTTACATTTCATTTATCCCTGTTACAGGAACAAACCGAAATCGTTCGCGTTCGATCACTGTTTCTACTCCCTGGACCCGGCCGTGGAGAATTTCGCGAGCCAGGAGGTGGTGTTCGACGCCCTGGGCCGCGACATTTTGGACAATGCGTTCCAGGGCTACAACGCATGCATCTTCGCCTACGGGCAAACCGGTGAGTTCGACAATTCATCGATTAATTGCTGTTATTTCGCTATTAGAGCAAAGCGACAAGAAAAATGGTAAAAAATTTAAATTTGGAATACTTAATTTATCAACTGAATTCATTCATAGTCTTAATAAACATAAAGTTGCGAGGTAAATAATTAAACGAAGTGAAGTAAATAATCTAAAGAGGGTGTGATTTTGCGCGAGAAAATGAATCGAAAATACAAAATAAAGTTTCCTCCCAGGAGACTTCGTTTTCGGGATAATCGATTTTTAAAATATACTTATTATTTAATTTCGTGAATAACACCTACAATAAATAGTATTGGCTGATCCCTTCTTTAATTATACAACAAAGTTATTTCATTTCTCAATTATTCGAAGCACAGTTTTTGGTAAACAAAAAATGGAAAATTTTAAGAAGAATCACGAAGCCTTTAGAACAATGAAAAAATGTGGTGAATAATAATAAATCATGACTAACGAGATGTAGCATACGGAATTTAATAGAGAATCATGCAGTTAGCTCGAGTGTGATGAATGTAGCTTCCACCGCGTGAATTTATGCGTCGTCGTTAGGAGTCAGCAGACTTTCGCGATTTTTCCATCGACCTAATATTGCAGCCTTGATTTCACGACCTTTCGGGTTAGCCACACCCACGCGCCTCGCAGCTGATTAAGCTCCCTTCACGCGTAACGTTTCCGCGTACTTCTATCAGAGTCTCGTTTCAATTTGCATTGTAGCAGCGTGTCGGATTACGGATTTGTCACTTCTGTACTGGCCATTGTGCGGTTTTTAAGTCTCCCTTTCCGACGGGATTATCGTCACCGAGCAGGAGCCAGGCTGCCTCTGGCCGATTTCCATTACAATGTAACCGTAGTAATTTCAACGTGATTTTACCGTTCCACCTTCTTTGGACAGAAGAATAGAATTATTATGCATCGACTTCACAATCGAAGTTTCTCTCGTGAAAAGAGGAATTAGAGGTTTCTATATTATTTGCTTTTGTCTGCTTGAAGCAGTGTTGCGGTATAATTAAGGGACAGAGAAACAGCGAAGACAGAGGGTAGAATGGCGACTTTGAAGTGTAAGGGCTAAGGGTAAGGGAAACAACGACGATCAAGTGTCGGGGAAAATAATGGAGGATGCTGTGATAAGAGGAATTTATGTAACGTCGTGAACCGTAACTTAATGGGGCAAGTTAATTGAGACGGGGGGTAGCGAAGTATGAAGGTCGAGGGTTAATTGTCGTTGGAAAAGTAGCAGCGCTATTTCAGGGCTAAGGAAAAATGGTAAAATCTGTGATAAGGGAAATTTGTGTTATGCGAAGGGTATTAGTTTTAGGTTTTTATTTTGTGAAAGTGGTAATTCACTTGGAAAGGGTTGCGTTTTTAACGAATTAAAAAGGGGGATAGGTCTAAATGTATTCAAACTTAGAAAAATAACTCCATATAAATGATAGAATACTGAGTTCAAAAACGAAGAAAATTTCCACCAAAACTCGCACAAAATCATTTTAACACTTTAAATGGTGTGTCTTTCGGAGCAAAGTTGCGCTCATTACCGATCTCTTCCAAATTTCCCAACTATTCATTAGACAGAAAAGGAATCTTTGCAGAGTACAATTTTATCAGTGACAAATACAAAATGAAACTGAATTCTGTGGCTTATGGAAAATAATACATCGAAATTGTTTTAAAAGGCAATAAGAATATTAAAAATACTATGCCCCTCTCGATTTTATAACGATGTATAAATTCCATTATTTCTCGATATTCACAAAAACCATTAATGTATCATAATAATAATGTTTACAAATTTATTTCAACACCGCGGTGTTAATAACTATACACATATATATGATGAAAAAGTAAAACCTGTTGGAGAGTGCAACACCTATATACCTACCTGAAAAGCTTCCATACTGCAAGAATTCACACAATTTCCTTACAACATGCAAAAATCACTAATAAGCTAACGATGTTTCGTTAAAAATTAAAATATCTTAATTTTCGACGAAACTCGTTGCTCCATGAGCGCACAAAATAGTTCCTCGCACATTAAACTGCCTCGAGCAGCAAAAATTTTACTGTTCACGCAACATTTTTTAAATCGATTTATGTCCGTGCTTCGCAACTTGCTTCCGCGCCATTTTTAAGTGAACCAATTTAATCGATTTAATTGAAACGTGTAAACATTCGCCTTTCAATTTTGTCGAATCAATCAAAGTGAACAAAATGAATTTTTAGTTTCGACCGTAATAATTGATAGTAAATTTTTAGTTTCAGCGCAATTTTATATGTCAACTGTAATTACCTTGTATTCACCTTTCTGTAAGCAGACGTTTTGTTCACGTATATGTCAGTCTTTCTCCAACCGACTCGCGATTCACACGTAGTGCCATGACACTGTGATTGAATATTAATCGAATATTAATAGCAAAAAAAAAAAATTGACCGAACCATTGCGCCGAAACTAAAAATTTACAATCAAAGTGAACCACGTAAATTCGCCTAGTAGCAACGCAACGATTAGAAAAGCAGATTAATTAACACCGGGTATCTATAGCAGCTGTGTTGCCAGTAGAAGCCTAGATGTGCCTCAGATGTTTATTGACTTATCCCATTACACACTCATTACTGTTTATATACCAGTGTTCAGACTCTGTAATCTCAGTGTAAAGAAATTTGTATACTAAGGGTTTTCCCGTATATTAATAATAATAATAATAATAATAAAAGCGTTGCCCTCCCAAGCCAATCGCCCCCCCCCCCCTTGCACCTCCCCCTCGACGTTCGCTCGCCCTGATAAGAGCGGAGCGTTGTTCCACCCCCCAAGCGCAATAGCTGTCCGCTCGGATGTAGCCGGGCACCGCGTGTAACGCAATTAAGAGAGGTCAGCGCCGATAAACGTCCACGGTTGATCTTACACGAGACATTGACCCAACCGTCAGGCCGACGACGGGCGTTGTTCGCACGCCGGACAAACGAGCCCCTGCCAGGGGGGGCGGTTTCGCGGGGCAGCAGGGAGGAAAAAAAGAAGAATCAGATTATGCACTTCTATTGGCTCCTCGCGTCTTTCACTTAGCTGCGCGCTTGCCGTCCGCGAATCGGATTTAACCTTTCGTTTCCCGTCATCCTCTCAGACGATTACGCTGGAAGACAGCTCGCGCGTCTTAGGGGCTCGCAGATGCGAATGTAAAGCCTGGTAATGGGGGAGATGGTAGCGTCGATCGGGGATTGAGGTTCGAGGAGGTATTGTGTTTTGGGCGAGGAGTTTAAGGGAGGATGTGGGAAAAGGGGTGAATTGTAGGGGGGTGGGTGGGTTTATAATTTAAAGGGGAAGGGGATTGTACAAAGCGATCGAAAATTCTAAAGATTGTTTGCTAAGAAATCAGTTTCCTCAATTTCATGGAATATGTGGTAAATACTAGGATTCGTTAATCTAATAGGGTAAATGTACCAGTAAATGAACACGTACCAGTGAATGGACATTTTATATTAAAATGAGTAAAATAAGTTATTAAAACAAGCTACTAATTAATTACAGACTTTTTTTAATTTCTTGCTTCATATCCAAATAATTTTTGTAGCATGTGGAATCAATCGCGCTGGGAACATAATTTTATAATAGTGTTCATTCATTAGCCTTAAGTGTTCATTTATTGGTGCGTTTACCCTAGAATAAGTATGACGAACCCATGACACGCGAGCTAAAGGTGACACGCAAGTAAATTTTGTTGGCACGTCAATAGTTTACACGCGATACCATTAATATCTGTAAATTACCGTATATTTTTTATATATACCGTATATTACTGTATATTTTTGGTTTCGTCTTTTATTTTATTTTCCAACTTATTGCATTTATGTTCTCTTTCTATTATTATTGTACTTTATCAATCTTTTTCGGGTTAGACTTAAATGCAGCAAATTGCCGAGTCTCGTCCATTACTTCTCTTCGTGTTTTTTCGGAATGTAATAAAGAGGTATTATTATTATAAAATTAAATTAAAATAAGTATTATATGGTTAAATTACTAAAATATTTTTGGCCAGCTTTTACTATACAACAATATGTATGTGAAGCTATGAATTATGAAATTCTATGTTAATTTTTAAACTTGCCTCAATAAAATTCTGCAATGATTAATTCTCTATGAATTTTTAGCCCCTATAAATATTAGTTATAAATTTTTCGCACCCGCAGATAAAAAGGTTCGCCACCACTCATCTAGAATCTGTAATCATAATTGGTAGTTTTCATAGTGGTACTGCAGATTCCACTGTCGAAGAGGAATTTTAGTAATCGCACTGACTAACAGACAACTTGCCACCCACTATCATTCATTGCACCTCGAACCCAAGAAATAATAAAATCAACCCCATGAATTCAAACTCTCCAGAAACTAAACCTTCACAATCTTTACTCCACCTAAAGAAGAATCTCCATTCCGCCTGATTCCCTCCAAATTTAATTCCCCTGAGCCAGCGCAAAAGAAAAGAAACCCATAATAACGAATCAACCCCATCTCGACTAAGCTCACCGCGCGATAAGGAGCCATTACGGAATTTCCACGCGGGTAGTTTTTTCGCCGGCATCGTTTACCGGAGCGTGGATTAATTTTCAAGGGTCTGGGAAGTCGTACACGATGATGGGGAGCGGAGACAACAAGGGCATAATACCTCGGCTGTGCGACAACCTATTCGACATGATAGCGAAGCAGCAGAGCTTCGAGCTCTCCTACAAGGTGGAGGTCTCGTACATGGAGATCTACAACGAGAAGGTGCACGACCTATTGGACCCGAAGCCTAACAAACAGTCGCTCAAAGTCAGGGAACACAATGTCCTGGGGCCGTACGTTGACGGGCTCAGTCGACTCGCCGTCACATCCTTCCAGGTAACTAGAAACTTGCCTTCCTCCCTCGCTTCCCATTCTCCAGTCTTCACCTCTAATTTCATCCGTCTCATCTACCATTAGTTTTGCTTTTGGCGTTCATTGTATCCTAGTGTTTTTACGGGGTGTAATCTATCGTGGAAACTGAGCCATTTGGAACATTCCGATTCAAGTTTCATGAAGCTTAGGGTAAAGAAACCAGTAAATGACCGAATTGTTGAATGAGAAGCCCAGTAAATGACCGCATACTTTTATTAAGAATTGTACTTATTAATGTTTGCTTAATACGCAAAACTAAAAATATGGGATATTAAAAGTGCAACTACACTCTATTTATAAACAAATAGTAATTTTTACATTTATAATTGACATTTCTTTTCCTAATGGTCATTCACTGGTATGCGGTCAATTACTGGTTGGTTTACCCTACGTAAATTTAATTTTTATAAAAACAGTTGACACGTAGTTTTGTTATTAGTCAGGGAGTCTAAGAATTATGAATTTATCAGCTGATACTGTTACGGCTGTTTTCACCCCTTCAATTTGCACGTTGGTTGATAGAAAATAATATGTGAAGGGTAAGGGGAAAAACAGGGGATGTCACATAATAGCTTTATCGAGGGAATTAAGTTTTAATACTTACTTTAGTCCACCGGAAAAGAAACAAGGTTCAATGAATTTAATTTTCTTGTTTTACATCGACGACAGAAGCTTATGCTTAGGCAAAGAGTGGGGACATTCCGTATTTTTGACTCTTTGTGATTCGACAGTTCTGCAGTCTCAGTTACCACCAACAAAATATTCTATAAATCGTAAAATCACGAGAAGTGGACATTCCCAGTTTTTCCAAATACCCTTCATGTGTCATGTTTTTGTTAGAACTATGTTTTACGTAAGTTTCATCAAAATTGGCGATTGTCACTTTCAAGATCCATTGTAATATAAATGTACCCTAAAATTCTAAAAAAATTTAATATGTAATTCAGTCACTGGTCTGCTTTGAATCAGCTTTGCGTGGTATTCGAAAACCCTGCCCAAAAGGATTAGAGTTTAAATTATTCAGAGGAATCAGCTGAATAACATTGAAAAGATAAATAATAATCTAAGGTGGAATGTTGACTGAATATTCAACTTGTAGACAGTAAAATTTTTCAAATCATTGAATAACTCTGTAGCCATTGAATTCAATTGAATAGACACTGAAATCTGAGCAAGTCACATCTTAATATTCAACGTGCCAGTATAAAAAGGATGTCAAAGCCAAATTGACTCAACAAATTTCTGACAGACAGTTCCCTGCATATCTAAGGAAAAAAGGATTGCCCTAGCCCTTCTGTAACTAGAGCCTAGACTACAAAGTGGAACATGAACACAATGAATAATAGGTTTGGAAAATAACTCCTGGGACCAAACACTTTAATGAATCATGACCAACAGAAGGCTAGCCGTCCAACATAGGTGATTCTCTAATTATTTCGAACGGTGTATAATTCAAGCACTGATCCTTTACCCGGCTTTCATTGAAACTATCATTTATCAATCGTCAGCGACGTACAATGTCCCTGTGTGCTCTATACACAGACGAATATACCTATCCTCCTTTATTTATCACTTGTTTTGACTGTTAACTGGCCGTGTTCCAATGCGAGGCTGTCGTGATCAATACCTGTCGTTGCGGTGCTTCATCAATTTAATTTCTATAACGATACGACTAACCACCATAGATATTCAACGTGAACAGTTTATAAAAGGCAAGCACGAGGATTGATATTCCAATTTTTTCTCCAATTTCCAAACTTTCTATAGCTTTCGAAACAGGTGTTGGAAGAACTTGAACAGACAGCACGTTATAATCCCATAAATGCTTCGTAAAAATGATACAAAAGGCTCATACTACAATTTTCATTTTTTGTAATTTGCACCTTTCATGTTTCAGTTGATATTAGATTTTTTTTTATTTTTTTTTTTAGATATTATTTTATATCGTGATTCATGATTAGTGCTGTGTAGAGATTTTAAATGGATTTGAGCTAGTTGTCGTCCAGATTACGAGTACCAACAATAGAGTTCTCTAATAGAGCTCGGGTTTGCAGCTTTGCAGTTAAAGTTAATACAAATGTCTAAGTGGGCATTCTATTCCACGGTTGGAAATTACAGAAGCACGTTGCTCGACTTAGCGTTTACGTTAATTAGGGGCAAGCAGGGACTTCGTGTATTTCTATAATTGGATTCTGCCTAATTTTAGCATGTTCGCACACCTTCTGTTTTCACTGTACATTTATTTGTTCCCATTTTCTTGGAGAGGAGCTTGAAATAATATTTTTCAGTCACTATCGACAAAATTGTCAATAGTATCTTATAGCTGATGCATCTGAACTGAAACAATACAGTCTCCCTTGGTATCAAAGGGATGGCATCAAAGTTACCTGTGATATCGATTAACTGGCCTTTGTTTTTCGTAGAACCAGACAGCTACTCGTTCTTATTTTACTATAGTTGTACATTCTCGTGAAGTTTTAGTCAGAATTCTGCGTTGACAGGTTCAGTGGCACGGTGGAAATCCATATTTTTTGTGGGACTTGAGAAAGTGATGAGAAAAGAAGAGTTCTTCGTAATTCCAGCTCTTTTCGTTCTATTTTAATTTCGATACTGAATTTAGAAATTTATTTTTCTTTTAAATGAAAGTTCCACTTACAATAAATATCGTGGATCACCGGAGGCTCACGTGGCACGAAACTTGTTAACGTGTAATCAAATTAAACTGTAATGATTCACTTTCGGTCTATATCAATTCAAGAGATAAGGTCAGTCTGGTTTGGTTTTAGTAAACAGATTTTGCTTTTACCGTAACGAGGTAATTATTTTCATATGTACAGGGTGTATCTGAAATCGCGGTACGATCGAGAAAGGGGTGTGTCTTCGTGCAAAGTAAATTGGAAATGTAGAATAAACTTTTTTTAAATAAGCCTTCGTTTTCGAGAAAAATGATTTTTAAACTCCTTACACTTGGCTAAGAATTGACAGAATACAGAAGCAGAAAATGGATCCTTGTCCAGAAATCAGTTGAAATTGTAAAATAACTTTTTTTCGAACGTGGCTACGTTTTTGAGAAAATCTAGTTTGAATATCTATCTTCGCAGCATTTTGAGTAGAAGAAATACTAATATTTTTACACGAGGATTTATTTGCAGTTATACCACATGTATCGATTCTGCTGATTTTTAATCGAGTGTGCAAATAACAGACGAATTTTTAAAATCGATATTCCAGTACACGAAGCCGCATATAAAAATATTTCATTCCACATTTCGGACTTACTTTTGCACGAGGAATTACATTCTTTTTTATTGTACCAGGATTTCAGATACACCCTGTGTATTCCATACCATTAACCGATTATCATAAACATCGTTGACAATATTGCCGGTCAGCAAGCAATAAATTTAAACTTCGATCAAATCAGGTCTCCTTTCGCATCAATCGATTGACCCCCATTACTAAAATTTTATCGTTTCATTTAATTTCTGTATTCCAATTTTATCCACTGCTATGCACAGTTGGATTGGTAGACTTATTAGAGGATATTCTGAACGATTAATGATTGCGGTTGCTACATAATACAATTATTTTTGTATTGTTATTATAATATTTGTTCATTTTATTTTATTTCTCTTATTTTTTTACTGAAGTATTTATTTCATTTTGCCGTTCTCTATATTATATCTCGTCATGTTATTAAAATCATTCAAGGGCTTGTTACATCGTTAATAAATAAATAATAATAATTATTTATGAATCAGAAAATTGTCAGCGAGTACTTAATTTGAATTATGACGAAACAGCATTCTCTGTTGTCCATTAAAAGGGCGCTGTGTTTCAATTAACATGACAATTAATCCAGCCACTAACAAGCTTAACAAATTAATTGAACTGTCAGTATCACGATCGATCTAAATCAGACGACTTCTGCTGATCGCTCGACCGAGGCACAGAACATTAAACGGACGAAGGTAATGATACACGATCCTTTCAGAAAGTAAAATCAGGTCGTTTTACATACGGCGAAGGTAGCGGCTACCTCTTTTATGCAACAAACACGTTTCGCGCATACCAGTAACGCCTGATAAGTTTCAATTGGCTCCGTCTACTGCAAACTACAAATCTCTCATTCCTCCGAGTCTATTATGTGCATTTTTGGAAAATTTCTGATCCGAACACTAAGAAGCACTTTTATTTCGACCTTTAAAGAAGAAGCCTTGAATTTTAAATTACCTATGCTTCATCGTTATATTAGCATACTGTGTACTTTGTGAGTCCTTAAAGTTGATTTTCTATGTTTGGAAAAATTAATTGGTAATGTCTGCATTAATACTTCAGTCGCTTTTGTAAATTGTAAATTAAAGATTTGCTATCCTGTGAGAGCCTGGGGATTTATTTGTGTTTAAAAGTTTAAAAATTTCAGGATTTTAAAAAAGACTAGAGTACTGGTATGAAACAGGAAGTCGATAAAGTCTTGAGTACAATGAACTCGATTTAGATCAAGGTTTTGTAAATATCTCTTTTTTTATTATCGTTATCAGTGATATAATAGTTAATTAAAGTATTAAATGGAAATGGTTGCAGAATTATGAAATCTTTGGTCTGCTTTCATTCCTAAATTCTGACGAGTCTCTGAGATTGGGTGTGTAAGTCAGTTTTACCTCTTTCTAAGAAATTAATGCCGACAGACACATTAATGCATAGAAGCAACTGAATTTTCCAACTTCTTCGATGTAGAACACTCTCATTCTCAGAAACTCCAGTGAAGATACTACTATCTCATTATACAGTTTCTCCAGGTAGGTAATATGCTAACTACTAGGCAACACCATTAACCCTTTTCGCTCCAACAGCCAGCACTGCAAGCAAGATCGTTGATTTTTTAATACTTCTCATTAATACCGAACGCTTTTCTTAAGAACACCATGCAAAACAAATCTAGCGCGGTGAAGCTTTGGAAAATATCACTCTTCAAAGGTGTTCCAAGAAACCACACACGTGGAAGAGTAGTGGAAAAATTTTCATCAAAGAGATTTCCATATCCTTCAATTCGATATTAAAACAAAAATTTATATGAAAATTTATGTTTTTTGTTTTTGGTAAACTAAGCAGATCCATTTCAAATTGTGAGGGTATTTTTTTATAGTATTTATGGACAAAAGAAAAAACCATTAGTCAAAAAAATGTTAATTCAAAGAATTATTTATACAATTGTCCTGCGCTCCTTATCTGCGTGGCGTGCAACATAGCGGCTATTCTATTTACTATGAAACAAAAAAGAACGAAAAAGATTATTTTTTCGGAAATTGTGCAGGTAATGAACCTCGATTTACAGGAAAAAATGCAAAATTGACAAACTGGCGGCAGTTTGAAGAAAAGTATCGTTCACAGAAGCGGAGCGACTGACAATTACATAAATAATTCCTTGAACTACTAATTCTTTGCTAACTAATGGATCCTTTGCTTGGTTTCTGAAAAAAAACCTTCACAATTTTTCATATGGATTTCCGCTCCCCCTTAACTTCCATCTCCCCACAATTGAACGCTGCAATCCAAACTTTGGTCAGTTTTTGAAGTTCTACAAAGGACCATAATCCAGTGCGGAAAATTCGATGGCAAAAGTGGGCAGCCAGCTTTATGCTTCGCTAAAGGCGAAGGGTGCAGCGCAACGTTTCTGCTTTCGAATATGAAGCAGAGCAATCGATGATTTCGCAGGATATCGACAACCTGATGGCAGAGGGGAACAAGTCGAGGACGGTGGCGGCGACGAACATGAATTCCGAGAGCTCGCGATCGCACGCCGTGTTCTCTGTGATCCTCACGCAGACGTTGACGGACGCGAGGAGCGGCGTCAGCGGGGAGAAGGTCTCGAGGATGAGCTTAGTGGACTTAGCAGGGAGCGAAAGGGCTGTGAAAACTGGGGCAGTGGGCGATAGGCTTAAAGAAGGAAGCAATATAAACAAGTAACTTTGGCAGACGATATCTATGAAAATGTATTGACACGTTCATCGGCTGTGCCAATAAACGTCCATTCTGCCACCTCCACATATAGAAAATGGATAGATGTTTTAGGTCAAATAAATATTCTTATTTTGTTTCTAGGTGGTAGGGACATAGTGAAGTCATAAGTTTGGCAGTTAAGTGGTGGTCATATATTAAACCCCACTTTAGAGTTCTATGCACCCTGCATTAGAAGTAGCAGCTGAATTAGAGTTAAAACACTTAACTCACAAAAGTATCCATAAAAGTATTTTACTTATATAAGTAATGATAAATTTTGAATTACACGTTATAATTCAGATTGGTATAAACCTTGATTAATATATTTCTAGTTAGTATCATCTACCAAAGAAATCTTAAAATAAATTTTGCTAGAAGAATCGAACAAGATAAGCATAATAGATTATGCAGAATAGATTAAAGCTTATAATAAAATGGCAGAGGTATTAGAAGAATGTTATAAATTTGTATAAATAAAATATTGACTTTGGGCGAATATTTTCTTGCAGGATCTTTGACACTTCCACGGATAATACTTTTTAAAATAGACTATGTATAATTTTTCACTAGACTGCATCCAAAACAAAAGAATATTAATCAAGGTTCATATTAATATGCATTAGAAGTGCGAACTCTTACTTTGAAGTCGACTTAATATGCAAAACATGTTCCATATAGGGTGCACAGATACTTTTGTGAGTAACCTTATGTAATCAACAGATTTTTTAATTAAAATTGCCCTCAATTTCGTGCACATGGATCAGCAGACTGTGAACGTGTTAATTAATGACAATATCTCAATATTCTGCCAACCACTCGAGTGCTTCTAGATTCTCGAACCACTGAACGAGCGGAAGTTCCTTTTCGCCTGAGGCCATGTTCGAGTTTTAAAGTTAAACTTTACTCAGAACAGCCTTACAGGAATTTATATTGAAGCATGCGATTCCAGGCGGATGTTACGACTTCTTTGCGATGTTCGTTATTAGTTGGCAAAGTGCTGCTATTATAGTGTTGTCTGAACAAGAGCAAAAGCTTGTATCGAGTGGTTGGCATGCCAGTGACCAGTGATCGATCACGAGATACAAGAGGGGCTAATATTTGCAGATCCCTAACGACGTTGGGTCTAGTCATTTCAAAGCTGGCGGATCAGAATTCCGGAAGTAATAAAAATAAGGACAAGTTCGTGCCGTACAGGGACTCTGTTCTGACGTGGCTGTTAAAGGTATTGTTCTATTTCGATTGCATGCGTGTGTGCTACTCGTAATAGCCTCTTAATACCCTCAGAAGTGAGTCATTCTCATAATACTTATTTTCTTGTATTAACTCTCTATACCACCGTGTGACCTTGGGACAATTGCATATCATTATCTCTATTTTGTATTGCAGTCTCTAATTCGCAAAAATTATATATTATATTATTTCTCCCCGCATTATATCTCTTTGTACCAAAGGGTTTATCCCGTGAATTGTAATAAACAAATATTGCAACATAGGAATCATAAACGTTTACTTTATAATAAAATGTGTATGAAATGAAATTGAATTTGAAATTGATATTCTAAAGTCCGGTTATAGAGGGTTAATTAACACTTTGAATGGTACAAGATTTTCCAAAATATATTGTGCACAGAATGTAAATCCATTGGTGTGAAAACACGCAGGCAGTATTAAGTATTATTCATCAGTATTAGGACATTTGCTATATATGCAGAAAATGTAATATTTGATACAGATTGAATACTTTTTTATTTGGTATTTTAAATTATTTTATATTTTATATTACTTTGGTATTTCAAATTATAAGCAGTAAAGATTAAATACTTTTTACTGCTTTGAATTTAAAATGCCAAATAGAATAACAATTCTTAGAACTGTTAGAAAAATTTGTATAGATTTTCACAATTTAGTATTCCGCGCAAAGTGAGTATCCTAATACTTATACTTAACCAGCGATGTACATAGGGGAGGACGTCGCAAAAAGAGGCTTTTAGAGTCCCACAAAATAACTAGCTATAAAATTTCGTTAATCTACAGCCGATTCCATCGCCTGCAAATGTATTCTGTTTCGACTTTAGGATAATCTCGGTGGAAACAGTAAAACCGTGATGGTAGCCACTATATCTCCCGCGGCAGACAATTACGAGGAAACGCTTTCCACCCTTCGGTACGCGGACAGAGCGAAGAGGATCGTTAATCACGCGGTGGTCAACGAGGATCCGAATGCAAGAATTATTCGAGAATTGAGGCAGGAGGTGGAGACGCTGAAGGAGATGCTGTTGCACGCAACTGTAAGATGATCAGGTTTCGTGCGGGGAAATTAAATGAGCCTGCAGAGTCGTAGGGACCAGAGAAGGATTAGAGTAGGGTCAGAGAAATTTAAACTTTGGTACCAGTGAATAGCAGTAGCTTTGCTTAAATAATTTGTATTTTAATTCCATCTGCTGTGAGTAAAGATAAAATAGCCAGAAAAGAAATGTTGAAGGCCCAGATGAAACAAAGCTAGGGGGTGTCGAAGTTGCACAGCAATTAGGGTAGTTGTAATAGACTTTAGAAGGTACATAGCATTTTTCCAAATTAATATTCTGAAGCATTAGAGAATAATTAAATACCACAGAGATCGTCATAAATCCTTTGAGAAAGCCACTAATTAGTCCACAACGAAGTTGCAAGCACCCCACATTCAAAATACAGTTAAAACTCAACAAATTTACCAAATCCACATCCCCCAACGGACTCATTAAAAAACTCAGCATCCCCCTTAGCTTCCCGAGTCTCCTCTAATTTCATTTTCCTCTGGAACAAAAGGGTCAAGGATCGATAGTGGGTCAACAACGCACAGACATAACGGAGAAGCTGTCAGAATCGGAGCGATTAATGAAGGAAATGTCGCAGACCTGGGAGGAGAAGCTAGTGAAGACGGAGAGGTTGCAGCACGAGAGGCAGCAGGCCCTGGAGAAGATGGGCATCAGCGTGCAAGCTTCTGGCATCCAAGTGGAGAAGAACAAGTATTATCTTGTTAACCTTAACGATGATCCAAGCTTGAACGAGCTCCTTGTTTACTATCTAAAAGTACGTGAACCTCGCCACCTACTACCAACCTGACAGTCACTCTAAACAAAAGCATTTAAACAATTGTACTTGTGGGGATCAGGAAAGGACGCTCGTGGGAGGACGGTCAGCCAAAACGGATCAGGATATCCAGCTACACGGGCTGGGCATCCTACCCGAACACTGTGTCATCACGATAGAGGAGTCTGGCCTCTACATGACGCCATTGAACGGTGCTAGGTGTTTCGTGAACGGGACACAGGTGGTGGAGAAAACGCCGTTGCTGCACGGCGACAGGATCGTCTGGGGAAATCATCATTTCTTCCGCGTCAACTGTCCCAGGAGCGCAACAGGTAACGGACCGTCGCGGCGTTTTTATTGCATTTTTAAAAATCGCCTTATCCGGATTAACCGCGGAGGGGACACCGCTTTGTTTCTCTTTCGACAGCGATTAACAGCGAGCCGCAGACGCCCGCACAGAATATCGATTACAACTTCGCCCGGGAGGAGCTGATGCTTAACGAGATGTCGAACGATCCCATTCAAAGGGCCATCGCGAGACTCGAGAAGCAACACGAGGAGGACAAACAGGTAACCCGAGGGTTACTTTAGCGCGACTTTTCTCCTTCCGTGGAAATACAGTAATCGTCAGAAGAAAGTTTGCCCTGTGAAGAGTGACAAATATGAGATTTATTAGAGTTGCAGGGTCGCCAGAATAGCTCACAAGGAAACTTTTGGAAATTCGAAAGTTCCGATTTTATGGAAGCTTTGTGGGTTGTAGGGGACCTCGATAGAAGTAGCAAAAAAATTGTCTGGTACTTTTATTGACGTCCCCTGCAAACCTGCAAAGTTTAAAAAGATCGAAATCTTTGGGTCGCCGAAAGTGGTTCCCTTGTCAGTAAAATATCAGCATTGGTGATGCCGTTTGTGTTTTTTTCTTCTTGAAGGTTGCGCTAGAGAAGCAGAGGCAGGAGTACGAGCGCCAGTTTCAGCAGCTACGCAATATACTGTCCCCCTCGACGCCATATTCGCCCTACGTGCCCTACGACCCGTTGCGGGGCAGTCAAAGCGGTAAGCTGCCCGCCTGCACGCCGACCACGCAGATGCGCGTGGAGAAATGGGCCCAGGAGAGGGACGAGATGTTCAAGAGGAGCTTAGGTCAATTAAAAGCGGACATCTTGAAGGCGAACGCGCTGGTGCAGGAGGCGAATTTCTTGGCGGAGGAAATGGGCAAGCAGACCAAGTTCAGCGTCACCCTTCAAATACCTCCGAACAACTTGAGCCCCAATAGAAAGGTAATTGGAGGGGACGTTTAGGGTTGAAGAGAAGCGTAACGAAGCGTTCAACGATATTTGCTGAGTAGTGGTCGAGGTGTTTTTGTAAGAAGAGGAAATTGGGCTAGTATTGTTTTAATTTTCGGCTTGCAGAGTATTTGTGTATCTTCTAGAGTTTAGAGTTGATGCTCAAAAGAGTAGAGAAGCTTTAAACAGGTTTTAAAATTAGGAGTAGCTACTTTGAAAGTGTTGAAATATCTAAAAAATTAATAATCTGCTTGCAAGAACACCTCTTCCCTGATTATTTATTGAGTTACGAGGTCCTCCGAAGTGCGCGAATTATAATTTCCATTATACTTTCATTCTATAATTTCCTCTTATCATTCCCCTTTTATATCATTTCAGTTCATTTGAGTTTCGTTTATTTATTTCTATGCCTTTCGCTTTCGCACTCTTCAACACGTAGAGTGTATTCTTTCAGCGGGGGGCGTTCGTCAGCGAGCCCGCAATTTTAGTGAAAAGGACGAACATGGGCAGCCAGGTGTGGTCCATGGAGAAGCTAGAGAACAAATTAGTCGACATGCGAGAGATGTACGAGGAGAGGAAGGATCCCAATAACTGTCAACGGTTGCCTGCCATTAAGGTGAATATCCACTAAGCAATAAATATGGAAACCCTTTCTATAATCCACTGCCTTTTTGAAGCAGGACGAAGTGCCAGGGAAGACGCAGGATCCTTTCTACGAGTCCCAGGAGAACCACAATCTAATCGGCGTAGCGAATATTTTCTTAGAGGTTCTGTTCCACGACGTTCGGTTAGACTATCACACGCCGATCATCAGTCAGCAGGGAGAAGTCGCTGGTCGACTGCAGGTCGAGATTAGTCGTATATCTGGCCACTTCCCTCAGGATCGTATCTGCGAGGCCGCGTCAGAATCGTCCGCGGATTCGACGTCCTCTGAGCCTGAGGACTACTCGGGCTCGAGTCACATCACCTGTCGAGTGACCATCAAGCAAGCCACCGGACTGCCACTGTCATTGAGCCACTACGTATTCTGCCAGTACATGTTTTGCGGGCACCCGGAGCCCATAGTAGTCCCAGCCGTGGACAACTCGGAGCAGATGAACGCCACCTGCCAGACAGGGCAGAGGGACTCGTTGGCGTTCAAATTCAATCACACGAAAGACTTTACTGTGCCCATCACGGAGGAGTTCATGGAACACTGTGCTGGTAAGGATTTCCTGAGTGTCAGAAATCTTTGGAGCATGGATTTATTATAGAATAGTGTATTCTGGTTAGAGGTTGTTCGAGATTTATTGGAAAATATTGGGAGATGTTAAGTAGCGATGGGTTTAAGTTTCAGACGAACTGCGTTGATGGATTGGGTTCTGAAAGTGAAGCTTGTTAGAATATTGTAGCTTAGTTAGATACTTCAGATTTGTGCAGTATTGAATGCTTTGGGAGTAATATTCGAATAGTTATCGATCCCCGTTAGTACGGTTCGTGGCGAAGAATCAAATTTGCGATTCAATATTAGTAATTTGTTGGGTGAAAGAAGTTTCTGAAGTTTCTCGAGAAATCAGTTTACTGAGAAGAAGACTGTATAAAGCCAGGGGTACTTAAAAATGAAATTTGATATGTAGAAGGTGCCTTAAGCATAGAAGTCTGGGGGCATCGGAGTGCGGGCTTCTCTCGAAGCAAGCCTGGCTGGGAAGTGGAGCAGCAACTGGCCAAAGCTAGATCCCTAGCCGATCGATGGTCAGAATTGACGCGGAAAATCGAACTGTGGGTCGAAATCCAAGAGCTCAACGAGCAGGGGGAGTACTCGCCAGTCGACGTGGTCGTGAAACCAGATACATGGACGGGTGCGTATCAATTCCATTCTTATTCTACTTTAATCCTACAAGCGTTTTTTAAAATTTTAATGTGGTTTACTAATTGCATCGTTTAGGAGGCATTTATCAATTACGCCAAGGACAACAACGGCGAATACAAGTTCGCGTGAAACCAGTACAAAATTCAGGAACGTTGCCCATCATCTGCCAGTCGATATTAAATATAGCAGTTGGTAGCGTATCTGTGAGGAATCGGCTTCAAATTCCACTAGACAGTTATCAAGACGAAGACCTGAGTATATTGAGGGAGAAGTGGAGCGACGCGCTGATGAGAAGGAGGCAGTACTTGGACCAGCAGATACAGAAGCTCATCAACAAACAAGGTACACAAAACGAAAAGTAATAGATCCTCTGCCACAAACATCTCAATATCTCTTGCAATAACAGAAATAACCTAGTTAGCATAGAACTTCCTACTTCCTAGAAATTAAATTTTCTGCAAAACCTGGCACGATTACTCACCTCGCAAAAGAGAAAATTTCAGTGTGTCCTTGTGAGAAGATCATTCTTAACCCTCGCGATACTAACGGTTCCAACAACCACATAGACTACGGTGTCTGAGCCAACTTGGACCAATAGCAATCTTCATTTGTAGAAATACTCCAATTCGTTTATCTCAAGGGATAATTCTATCAGTGGAATAATTGAGCAGTACAGTAACTATAGACCTAGCCACCGTTCAGAAAGAGTTAGACACGCCGCGTCACACAGCTAAATAGCAGTAACAAGAAGTGGAATATTGGCCATGGAATAATAGCAGACTATGACTCTAATATTTGTTTTTTATGTGCAGATAAAACGGAACAAGATATGGAACGAGAGCAGAGCCTGGTGGACCAATGGGTCAGCCTAACGGAAGAAAGGAATGCGGTTCTGGTCCCTGCTGCAGGATCAGGAATCCCTGGTGCCCCTGCCGACTGGAACCCGCCCCCAGGCATGGAACCACACATTCCTGTCCTTTTCCTTGATCTCAACGGTACGGCCGAAAGTTTTTTAATATCCTCGCGGCCCAGAAAACTTGCCACAAGAAGTTTCTCCGGGTAGAATTTAATGATTCTCGTGAAATGGAATATGTGCAGCTGATGACCTCTCCACCCATCAATCTGGGGAAGAAGTTTCTGTGACGGGGCTGAATTCCATTTTACCCAAGGAACACGGCAATAAATTCTACAGTTTGCCCATCATTCGACGGATCGAGAAAGACGTGTGCGCCATCGCTGCTTGGGACTCCAGCATACACGACAACATACACTTAAACAAAGTCACCGATGGTAAAGTCGAAGTACCTTTCTTTGAATGAGCCGTTTTGGCGTTTCGTAGAAATTCAGATTTCCACTAGGACCATAGAAAAATTAGACAGAAATAGTAATTTATAGAAAAGTAGCAGTGTTAAATTTTTCATAAATTCAGCTTCTCTTTCCCCTATTTTGATTTCAATATTTAATTGAAAAATTGGCTTATCTGATCGGTAAAAGTTTCATTTGTGATAAATATCGTGGGTCACCGATGACCCCTGCAACGCAGAAACTGTTAAGGGAACTCAATTTCTATGATGGGGACGTGTTACAGTGAACGAAAGGGTGTTCCTGATATTGAAATCGACGGTGCGCCTGTCGCACCCAGCGCCCATGGACCTCGTTCTACGAAAACGATTGGCCTTGAATATTTACAAAAGACAGAGCATCACGGACAGAATCTTCAAGAGGATCGTTCGTACGGACTGCTTGACACAGACTGGCGTCACCTACGAGGTCGTTTCTAACATACCCAAAGCCAGTGAGGAACTCGAGGATCGCGAGAGTTTGGCGCAGATCGCCGCCAGTGGCGAGGACAACAGTTTGTGCGACGGTGAGACGTACATTGGTAAGTCAAATTTAGGGGTTTGCAGGTTTTGATAATTAATTTACACTACCAGTCAAAAGTTTGAAATCACTCTTTTCATTGAAATCACATCGTGTGAAATATTCTTCTAATTCCAATAAATTTGAACAGGCGAAAAAGTTGTTTAACCTGTTAACCGGCGCATTTTTCAATCAAAAGTTTTCCATCCGGAAAATGGCAAATGACAAAAGGGGAGTTAACTCGTCTTGCCCATTACAGGTATAAATACATCTTAATGTTATTTCTGATTCGCTCAAAGAATAATATTAATAAACGGACAAATGCTTATCTTAATTTACTAATCATGCGTTAAAACTGGCAAAAGAAAAAAAAACAAAAAGGAAGCGAAGAACTGAAATTTGCATTCTTTCTCAACAGGCATAGTTTTTTAATGTTATTGACGAGTTAACTCGACTTTGCCGGTACAGGTTAAAGTCTCCCTCCAACGGTGGTGCCCTGGTCCTTTTGGACCCACGCGTAACCCCGCCGAGCGTAATATATTAAATAATACTACAGAAAACCCCAGATATTTAAAAAAATTACCTGTTAATAATTGCAATATTTCCATTTTAATATTCAACATTAAGTATATATCGGCTAAAATGCATAAAGTAGAGCACTTACTACACGCCGAAACGGACCCAGGCACCAAGCTTAAGGGTTGCCACGAAATTCAGAGTGATTAGAAACTTTTGGACAGTAGTCTACATGATCATTTTTCAAACACATAACTCAAACGTGCATCTATGGTGTTTACTTAGAAAAATATACACGCGGTGTCTCTGCGGTGGAGAGTATCTTAACTTTAGACCGATTACGGCAAAGCGTTGCGGTAAAAGAGTTACTGCAAGCCCAAGGTCAACCACTAATGCGCAAGACAGCAAGCGTACCCAACTTCTCGCAGGTACTACTGCCTCTACGCCGTCTTGGACGCACTGTATGCTTTTCGTTTAATTTGTTTTCTCTTTATTAATTTACCATCCTAGCTCGTCATTCATATTCTCAATATTTTTTACTTCAAACTTCTTTCCTTTTGTTTATCATTCACTTTGGTAGAACAGAGATGTTCTTGCATCATTTTAGTATCATTTGTTTCCTGGTTCATTTAAGTTGCTAATATCGTAGATTCTTTTTAAATAGTCAGTAGAATGGAATGGCGCACGTTGGGATAGGTGTGATCGATATGACGTGCTGGTACTTACAGATTATGAGATCCGACACCTCCATGGACTCCTTGAATGTCACACGCTCCGAAAGCGTGACAGATCTTAACACAGAGTTGAACGGGTTGCTGCATTCCCGGCGCGCGTCCACGGGCCACGCGAGGAACGACGAGAACTTCATATCTGCACCGTCAAAATCGTTTGGAATCGGTAAGCACACGCTCGATTTACACGCATTCGATTTTACAGTTAAACATTCCAAGAAGATAGATTCGCTGATATACGTTCTATGATTTCTTAATTGTAATATTCTTGGTAGCAATTGGGCCAATTGGGACATACTATATACTGAACGCGATCTACGCCCTGTTCGATTTTTAAAGTTAAAGTACGGTCAAATGCGAGAGAACTTTGAAAAGTATAAGATTTATGAAATCATAGAAAAATAAAGAAAAGAGATTTATCGGTACTTGATTAAATGACAATAGTATACGATAAATGAGAGACTACTCGTATTTTGTTCTTATTATTCACACAAAATTCACTCATACATTCCATTCTATCATCCATTAGACGACTGTTCATTTTGTAGTAATCCATTTTATTCTAAACGATTACATGTACTATCTATATACATATATCACTATAATTTCTCAATAGAATTAATACGTTACTGTTGTTCATAATAACCTTTTTAACGATAACCAACGGTACTACCATAAGTACGCCAACAAAAAGGTAATTTGAAGATTTCCACGAGAGAGAATTCTTTCGCTCTTGCAAGCACACCCGGCAACGACGTTGACGGCGTAGCCGAGTTTAGTAAAGTTTCTTTAGTTATCTGTTTTCCGTTCTTACGCTATCACATCCGCCTGTCTCTGTTCGGCGCAGAGCTTGCTACCAAGCCGCAGGAGTATTTTGCCTAAATGGATTGCTACTTACATAAATTTAATGAATTGATTACGACACTTTAGTTTGTACTCGATAACTTACTTATCTCTGTGCAAATACATCATTTTTAATGAATGCAACATCTTAGTTTCGCTTAAACGACCAAACGAGTTACTCAGGCGACGCTTTAATGAATTTATTAATGGCACTGTGTTTAACAACCTTAGCCCTTAGAACGATATACGATTTGCGTTTAAATCACTTCTCGTTGCCTTGATTTCGCTTTCTTCAATTATATATTCAATTAACGAATCTACGATACGTTTCTGAAATGTGGCTTATGCAGTGTTTTTAATATTATATATATATATATCACCTTGCCATGATAGTCACTTTACGATCTGCCCTAGATTGTCGAAAATTCCACTGTTACGTCTTCCTTTGGTATTGGACACGTTGGTTCTGACCAATCGAAAAGAACCATTTCGTCTATTTCCTTTTTTTTTTATTAAAAATCATGTCATCCTTCATTACCATTTCCTTCCACTGTGTCTGACAACTGTGTGAAACAAATTCCATATCAGAAAATATTTAGTAATAATATCGCTAAGATAAATCACTGTCAATGAGGACTCAAGACACTATGCAAGGAAATGGCTGTCACTTAGAACAGACACAATCAACATTTTTATCACCATCCTTTGAAAATGTTTGGTAATAATGGCCCCCTTTATTAGCGATTACCACTACACTGGAATTTCGTATTATTACATCTAAAGCTTCTATCATACTGTTATGTCACCACGCTATGTTCAACTTTTTTGCACACAGTCTGTCGGGTCCGTTACAGAAAATGTTACAGCTTCCTTAGACGATTGTTTTCTTTAACCGCGATAGAGCTCTCGCGGCTGCGGAGAGTTGAGCATGGTAAACGATCGAAAGGGAACACGAGAAAGAGAGAGGAGGGAAAAGGGACGAGAACCCGCTCTCTCGGTTCCGCCTAGCGTTTTAGCAGCGACACTAAAAAGCTCCAACCACTTATTAAACCGCGTCAAAGACGTTCGACAAAAAAAACTTAAGATAGCCAAGTTCCGTAGCAAAATTACTGAACGCTCTTCTTGAACTAATTAATGTATGCAACTTATCTGTTCCTCTGTTTAACACTACGTCTACTACTTCTACAACTATTTCGGCCCACGCAAGGCTCCATTCTCAACTCAGGTAAAATGGAGTCTTGATTTGATATTTAATTTGACGCCGTAAATGGCGGTGACAATTAGTACATATGTCTCGTGAGTGGTTGAGTCTGTCTGTCTGTCTTAGTTACTCCAGTACGCCTTAGTGTGTCGATAGTATAATTAATTGTGGATACTAGCAATGTTCAGAACCGGGAGCTGTAATCAGATCACCCTCGTACAGTCCGTGTTGAGATCCTTTAGCAGACCAGGCATAGTTGTAACTAGTCGACGCATAAAACGCTGCTGGTTTCGATGATAATAATTAGAAAACACAGTGCTGCCCGGTTAAGGTCACCCAACGCGAGCGCTTAAGCGGGGAGGGTGGCAAATCTGTCAACCCTTGACTAAATCTTCATGAAAGTGGTATCGATGGATTCCTGGGATCGTCCCAATTAAAATGAATCCAAACACGACGCCATTCGGACGATGTTTAATTATCCAAAATTGCTTCACAAAATCCAAAAAAAAAAAAAACACTCGACCCGAGTGTCGCTAAAAATAGGCGGATGATCGCGAGCACTTAACCGGGCAGTACTATGGTAGTTGCTCGAGGAACGCTGGCTCCTATTCTTTGCATCGTTTTTGTTTAAATGGACCTAATACCTCTAGTTCTGAAAATTGCTGATGTTCCTCTGTCTGAACGCTGTTTATTTCCGTGAGCATCGCTACTTTTGTTCCACTTTATTATTGAATTACTGCATGGGAATGCCACCCCTTGTGCACCAAGCAAGCCTGTTCACGCTGAATTGTTTCTTCTCCGACACTATATGCAATGATTCTTACGTGCTGTTGGCACCAACGCATTGGAAGTAAAGGCTGATCTCGCGCCGCTTGGTTCCTTTATCGAAAGTCACCACGCATAGAAATCATTTTTCACGAGGCACTTCTATTCATTACTCGCAGCCGTAGGCATGGATTTTTTGGGGAAAATTCTGTCGCAAAAGACTCTTCACTAGACTAGAAATGATTTCTATAGTATGCCACCCCCCGGTGATTTGTACAAAGCACATGCATATTGCGTTCGACAAAATTGTCAAGTTTGTGAAAACGTTGAGGACTGAATTCAAGAGTGAACCAGTGTGCATAATATGTTTTACAGTCGCACATAGTTTGAGGAGAAGACCGAGAATAAAGTTTTATAGCTTGTAAAACTGTTCCTGATTTGACTGTTCCGAATTTTCTTGTGAATGTTCTATCGAGCAATATTTTAGAAACAGACGTAGGTGAATTGTATCATAAATGTGTACATATTACATATACATATACATATATATATATCTATATATTTATACGATTAATGATTTAGGTGGATCCATTCCTGAAAAACAATTTAGCACTTCTCGCTCCTCAAGATAAGATTCCTAACCATTTAACATTGATAAAGTATTCGAGGAGGCTAAGCTGTTTTTCGCGATTCTTCAGAAAAAGGAAACTGCTTATGCTGAGACAAGTGCAAATGGAAAATGAAAATTTTAAAAAGATTTATGGCTAATAAGGAGTTTCCTTTTTTCTTCCTCCACAGAAAGAGTCAGTTTAAAGTCAAACAGACAAAAATGTACTAACAACCGACTTTCATGTGACGTAGATTACAAGATGTACAGTAATTAGTCGTGCATGGTACTGTTTCGAAACTAGCGAAGCATGCTTCATAAGAGGATAGTGTCTAACTATCGAGTATAGTAAAAATCATTGGTAACATTGACTTTAAACTAATCACTTTCGTTAATATATCTATAACAAATTCACAATGCACGTTATCCCATGGGATGTGACAGGCTTCCTTGTTCTCTGTTCCATTTATATTCTATCATGTTGTTCCACGATCATCGAGACTGTGCATTTTGGATTTGAATGAAAATGGCGAGTTAAAACGTTGCACATGCTGAGAGAAATGTGCGATCTAAAAGTGGCAATGAAATTTTCGCGTGAATTGTGACGATATCAGACGAGTGTTCCTCGACTGTCGAGTCTGACAGAGACAAGTGTTTTGCTGTTCGTCTGATTCTTGTCTCACTATCCAGCGTCTCACTTGCCCGCCGGGCATTAGTCATGATTGTAAGAAGCCTGTAAGCGGCTCGCGGAAAGAAATGTTCACTTGTGGCTCGCCATTAAGAGGAGAAGAGAACGTAGTGTTTAGTAATCGACAAGAGCAAAAAAAATGAAGAGAAAAAGAGAGAGTGCCGTGTAATCAGTGCGTCTATCTCCTTTCAGCGAGACCAACTTTCCTGAATCTCAACCTGAATCTCAACTCATTGACACGTCTGCAACAATCCACCTCTGCCAAGTGTAGGTGACACTCGTTGTTGGACACTCTTTCAAACTTACAATTAGTCCCCACGCTGAAAGGCACGCGGAGGAATACAGAGGACAGATCTTGTATTCGTCTTTCAGAATCTGGATTATGTACCTGCGTTTTCTTTGGGTTTTCAGTGTGATTTTCTCGGGCAAAATTCTGTGGGATAACAGTAACTCTTCTTTGTTGGATGTCTTGGACACTTTAAACCTTTCTCTGTTGGTAGTGTTATAAGGTATAGCAGGTTTTACGTTTATAGGTTGAAATAATCATGCCCACTTTGGTTTATTAATTATTAGCACAGATGGTTAATACTTTGAGTCGATACTTTACAGACGATACCAAGGCACAGTGAATTAAAATGCAATTCTAGCTGAGCAAAATTCGGCTATAGCCTTAAAAAAATCAATTTCTCAATAACCTGTAAATATTACGGCACTTCTTAATGCTTTGCACTATTAATTTGCACTAGTTAAATAAAAAATCTTGAAAAAATCAGAAAGGGATTAAAGGGTCCCAAGCATCCCAATGAACAAGAGTTTTCTGGTGATATTATCTCTTGAACAGTGTACATACCTACAAATGAAAAGATTCTTAAATATCAACTTTAACATGCGAGATTACCAATGTCTGGCAAGTTTGAAAGGGTCCATTCGATCATTCTCGTAGACATTAGTAGATTCTTTGGTTTCCTTACTCCTTAGTTCGACCATTATGTAGTATAATTATAGATTACTGTGACAACCGTACTTCTGTTTCTGTTAATGTATTTATTTCTTTTAATCTACACTTCTGTAGTTACTGTCGTTTTGGAATTGCAGCCTTACTGCGCCACGGGCGCAGTGCGTAGTTCCATCTGTGTGTCAGTGTTTTATTGCTTAAAATATATCGGTACCTTCTCAGCTCTGTTTTGTGTTAATTTCAGGCTGCCTTATATTCCACGTATGCGCTTCCTCTTCTAAACCCTGAATACTTTATCGCAACACTTGCGTACGGAATAAAGCGAACGTAATTTACACCCCACGATCACATATAGAAATACCATGGCGATTCGAGACATCCAGGGGTTGTACACCGAAGACTCATTACTCTACGCCTGCCGCGACATTTTGCGGTTTAGATATTTCGTGAAAGCAAGATAGCCGAATACGTGGAATATGTTCTTACCCCTTTTCCGTTCTTAGGAACAGCATGGGTTCTCCTTTGTTCGATATTTTGCAATCACAGATGTGTATCAGAACCGACCTGGCACCTTCAGTGTAAATCTCGTGAGCCCATGAACCCGTTTATATAGAATGTGTGTTTGAACCCGTGAAGAAAATTAGATCCCAAGCGATCGTGCTATCGTTGTTAAATGATAATTCTACACAGTGGCCAGATCGGCCCTGATATTCGCAAGCAATGACACTTTGGACACGCGCGCGACAATCCTGTGGCACCCCCGGTAATTTCAGCTTCGTTCGTTCTAGCGTCCCCAAACATTGTGGGCAGTAAGCTGGGTCTACGGATGACCACACTGCACGAGGAAACGTCCAACCATGGGAATCAATTGTCGACGCCCGCCCGCGACGAGGACGAAGAGAAGAGCGACGCCGACTACTCCGAATATGACCCGTACCAGGTAGTACAACTTCTTAAGTCTTAAAATCATTAACACAGAAACTAAACGATGAACCCCTAAACCGAATTATCTCAGTCTTTTGATACAATCCGATGTGCCACTACAAAATGCTTCGCTATGAAAGAAACCTTAAGGGGTTAGGTATCCTTGACAGGGAAAAGGGGTCTTATGATTTTCTTTTTCATATAAAGAAACGTGGTATTCAAAAATCGAGACATACAGTTTGTTGTAACCCCTTATGAGTTTCTCATAGTCCTACCACCACACAAGTGGCATACCATGTTTGAAAGTTGAAAAATTTTAAACAGTAGAATTCATTGGCTTCAGTAGCTTCTATACACTGCTATCAAAAGATATTTAACTTCTCAAGCTTTGAGTGAAAAGTCTGTCAGATCCTTGGGTATCTTGCCATGAAAACACACGGCCACGACCGAAACTGCACCCCGAATTACCTCATCGTTATCAAAAGCGTATCAAACACGATTACGTTCAGGCAACGGCGAAACCAGTAAAACCACTAACTTCTTCACGCACACTGGATTCTCTCGTCGAACTTCAATCGACGAAGATCAACACGCCAAGTATGAGCAGCAGTGGCTACGGTTCCCAAGCCGTGTCTACGACGAACCTCACGTCCGAGGACTCGCTGTCCGTCAAGTCCATCAGCGTGGACGAGACCCCGGACCTGGAGTACCGGAATCTGCTGGACTACAAGAAGCCGGAGCGGATGGACAGCTCCCTGGTGGAGGAGACGCCAGAGGAGTACATGGGCGAGGTGACCAACGCCTTGGACAAGTTGAACGTGATGGGGAACAGCTGCGCTGAAGGTTAGTCGCAGGGACTCGGAGGAAATCGCGCGCGGAGTGGGTCGAGATTAAAAAATTGAGAAAAAAAATTGTAAATATTATTTAAAGATGTCTCTATCTTTATTAAAAATTTTTAATCGAAAATATGTTTTTGTCACTTAGAATGAAATTCCAAAAGAAGTGGTATTTGTTCACCTGGCCTTGGTGGTTAACTCCATTTAGGAAAATACCTATTTAGTATTGCTAAAACGCCTGAAATTCTGAAAGGAGCATTTTTCAAATTATCATGCCACTCAAAGTGTTAATTTCAAAAAGCAATCGTGGATGTGCATAATCTAGTTTAGTCTAAATGTTTAGCTATTTATATTTCCGTGTGATGTTGCAGAGCGTACTAGAAAGAACCTGGAGGATACAGGTGCCTACGTGGATGCGGACATGGATAGTCCAGTTTCCTCAACGAAAAGCGATAGTGATGCGAACAGCTGTGCAACTCACGTGAACAGTGTTCACAAGAAGGATGTACCCAGTCAGGTTCTGAGCAATCGGAGGAAAAGCGATATGGAAATCAGCCAGGCGTCGAATTCAGGCGAGGAGAGTCCCTTGGAGGGTAACTCGGTTGTACACACGAAACTACCACCGGGAAAGGTGAGAAATATTGCTACCAGACCTACTATTTCAGTCTACAAATGGGTGTATCTTAAAATGTACAATATTAGGATGGTGCAAAAGTTTTTTCGCTTTATGAAACCAAAGTCTTTATTAAAAATGAAAATATATTTTAATCTATGACCTTCAGCCACTTTTCTGGTAAAAGTACAAGTAGGTATAGTGAAAATTACATTTCCATGCACTTGTTTACGTTTCTTCAAGATTTTGAAAATGATGTTATCACCGCGACTTAACGCTGTGAGATACATTCTTAAGTTACGTTGTTATATCGTCGGTTTTGATAAAGGATGAACTGAAGATCTGTAGGCGGTCAGATGCACAAAGCCCCATGAAGAATTAAGAATACACGACGCCTCTATGGGGTTATAGTTCCCATATCATAACTTAGATTGGTAAAAAAAAAACACCATTTGATATATTTAAATGAAAAAAAATTGCAACCCATTTAGAACAGCAGAAGTGATCTGAAAATGTCCTTGATACCTACACCTAAATACTTTTCTCTAATTCTAACCACCGCCAAGTATCTCTCTACTTTTCTCATATCTTCAAAGTATATCCATTTATAGATACGTTACGCATACTAATCTCGATTATGATTCTCTAACATTCAGGTGGTACGACGAAGGAAAGCTTCTGCAACAACAGGAAGGCCTACCAGTTCTCAGCACAGGGCTTCATTCCCTATGGTCCGTCCACAACTATCAGAGAGCAAAGCTGCAGCACGACTGGAACAATCGATGCAACCCAACATGCCCTACGAAAACGGTGACAACAGTTCGTCCGAACGCATCGATGGTAGATAATCCTTCTTCATCCCCTAAACTCTACGTTGCCCCATAACGAAACGGTGGAACTTAATTTCTAAATACTCGTTGCAGACGATGTGAGCGACAAAAGTTCAGCTTTCGGCTCGAGACACGACTTGAGCAGAGTCGAGACATCAGTCCCAGACTGGGTGGTAGTTGGTGAATCGGTGTTGGTTCGTCCCTATAGTTATTCTGGAGTCATAGCGTACGTTGGCCCAACAGAATTTGCATCTGGGACGTGGATAGGGGTGGAACTCGACGCCCCAACTGGTAAGCTTCAGTTTTAATGTTTTTAACTGTCCAGCGTTTGCGGGCACTGCGTGACTTGCCAATCTCTGGCACGCCCACATCCGATATTTGATATCTCGTTAAAGTGTAGGAGTTATTTGATGGCAGTTTACCTTGAAAATCATATTTTATACTAGGAACCTCTGGAATTGTACAAGGTGTTAAAAAAGTGATGGTCACTGCTTTCAGGGGTGAATCGACACCTCTGGATCGCTTAAAGATTTGTAAAAGATTTGCTGTTTCTTTTTAAATCAAAAAAATCTAAAAGGAACCATAAGTCGCAGACGCACCGTTTCCTAAGAAAAATTGATCAAATTTTGGCATGCATATAATTGATGAAACCATTTTTAACGTTTTTGAGATAACCGTGCGTGCAGCTGATACTTGAATTTTGACCGCCTTCGGCTGAAAAATTGAAAATGAAATAATCCTCGGGATAGTATTCAGTAGGGATACAGAAGTGATGCTTTGGGAACACAGTGGATAAAGAAATATAGAGGTATTCTCTATTTGTACAGGTAAAAACGATGGTGCTGTGAACGGCCATAGGTACTTCACGTGTCGACCGAAATGCGGAATCTTCGTCAAGGTGGACAAACTAATCCAAGACAAACGAGGCAGAGCACTTAGGAACTACACTTTCACTCTTCCTCAGTCTGCACCGATGCGCAGAAGCGTCAGCAGAGGTACATATAACAGTAGCATAGCTTGCAGCATCGACGAGATATCTCGCGATTAGAAAACTATAGCTCTTAAAAGCAAAGCTGGAGGGGCTGTGAAAACAGGAGAAACAAAGTCCCCAGCTTCTTCTATTTCACTTTGATCAAGGAAAATTTCCA
This sequence comes from Andrena bicolor, assembly GCA_960531205.1. Lineage (NCBI taxonomy): Eukaryota > Metazoa > Arthropoda > Insecta > Hymenoptera > Andrenidae > Andrena > Andrena bicolor. The sequence goes on along the minus strand of OY482668.1, from coordinate 11,254,275 downwards.
ACCCCTTCAGTTTTACTCCGGAGGAATTTAAATATTACCATTTAATTTATAAGATATCCTGTTTAAAATAAAGCTGAAGGGGTTGGGAATTTTATGTTCCTTATTACTCAGCTCGTTCAGTTTTTTTTCAGAAGAAATACCTCGTGACCCAATGGTAATATTTCTCGAGTCCTCGCGAGAAAGAGTCAAGGGGTTGGGAAATAAAGAAAAGAGAATTTCAAACATCTTCAGTTTTGCTTTAGATGGGACATTTCGTGATCTAGTAGCAACATTTATAATCCTCGGGGATAGAACTAAAAGGGTTGGGAAAGAAGAAAAGGAAGATTTCCAACTCCTTCAGTTTTACTCGCGGGAGATTTAAAAATTACCAGGGGAACATAAGATATCCCGTCCCCAACAAAACTGAAGTAATTGGGATCCTCCTTTCCCTTCTCCCTCAACCCCTACAATTTCCCCAGAAAGTTATAAATCCTGCCATTTTGTCATCATATACCTCTTTAAAGTCCCCCTAATCAAAAGCTTAATCCACCCATGCTCCTGCTCAAGAAATGAGGTACTCTGTGAAAGCCACCATAATGACCCATTAACGAAAGAAGACGATATTCCAGGTGAGGGTTTACATTCCTTGCACCGAAGTCGGAGCCGAGGGGAGGGCCTCTCAACGACAGGCACGCGATCTTCTCCCCGTGGCAAGTAAACGGATCACACACCGCTTCACCGTAACTTCGTTTTACTCTAAACGCCACTAAATATCCTAATTGCTACATGCCTATGATTATGTGTAGCAGCAGTGTTTCAGTCCCTTAGACGTTAGGGCAGCTATGGATTATTAATACTTATAAATATTACTTGAGATATTAGGTCGTTTAACGTGTATCACACAAAAAAAAAAAGAAGAAAACAAAGCATGGGATGTTCACCTCCACCAACCCTCCCCCACCCACCCCCCAGAAACCACCCACTGATCTTGAACGGAACATGCTGATCGAAAGCATAGCGTATCTGATTCGCATCTTTCAGTAGATTAGAGAGGACCGATACACGCGAGGGCTGCGGTCTTTATGTATCGAGAGTCAGGCGGCGACGTTTCACATGATTTCTATTGCATTCCACGAATTTTACGTTTCGCGACTGGGATGACGAGCCATTTAATTTTTACGTAAGAAGAGAGAGCATCGTTTAGTTCGCGTGGTTCACACGAATTGTACATTGTCAAAAAAAGCCTATCGAGAAAGGGCTGCAGCATGAAACAGGTAGCCGATCCGATAACGATCACCTCCTCACCCCATCTCACACACATACACATACACACACGCTTGACGGTTGGCAGCGTGAAGGCGGCCGCTATTCGGAGAACCTAATCCCGTAACTGGATAAGCGTCAATCGCATTTGCAAAGTCAGATCGAACTCGGGACGCGGCAGCCAGCGGGATTCGCAATGCCTCGAGCGATCGCTGTCGCGAATACAAGCATATATACACACGAATCTACACACACTCTCCGAAATTACCCGACGGTAATTTGAATCGTGTCGGAGATGTGCCCAGGGAAAAGAATCGTAACGAAAGGACGAACGCCCAAATGGAAATACCCTTTAAAATACTATTACCGCGTTTTGTAGATTATTTAAAGATTTTATATGTATACAATTGTTTCATATATTGTATTTTTTTAGCGCAATCTGTTAAGTTCCTTTTTATTGTAACATACATCCTCTTTATCCACCAGTTGTGTTATATTACGCGAACGTAACACACGTTAATTTATATAAATATATATATGTATATGTATGTATGGCGCAATTTGTTGATACGTGCATGTTGCACGATACAAGAAGCCTGCATTGGCCCGCTGCGGTCGTTCGATCAACCGATTTCGAGCGGGCCAATGGGTACTTTCTTTTCCTTTCTCTCTTCTCTTCTAATTTCACCCGGGTTGCAACGTGCGGTACATAGGATCGCAATACTAGGTTCGTAAGTTTCTTTTTAGCTAGTAGACATCGAATAAACGAGCTTGCTTTCAATTATATTAATTGCGTAGCTGTGGTGGGTCCGACACCTCGTGGCAGACCACGGAACTTTCCGTTCGCGTTCCCCCCCACACCAGTCTACAGTGGGGAGCTATACATGTACACACACATACACACTCCATACACGTATATATATTTGATACATTTGAACGCGATTTGCTCAGTACGTGGGCGACGATTGATTTCATTTCGACAGGACTAAACGAACTCTACACGTGTATATTACCTTATATATAAAAGGAAAGGGAAGGAACACCTAATGTACACGCGTCCCACCAGGCAAAATCAAAACGACGACGACTGTCATATTTTTTTTAAATTCACGGAATAGATTGTGTAGAGTACGAAGAGACGGAGGAATCAAATGATAAGGGGGATGTAAAAGGAAGAGATTCGACGATCGCGGCGGTTGGATCGTGAATGAAAATTCGCCCAAATTGTGAACTACTAACACAACCAACAACAACAACTTCTGTCCAATTAGAACAATACTAACGCTATCAAATAATGAACATATTACTGTATGTAATATTTATTGAATATAAATAATAAACTCGCCCGAGGCGCGACGATTTCCTGCCGCTGACGATCCAGATCTTCTCTGGCTGGTACATTTTGGAAATAGGATAAAATGAGAAAAAAGGAGATTGATATCGCAACGATGCCTACTCGGGAGGAAAACGTCGCGGCTGAAGGTATTCTGTCCATTTTTTGGTAATCAAGATTATTAAAGACAAAAGAAATTAAGACTCACGATGTCACAGTGATGCTACATGCCTGCCCGGCATAAGATTAATAAATATTTCATTTCAGCCCCTCCCGCACCATTTTTTTCTTGAGTTCGGTTCCTCGATACAGTCAGCTGTATCGACTCGTCTACTATTTCCCCATCGTTTCTGTGACTTACATTTCACTCGTTTCTACTTCTCGAGCCTACACGAATTACATTAACGCTCTATGTTCCATATCTTCTTCTCCCACTGTTCTATTTCTTGATACTTGTTTGGAGAATTACAGCGGAGCATCTAGCATTGACGGAGCTTACACAGCCTATTCCATCCCACGATAAGACAATGTCCATTTTTATCGTTATAAATTATCTAATGATAATCGTTCACAACTATACTTTGTACCCTAACGGACTTCTAGAATAATATTTTCGACCAATCGGTTTTACGAGTGTCTCTGTGGAAGACTTCCGAGTTTAACATTATCCGTAATTGCTGCAAGCAGACACGGTCACAAGTTCCAAAAAAAAATGTGAAGCGAGTTAAATGATACGAATAGGAAAAAAAAGACAAGGGGTCGCACGGGTCCATTTTTTCGCGAGAGTGGCATGTATTTAAAGCGCTCTGCAATCTAACCGATTCTCCTAAACTATGGCTGTGAGACTAATCTTTTGCTGTTTACGCCGCTCCCTCGTTTTCTATCCCCGCACCGCTGCTCGATGCATACACGCGCGTCCACGCACTGCTTCTGCACCCAGCCGACAACAGGGTGCCACCGTGTACCGATTGAAATGTGACGCGGCACTGACTAACGCGAGGCCACACTGAACCGCGGGAGTCTATTGCGAGAACGCGTGAAACAGTTTTCAGTGAGATTCGTTTTTATGAGACTCGCTCACAGTGGTGTTGAAGAAATCACAGTGGTTATTCGCTAAGAGCTCGGGGACCGGCGGTGAGCATATAACGTAGAGGGGTACGATTTCGAGCGATCGTTTCTCGCCTGCGCAGGACAAGAGTGAGTCACGAGTGGTGGGGATAGCGCCGAGCTCTTAACGTATAGGCCAAACCGAGCTCTTAGCGCATAAATACCGTATTGGAATGCTTGTAATCGCGAGCTACTGGAGGGACGAAGAAGTGAGGTATAAGATGAGTGTTCGTACAGACAGTTTGTTGATGACATGTGGGAGTTCAGAGTTTGAACACTGTGAACTTTAAACTTCAAAGTCACGAACCGTGGATCTACAGATAATGATTAAGTGGTAATTAATGCTGGATGAAGGAAGGGACTTATTTTTTAGTAAAAGTTTTAAAAATCTGTTGGAATCTCGGGATTACTTATGTTATTAGTTGCAAGTGAATTTATTTTACGGGACTCGATTAACTTGAATAATGTGGCATTGATGTTTTTGATTGCAAGCATTCGAATACTGTTCACACCCACTGTTCCTGTTGCCTGATCTACGGCAAGAATAATTATTCGCATCCACTAGCTTCACGAAAGTTCCAGGCATCTTTGCACTGTGTGGATTCGTTTGTAAATTTCAAATTTGCTTCAAGAATCATCGCGGCTTATAACACATGGGGTTGTGACACGTGAAAGACATTAAACACGGTTAATCTTCTTCAAAAAATGAATTTGAATTAAGGCAATTTCAAAATTCTGAGTTTCTAGTAATTATGATTTTCTTCGGCTGTTTGATCAGAAGAACACTTCTACAGAAAATTATCACCAGTAAACAAGGCGCGCCAATGCAAGTTTTCATTAATTTTTCCGATAAAGAATTAAAAAAAACCGAACAATGAAGTCCATTCACGCGTCGCAGCCCAACATCCATTAAAACCCTCGAGAGTCTCGAGCGTTATCCGCGGGGTCTGCATATTTCCAGTGTCGTCAATTAAAGCGAATCGCGAGCACGTAATATTGAATTCGGAACTCTTCTAAACGCTTGGCAGTGAGAGACTGTTCAAACGATCATCGCTGAATACATTTAAAAAGAAAACGCGAAAAAAAAAAAGAAACAAACTCACGTATGTGTATGTATAACGTAAGCGAGTCGAGTTTGGTGTTATATTTTAATGTAATGTAAAAAAAAAGAGCAAGTAACAAAAGACAAGACGTATGTGCGCAAAAAAAGGGGAAACCATCAGACACACACACACTGGTACTTAGGCGTTTATCGACACAGTATGTAAGAAAATTAGTACGATGTGCACTAGCTTCACGACTTGGTCTCCTACCTCCCATCCCGCCCTTGCCCTCCCCTCACCAGCCATCCCCTTCTGTCCGTCGTTAAATCGTAGTGACCGATACCGACACCGACATTGTACATTGCAATCGAGTCAATCTTGTACGTCGATCTTGGAGCGACCAAATAGAATCGTCGACCGTGCAACTTTCGTTCATTGTACCTTCACGAATCCCCGACACGAGGAACGACGTATTCCCGAGCTCTTAGCGATATTCATTGCAATCGTTTGCGAGAAAACAAGCCCGAGTGATTATAAATGTTTTCAAAGTATCGATCTCGAACTTACAACCTTTTTATTCGGTTCTCTGAAATTTATATGAGAAGGCTAAGTACTTGAATACTGGTACTTGACGCGCTAAGAAATTCAGATACCGCTTGGAGGGATATTAAAACTCTTAGATAATAGTATTCGGTACGTTGAGATACTTGAATACTGGTACTCAGTATACCGAGACGCTCAAATACTGGTATTCAGTACACTGGGACGCTTAAATACTCTTATTCAGTGTACTGGGATGCTCAAATACTGGTACTCATTTATACTGAGACGCTTAGGAGCTGATACTTAGCATACTGAGGCGGTGAAGTTATATTAATGCGCCTTCAATATTCATCGGTTTAATTACCATTGGTTGCTAATCACGTTTCGTTCCAACTGATCGCTGGCGGTCGAAGGTTTAAAATGGAAAGGAGGAATCAAAAATGTCGGAATACGGTCGTTCCGATCGGTCGGGGAGTCGCCCTGTAATAACTTAGAGCACCTCTTCGGGTCAACCGCAACAAGAGAAAATTAGTACGAGAGATGATCGATAACTAGATTGTAAGGACTTTGGGAATTCTTTGTAGGTCCGTAGAACTGCTATGTCACTCGCCCCGGCACTAGGTGGCCGGAAATAGGAAAGCCTATTTTTGCATTGCGTGATTAAAGGCAGAAAATGTGTTTAGAGTCGGTTCCCGTTCAACTGAAATCCACTCGGATGATGTCTTATGTAAGAATACGGGACGACGCAAGGACGTATCGCGGGATGTCCTGCCATTTTACTGCGCTGTTGCCGTGATCGCGTGCTCGTTTTCACTTTAATCGACTCGATCTACAGAAATATACCATTCGTTCGCCCCCTTCGTGATTAATTTTAACCCTCAATTGGTAGGGCAAAGGCACGATAACCCCGATGGCTCTGCCGTCGCTCTGGGCAAAAATCATTTTTGCCCCCGTTATATTTAATTGTAAATAATTATTTTAAAATATAATTTTTGACAGCGAGTGAAATATTTCGTATGCATTTGTTGAATACCAAAAGCCTTTTGTTTTATAAAAAAAATTAGTAACTACATGGGTGATTTAACAACAATTTATAAGTTTGATACTAAATTCAAACATGTATTACTTACCGTTTCAAAAAGTTTGACATTTTTATTGTTTTTTATTGATTTTAATTTTCTCTTTCTACCAATTCTGCCGCTCTGGATATTACGACACGATTTAGAGTGAACATGAATGACCAGGGAAGTCTAAACTTTAATAATTCGTACTAATTTGTACATATTGTGTGATTTAGTGCAGTTTATGCAATTTGTCTAAATTATTAAACAGGAATTATTGGATATTTATCAATATTCAGTGTATCTTTCAAATTATTTCTGCATAATACTGTGGCTATTGTTCATTTAATCAGATAAAGTATATTTAGTTTCAATTATTTTTCAATCTGATTTTCAAACTCCTTCTCTCACCCTACCAATTATACAGATAAAATATTTTCTAAGGTATAACGAATATTTTAAACATATACTTATTTGCCGGCAGTAAAGAGTAACAAGTATACACGGTAATGTAAAAAAATTAATTCCCTACAAACATTAAGCAAATCTAACAATCTACTACTACATTACAATTGAATGGCTACTATTTAAGAAATATTGAATACCATATGTATAAAAAGATATCGAAAACTCTATAAACATTCTTCAGAAAAAGTACAAATCTAAATGCTCGATGGAAAGTAATCAAATATGGCGGCGCCAGTACGTTATAAAAATATATAATAAACCGAAACAGAGCCCCTCGACATAATATTTCCCTAATAACGATAAGAACAAGTATTCAAAAAACTCGAGGGTTATATTTCGCTATTTCAAGAAACATTTACATTAACGAGTTTATATATGAACAAATATTTTACTCAATACAGCAAACAATGATGCATGCCAAAATGCGTCGCAAGTCTATGTTTAAAATATAACCAAAATCCCCAATGTAATTTAAGATCAAAGCAACACACAAGATTCGTTTCATAATTATGTAAAAGCGGATTATTAACAACAAAATCTTACCTGGCAAAATACCGAAGCCTAGCACGTGACAGCGAAGAGCATCAGGCAATCGAACTTGTGTCGTCCCAACGTCGTAACGATAAATCGCTTCGATCACAACCGTGGCAGCGTTCGAACATTCACTAAGAATTGAAATAAGCCACTGATACTTTCGACATTTTACAAAATTTCCGCGAGAAACAAGATACAATCAGCTACGCAATTTACGACTCCGCTAAGTATTAACTGCCACCTGCAAACAAGGGTGTCGTCAACGAGCTTCGATATAATCGATCGGTCGTCAAAATCTTAACCTCGATTGTTGAATGAATAATCGACCCAATAGCCCACAAAACTTCTCACGATCGCGTAATTCTAGGTTAATGAAAATTCGAAGGAACTGGTCGTGGAAATCACGCGAATTGTGCGATGTAAATACGCGATAACTATCGCGACCAGGTTCCATCGAGTCGAGCGAGGCGCGATCGCGGTCGAAGCGACTGTCGGTCAGGAGTGTATAATAAAGTAAGATAGATGAGAGGCGTTTAGGCGACTTTTATTTCGTGTTACGCGTAGGGAGCGATTAATGTCGCCTCGGTGGAGATTCGAATTCCATTAAGAGCGTAGAGTACGATAGCTAGCGATCGAATTAGCGCCGTACCTTTTCGCGCGCCGGTGCTACTGTGCACGGAGGAACGCTTCAGCACGATGTTATTGTTTCTGTCTCGCTCGCTCTCCCGTCCGCGGGCGTAAACACACGAAGCACAGCGCGAGGATCCGAACGCGCGGTAGTTAGAGGGAGAGGGTGACAATTGTTGACAAACATGCGTGCCCGTGAACGTTTGGCTATCGTTCGTCGGAGGCTCGCGTTACGACTGTCCTCGGTTAGCCGAAATGCCGCAGGCAAATAGATTTTCGTCTCGTTCTATGGGCACTAGCTTTCACTTTCTACGCGCGCTTGTCGAGCTAGTCCCGCGTGCTTCTATAACGGAGATCGTCATTCTTGATTTCATGCCACCTTTCGAACGTCTGTCCACGCGAATCACACACGGTACCACCACGCGCGCGCATACAGAGCCGATCGCGAGCGTGCGCACTAGCGGCGCGACGTGCTTACAATTAGCGACGAGGAGAGGTAGATGTAAGAAAACGGAAAAAAAAATACATAAAAACATGATAAAATCGTAGGTAGGGGATATATATATTCCGCGTAATTTCTTCGAAGGAGGCTAATCATCTTCGTTGTTTTAAGTTTTCTTTGTAGTGGACTTGATAGCGAGTCGCGCGCGGTTACCCCCCGTGCTTTAAATTGCTGGAACGCAAGAGGGTACTGTCTACTTAACACTTTTTCGACCGCGTAGGCCATCTGAGGGCGGACATGATAATTAATTTAACGGAGATAGATCGAGAACTGTGTCGTAAACCGAGAGACGATGGATCACTGTGTAATAGTATTATTTTGTAAGCAGTCAATAATATTAATAATAATAATAATTGTCGGGAGTAAGCTGAAACACCGTATCACCCCAGAGAATGAAAATTTCATTGTATTCGTTTCGTAAGCTCGTCTCGTCTCGAGAGTACCTATACCTCTATTGTTAAATATTATACATAACTGCGATACATGCATAGAAGCTAATTACGAGTATGACTTAAAACATAAGGTGTGTACATTTTAATTTTTATGAATATAATAAAAGTATAATTTAATGTTCTGCCTGCGTCTATTGTTTCATTTCCGTCCTTCTGCAGCTTGAATTCGCGCTGCTCATCTACAGACGCGGCAGCGTCTCGACTTATCTTTTACTCGTAATCCGGCTAATCCAACCTTACCTGAAACTTATTTCATTAATATCTCATCGGGCCTGCAATATTTCCTAAATTTAAAGGCATTTTCCTGATGTAAACCGCGTGTAAGCTTTCGAATAAGACCAAATTCAATAAAATTGGTCCACGTATGAGAGAGATATCGTAATATGTTGTCATGTATTATACGAAAATGTTAAGATTTTCTTCTTGTTCTTGTCCTTGTTTTTGTGATTCTCCAACCAAATTTTTGTCGACATAATACGTATACGCGTTACACGCACACTTTCAGCCAAAAGAAACTAACACATGTTTCCTTCGTCAATCGCTATCTTCACTATGCAATCTACTCCAAATTAATCCAAATTGGCTCCGCAAGTATTTCACCGAATCTTACATTGTGTTACACAGTGTCGTCTTTGCACGCTGCTGGAAAGCACCTTTACCGTTAAGGAACTAGTTCTTGATCAGGCTCTAATTTTTTATCAGTTCATGAAATAAATCGTTCTTTTGAGTTTATGTCAATAAATAATTGCTTGAAATAATTACTAACATAAAAACTGATAATTCAAAAATATAGGTGTTGTCTGTGAAAGCAGTTAGTATTGTTAATTTTAGATGATCAAAAACTAGTTCCTAGTCACCTTATTATTTCATACCTTATAAATAATTAAATTATATACTTATTTTCAACTTTTTAAAATTTTTCCTTGAAGTTTAAACATTAATTCAACTTTTAGTATAAAAAAAGTCTATGGTTTAATGTTTTATTAGGTTAAAAATAAATATTAAAGCGGGAAACCCTCTAAACTGATCAGAAACTAGTTCCTTAACGGTATGTACTTACAGTACATATAATTATTATTATCTTCTATTTTTTTTGTGATTTATTTGATAATACTCTTTTCCGTATTCGACTTTTCCATGTACTTGGCGTAATATTTTTACTTTTTTAAAGTTTCTTTATGGTATTCTTCGCTGCACCAAGTCGTACAAAAACAATTCGCAAAAGTAAGTAAAGAAAAAATATTTTTTTAATTAAGTAAAACTGTTAATGCATATGTTACGAATTAGAAGATTGCATTTGTAAATAAAAACTCCCCCTTAAAAACTCAATGTCAACTTTTCCACGCGAAAGAGTGGAGACCAAAGAAAGTTCGTCAGGTTAAAACAGGAGAAGCATTTCGCATTATTTAAAAAAAACCCACAGACCCTGTTGACACTACTCGCGCCACTGTTTGACATTCGCTTTTTCAATCTGCCAACAAAGCTGCCCAGCCAGCATCGGCAAATATTTCGTGTCTCGGGAGAGGGATGGAACAAGGCGGTCGCTGAGGAGCTCTGTCAAAATTCTGTCACCTAATTATACGCCGATCAGCATAAACGTTAACGCAGACAGCGCCGCAATTAACATTCCGCGCTTCCGGCGATCGCGTATCGCCCGGCGACAAACGAAAGTGCATCCTTTGTCGTGGGCCCTCCGCGGGGCGAAAGAAAGAAAATCGAGACGCGTGCGTGGGCCCCGCGCGCCGCGGCTGAAAAGGGAAGGGCGCGAGGTTGTGGCCGCGTGCACCGACTCACGTGCCTGCATACACGTGCAGCTGCATTATTGGCGTGAGGCACGCTCGCCCAATTTAAATATAATAGGATGACTCCTGTGGGAATGTCGGTGACACCGGGGGCCCCGAGGATTCCAAGGTCCTTTTTGTCCCGGTGGAAGAAGCGCGGACAAGAAGCGAGACGCTCGCCGGCCGATCTCTGACAGAGCAAACAGAATGCACGTGAGTGCACTCGAAGATCTTTTTCATCGGCATGAGATGTCTGCAATTAATATGCCACTTCGACGACCCTCTCAGTCGCATGTTCGCGGGGACGGGTCGCGTACCCACCTAAGCTCATCCACGCAGCGTGTCCCCTCTGAATTTGCTTTAGATTTAGATGAGTCGATGCAAGGGAGGATGAAGCAGACTTTAACCGAAGGAGGCATCCGAATCGCTACATTGCAAGAGTCCTTGGTAAATTTGAAGATACATGTGAACGTGTGGATAATCATTAGAAGATTTCAAATGGACCTAGAATTTTTCCGAAATTGAACTATTAAATACTGCAATAACCGTTGCACTTCAAATTACACCTGAGATTTAACAAAGAAGACATTAGCACCAGGAAAGTATCTCTGACCCTAGAGGCTCTAGAGTAATACTTATTAGAATGTATCGAACCCCCGGCTAGGAGCTAAGCAACGAGTAGAACGAAGCTTGGCGTGGAAGGTGGAGCGAAAAGGTTAACGCACGCGGGCCAAAGGTTTCGTTACCGTCTCGTTCAGCGCGGGGATCATCGATTTTTGCCAGAATTCCAAGAACCGCCCTAGCCATTGACATTCAGCAGCCGAGAGGGAACCATTGCTCGGATGTAACGCAAGCCTTCTTTTGCTTTCACGTCATGGCCGTGTTCCCGTGGTGTAAGAGCGAGTCTACTTGTCTCTTTCCCTTCCATCTTCCTCGCCTTCTTTTTGCCCCTCTTTCTCTCTCGACACGAGTGCGTACGGGGCACCGGGGAACGTGTATACGCTTATATCCTCAGCGTCTCCGATGCCGCGACGAGGAGCGTGCGTTTCGAACACGGCGGGATCAGTGAACTTGCCCATGGCCAGTACACCAATCGTCTGGTCTTCCCTTCGCGAATGATGCACGGATTATATACACTCGCCATATAAATACATCGAACGGCCATCTCTCTGTGATACCGATCACCCGTGCGTGACGGATCGTATAAAAAGAGGCGGCGTTTTGCACCTTGCCACCATACCGACGCAACGACGTGTCCCTCGCCACAGGATGCATAAATCACTGTGGATCACTCCCGTTCACGCTAATTCGGTGATTCGGAATGGCTTGTTAAACTGAGAAAATGGTTCGAAAACTGCGCCGGGCGCTTTGAAAGAGAGATGAGGAAGTTCTGGGGTACACGGTGCTTGGCAACTGAAGAAGTACCTAATTCATTAAGAACGTGTGTCTTTGTGGTTTATGGGCAGACTTGATTTAACAATTTGATTTAAATCTTCCAATTGAGAAGCTTGCAGCAAGAGGGGTGCAGCTCCATCTTTACCGACTTCGAATAAATTGGAAAAAACTGTTTATAAATATTATTGCTTTGACTTGACATTAAAAGGAGAATACTAATTGAAAAATATATATTTTTATAGAATAAGTAGCAGTTATTGAGTTGATGGGTTTTTATTTCTATTTTTGGCGAAAAAGTAATTCTATAATAAACATATTAAAGTTAATATTAATAAAAATAGACAAATTAGAAATATTAGAAATAGAAAATATAAATATTAATATTAATCAAAATATTAGAAACAGAAAAGATTTCTAATAGTTCTAAATTTCTAATTTTTTAATATTTCTAATTTTTCTATTAATTATTTATTTGCAATAAATCACTCATTTCTTATGAGATAGAATTCTTTTACGTATATTACACGCCATAACTCAGAAACTCAAAAGTGGAGTTGCACCCCTCTTGCTGCAAGGCCCTCAATTGTACACTTTAACTACTTAGTGATATATAGGGATGAAACGAGGTTGGATTCCCTAGTTTGAGTGATGCACCTATGTAACTACTTAGTGTCTCAAAATTGACACGTTCTTTTAGATCGTACATTGCGGACGTAATAGAAACTCCTCTAAATCAATTTTTGCTAAAATTCATATTTTACCACCACTATAAGTAAGTTCACACCAGTTGCCTACTTTAACTAAAAAATTATATTGCTACGAACCCGACGCTGTTGTTTTGTAAATAATTCATCATCTTTGTCACAGATCAATTTTTCATAAAACTTTACGTACTCGGAGGATTATCCTCGTACAAATGATAATTAATTTTCAGAAAACGAACTCTTCACAAATCCCTGAAAAGAATTCTCCAACCAGTACCTCTGCCTTCAATTGCATAAGGGCTTTCAGAAGACCAGCGACTTACACCGATTCCCGTATACACCAGCGTTTCCCCGAATTTTCGTCGCGATTCCCTGTAAAGGCACCGGGCCAGATGAAAGAAGAACGCCAGCCGAGCATACCGCATTCCTATATCGCGCACCATCCAAACGCGTTGAATTCAAATGCATTTATGCGAGAGGCACTATCGGCGCCTCCTGCTCGTCGTTTTTGATCGCGCGAGCGCGTGTCGAACATGAATCTCTCCTCTTATTTTTATCGTTAGCCCTCCCCCCCTCGACGCAGCGTTAAATACAAATTTCGCGCTGCCCCCGGGGTCGAAGTCTGTACACGAAAAACAGCGAACGTGCTTATGAGGCGGGCTGGTTCCTCGTTGTTTTGCAGCAGGCGTGGCACGTTGACATGACCGGCGCACGTGCATAACGTCGTTGTTCGAGCGGTTGCGCCCGCGCGAAAACACCGTGGGGTGCTGGCTTTTGCGCGACACTCGGCGGCCCGCCAACAGGCCCGAGGCGTTAAGCCGCGCTCCCACTTGTCAGACCCGCGATGGTGGGAAAAAGTGTTCTATTCAAACTAGAATTCAAAGATTCCTCTAAAAGTGTATTCTATACTCTCCCTTTACGTGGGAAAACACAGTGATCTTGCAAAAGAAATTAAGTTATATTATTCAAATGTATTTCCTAAGCTTGTGGCATTCAATTCAGATGAAAATATGTATCGTGTGAGTAAAATGGAATTAAGGTTATTATTCATTCATTCTATTCAGTTATTATTCCGTGCAGTCTTCAAGAATTTAGAATTGCAATTGCGAAAGTCATATATGGTCACGCAAGTGTATACACTGTATTCGGAATCGGCCGGAGAAATGAATTCTTCTGAATGATGGCATCAGAGGATGAGAGAAGTACAAGGGAATCAAGATGAATACAGACCGGCGCAATTTAGTGAAATTTTCCGTTGGCTTTGCAACGTGACCGTGCAAACGTTTTGATATTTCGATCACGATAGACCCGATGGAATAGGAAACGTCTTTGGGACCATCCGGACTTAAGTTCGGGCACATGTGTTACGGGGACTCTACATACCGTTTGCATATAAAAATTAGATATGCCATAGACGGTTTCTGAATTAAACGTTGAATTATTCAAGCGATTTCCCGGGGCCGCAAGGTCGGGACGCGGTTAGTCGCGTTACTGGAATCCCTTCGGTGCTTTTCGAAATGCCGCCTGCACGCTCGAAAACCTTCGCCTCGAACGGGCAGTCACATTTTTTATGGAACCGTTCGTTTGGAGTTTAGCCCGGTTTAAACTTTCAAGCGTTCCTATTTAACACTCGAATCGAGATCGACTTCATATTTCTGCGCATAGTAGATGAGGTTTCTTTGTTTCATATATCGAACAATTGAGACAATGACTCAAGGATAAAGGATTTAAGTCTGTTATTTGATTCTGCGGTGGTGCCAGAAATGTTTCTCATATTTCGTCGCTTATTAATTTAGAAGTGACTATTTTATTAACATGAAACCGTATGAATTTTTATGTAAAATTACTGTCCATTTTAATAAACTTCGTATTTTGTTGTAGATACACTGTGCAATTTAATTCTCTAATTGAAGGAAGTATTACTTGATGAAATATGACAATTTACTTGATTGTAAATTTTCTTAAAAGAAATGAAAATAAATTTTTACAGAATACTGTCTGTTAAGTTGATTTTTTAGTGTAGGGGAGACTCGGGGCAAATGTAACCCGGGACGAATGTAAAAACATTTATAAAAGTTTTGCCAATTGACCAAAAATCGTGTCTTTCCATTTTAACCGACTTCAAAAAGGAGGAGGTTATAGATTCGACCCGGATGTTTTTTTTTATGTTTGTTCCCTCATAACTCATCAGCATATGGACCGATTTTGATGATCATTTTTTTATTCGAAAGAGGGCGATTCCCCGGTGGTCTCATTCTACACTAAATCAAGATTGGCCCAATATTTTTCCAGTTATAGTTAATAATAATTTATTTTTATGTTTGTTCCCTCATAACTGCTCATTATACAACAATCCCATCTCCCCCTCAGTTGTCGGCAAGACGCAGCAGTAAGCGGTTTTACTAATATTACTGTTCTATTGAAATATTATACCAAAAGGAGTTTGTATTATTATTATTCTTTCAATTATGCAGTTTTTTGTTCTAGTTTTATAAAATCCTTTCAACTGTTTGTGTTATTTATGCTTATATTTATATTTAGGGATCGTTCTTAAATTACGTAAGGGTACTTTTAGTGATATCTTACCCCTTCGCTCCCCCAGTATAAAAATTCGTAAGTTTGTATATTCCAACCCCCTCCGTTTTTACGTAATATTTTTTTCAAAATGTGTATAATACATTTAATTCGGTTTCGCGATAATTAAACTAAAATACTTTTCTGAAATATTAATGACAGAATCTGTGTTTATTGAAAATTAGATTAAAAAATATTACGTAAGACGCTACCAGACTTCCCCTCTCAGTAAAAAACGTAAGAAATTCGCGCTCTCCTGTCCGCCAAAAAGCCTTACGTAATTTAAGAACGTCCCCTCATATCTATCTATAGAATAAATAAAAATATAATTTAAAAGCACTTTTCGATTAATTTCTTTTTTTACTCAAATTAGATAGTGTTAGAATCGTCCCTAGGGGTAGGGCCAAAAGTAACGAATGACTCATTTTAAAGAAAGACTAATTTAAAAAAAAACTAGTTTAATATATTCCAAGTTTTTCCCAAGTGTGGGAGTGTTTTAAAAAATGTATACCGTTTAAAAGTTGCAAACTCGAAAGGGCAAATGATTACGTTTTTACACTAGCCTCCCCTAATCACAGTTGGCAAAAGTATATTCTGCAGAAGAAACTGAAAAAAAAGAGACAGGTGGAATTTTTATAATCTTCTAATATTACAATACTTTGACTGATAACTGTTCCCCGTTTCTGCTGGCACTTGTGTATAAAAATCGTGAAACTATTTCACATATCAATAGTTATTCCTAAGAAAAAACAATATCCTCCAGATTGGTCTTCTCGAAGACCATGCTGAAAGTTCGATATCGTCACGCACGTACGCGGAAAGTTCAATTCCCGTAAGTGGTTTAGAATTCTGTTTATTATTCCGTGGTCATTCTAGAGGCGTCGTTATCTCTCCGCAACGTTTTCATTTCAAGACTATAACTTTCCAGCAACCCAAACAAAAAGGCAACGATCACAAAGACCCACTTTATATAACGCGTTTAATTACTACACATCTGGATAGTATTGTCACACACGTTGCACCAGTGCCAGCGAATCGAACCGTGAAATTAGAAATTCGGGCCCACAGAAAGACATCGCGACAGACTTGCGTCAACACAGATCTGAGAAAGCGTGATCTCGGTGCAACTGCTTCACACTTCGTCGACTTTTGTACACACTATTTCCAAACGAAATGAAAGAGAATTTAAAATTCTGTCCCTCCAAAATTTCACTATACTTTCAAAGAGAATTCATTCCCCAAGCCCCGCCATTTCTCAACTCATTTTCCATTTCTGGAGAAAGGAAGAAATTGGCAATTGAGTGCTCTTCGTAGTGTGCAGTGCTGGAAATATTTATTGCATCAGTTGAATAAACACGTTATCACTTGAAGAGTGATTTCTCAAAAGGGCATATTTCCATTTTTGACGTTGAAGCAAATGTTCATGACATTGCCTTAATAATGTTAAATTACATCTCCAAGTGGCACAAAATATTACAAAATAGATTTCATTTCGTTTTGAAAAATTGAGGTGAAAATACTTGTTTCGTACAAAACGTCTTATTTCCATGTTTGTCTGATGACATATGTAGCGAAATAATTTTTTAGTCCGATTCAAAACGGACATTGTACTCATCTATAAAATTCTTATGAATTTGAAACACAAGGAACTTAATTCTATAGAGTTAACCAAACACATTCTAAATTAATTTAAAACTGTACCTATACTGTCATGGTATTTTTACAATTAAATGTGGCAAAACTAAGTAACCATAAACATTATACTATATTTTGCAAATGGCAGAAAAGATTGTGTAAGTTCTACAGTTTATCTCCAAATGATTTCATACAAAGGGGTTTATTTTTTATAATTTCCATCAAAAGGGCCTATTTCCAAACTTTTTAAATAACTATTAAAACAATGTGGCTAAATTTAAAACATTACCGCTATCAGATAGAAGAATAAAAGTTACGTGTACAAATAAAAAAAAGAGTTTTTTAATAAACGTAGGTACCACATTTAAATTTTTCTTTATGTGGAAATCTGTCCTTTTGAAAAATCACTCCTCACTTTTGCCTCTCTACGAAAATATTAATGCAAAAATGGATAGCTCACTATCTCTTCCAAAATAAATTGGATACCAACCATTTTATCAATTTATATTTCTACAAAAATTCTGCATGCTGCGTAAATCTAAAAGTGATAGAATAAATATATCCCAGTACTGTGCTTTCCTCCATCCTCCATAGAACTTTCGTCCACAGCGAGCAGACGAAGGTCTGGATCCCCATTTTCAAAATTGTGCATCCAATTATCGATCAGCGAATCAGCTTCAGGGTGACGAGCCATTAATTCGTCCCACTGCCTCCGTCCAGTGAATTCGGAATTGCCTGTTACATTGAGATCGCGCACATGATCGAGGCGAGTGGAACGACTTCCTACCGAAGTGATCCAGCCGCTTCCGTCATTCCGCGGCACGAATCCGCGGAGCACGGGATCCCAGGCACGTGCCTGCGTGATAGTATTTATCGATACGATCGCTGAAACGCACAGAAACGTGTTCCCACCTTGGCTTTCGAAATCTCCACTCAGCCAGAAAGATATTAATAAATCCAGACGCTCGCGTGTCGCGCACGTGATGCTAATTAATCAAGCGTCGCGTGTTATTAAATTCGCCGCTGGCCGCGACACGATGCACCGTTGAGTGTTAATTGATTTGAAAGAGGGGGGTTAAGAGATTTTATTTTTGATTGCTTGCACTTTTGGTGGAGTATGTGCTTGGTTAGGGGAATCGAAGGAAATGATTTGTGTTAGCCGAATTTGATTTAGCCTAGAACTGTCCTTGGGTCACTTTTCACCCAAATGAAATTTGTTACTTGTGTAAACATTTTTCTAATTTCGAGGCAAAGGCCATATGTTAATAGGTGAGCTGAAGGTGTAGCGTGATTAATCAGTGCTATTTTGAATTTTTCTGGAACACTGGTTGTGATGTTTTTTTTGTGATTTGATGAGATTTTGATTTTATGGAAATTGGTAAATTCTTGTGAGTACCTGTTGGGTGGTTAGTTAAAAAGAAGGAGATTGTGTTAAGAGGACTTGAAGGTAAATCTAGTATTTTATCAAGTTATGGGCAATTTTGAATAATTTTTTTTATGTTTGGAGGTTTGAGTTTGAATGAATTGGAAATGAAAATAGATAAGTTTAGACGCCCTTGTGCAGGGAGTTTATGAGGTTGAATATCATCGAAGCAGGTTGCATTGAAATATATTGAAGCTATTTACCCCATGTACAGTTGTACCACATGGCGATGCTGTGCAAAAGTTATATCCTGGAAGGATTTCATCAAATTGCTGACAATTTTCTCCTACTTTACGCCCACTTTTCCCATTACGTATCATTCACCCTCGTTCTTTCATTCCCTTTTACCATCCATCCGTTATTCTGCTCATACGCTTATCTATTTCCTTCGTTATCTTCCTCATTTCCTACTCCCTTGTGCAACAAAATAGGAGACGCAACCAGAAGAGAAGCTGGCTATATCATCTCGTTGCAGGTACTTATACTGTTAATTATCGATAATAGTTTTATGTGATTTTTTCAGATACATATTTGGTTCCATATCTTTCAAAAAAAGTCCTACTAGGTATTAGGAAATGAAAAGGTTTTGCCTTCAAAGTAGAAATTTTAAAGTAGAAATCGCAGTTCCAAATACCTACTAGTATTTTTTGTGAAATAATAAAGCATTAATTTATATAAAAGTAAATCACGAAAATAATTATTAAATTTTCTAAACAGCATTGAATTTAATATTCACGACCAAAAGTGGCTTTACAATGAAAAAAAGGGATTTAAAATACTTTATTAATTTAGCACGCGTGACTCAGCGATGACCCACGGCATTCACCGGAAGTAAATTTGGACTCGACAGTAGAAACGTATTTTCGCAGAAATCTGACCAAAGAGAGGAAACAAGCCGTCGAATTCACTGGAATAATCATTTCCTTATAATTAAACATGACATGCAACTACGACATTCGATCTGTTTTATAATTTTTCATTGAGAAATTTACATTTCGTAGAACACTGAACATTTTAAAAGATTAATTTCTCCCACAGGAGATTGAAGTTTTAGTAAATCAATAAACAAATACGATTAGAGGAATTCGACCATAGCATAAAAAAATCTTCGCTTTCAGCCTTCAATCTTCGAACAAAGGTCGGAGTAGGATCACTCAGCTTAGATAAGGATCGATGCAACGTGATTTCGGAATTCTCAATCGAACTGATTGTGAGTCACTTCCGAGTCTGAATCCCCTGGGCATTTTAGATTCCTCAGCGATCGACGCAAGCCGATTCGCGAGATAATATGGCGTAAGCAATAAAGCGTGCATTAAAATCTTCCATGGAACAGGAAGGGAAAGAAACTTATTGGCATTGTGAGTCACTCATTCACCAGCCACGATTCTGTAATACGATGCTACAATGTGACGCATTTTTGTGGAAGGAACAGCCATTGACTGATAAACTTCTCAATGCGTATAATCACTTGTAAATTCGTAAATTCGATTCGGTCTGAAAAGTACACAAATGTAAAAAATTTTTAGCAAAATTTTAATTGTGATGGATCTTCTACTTTTCCTTCGATGTGCTCAAAAATCTAAACAAAAGGGTGACACTGTGTAAAAAAATTATAATATGTTGAAATAAAGACTTTCAAAATCTTCTAAATTTAAGTGTTTTATTGAAAAAAAAAAACATTTGGTAGATTTTATTGGAAAACTCTGTCTAACAATTTGGAAACCATTTTTCCAGTACAGAAAGTAACAAAAATTTTCAAGATTTGACTAAAACTTTTAACACCTCTCAAGAATAAAAATTTGTAGGATATGTACATAAGATATTCGGTGGAAATTGAGGCAGAACGGTGATTAAATTAATTGTGCATCCATGGAGGTCGAATGTCCATTGACACTTGTCGATGCAGCGGATGCAGAAAAGATGCATTATTCTCGCAGAAATTCACAGGCAGCTAGACGAACGCATAGATATTCCTTGCGTCCCCGTGTGCTGACCTTTCCTGATGATCCATCGCGTTGCATTTCAATGGAACGGGAAACACGGTGCAGTTGCATCCCGAAAGCCTTGTGCATAATTACGCGGCCAATTCTTTGCATAGGAATTATTTATTAGTGTCCGAGTTCGGTCGGGTTTCCTTCTGGACGAACTGCGTTCTTGCAACGAGTTGGAAGGACAGGTTGGAGGATGACATTGGGGAGACGTTAAGAGGCTGGTAAAGAGGAGCGTCAATAGGAAGCAATTGCGATGAAATTTTATAGACATATTGTGCAAATTGTGGAGTTGAAATGGTAAATGATGCAAGTGCCAGGAGTGAAAATTTTCAGTGTTTTCTTTTCAATCACAGTGACGTTGGTAAGTACTTGTGATGTATATTTTGTGACAGCCCTAGAATCTAAAATAAATTACTGTAATGCTCACAACATTCACCACCATATTCAGCATTGAATTAACATCCTTTTTCTGTTTAAAAGAAAAAATTGTCTTCCTTGGCACTTATATCGGTTGTCATTTTATCTCGTCAATTTCAAATGACCAGGGGAAATGATTTGTTGATAGTTTGGATAAATTTTACGTTTTGGCCCTAAGAATTGTATTTTTGAATATAATTTTTTTTTACTTTTCCATGATGGTTAAAAGAGATGATAGATGTGATAATCAGTTTAGGTTAAGAGCAGCAGAAAGCTGTACCTCGCTTATTTTGTAACATATTCTAATTTGCTCTGTGTGCAATAGAACTCATTATTATTATTATAATCTGGAGATGATTGTAAATATTTGATCATTTAATAAATACGAAAAGGGACAAAGTAAAAATTGTTTCAAATAAGACGCTGTGTTTGTTTGGACTAAAATTTTATTTTCTTATCCTTGTGAATGTTTTATGCAAAAAAGATAAAAATTCCAAATGGAGCAGCTTTACGTAATTCACGTAACACGATATGTAACGAGTGCGTTTTAATCGTGGTCAAG
Organism: Andrena bicolor; assembly: GCA_960531205.1. Taxonomy (NCBI): domain Eukaryota; kingdom Metazoa; phylum Arthropoda; class Insecta; order Hymenoptera; family Andrenidae; genus Andrena; species Andrena bicolor. The sequence continues at coordinate 11,232,881 of OY482668.1, read as the reverse complement.
TAGGATTACGTACGTGTATTGAGAGGTAAGAATTTTTTACCGTCCTGTGGAAAAAAACGGGACGATCTGCCTCCTTCCAATTGACTAAATAGATTTTTCCTAGTCACAATGACGTGGAGGAAACATCAACTTCGAGAAATGCATCTCGCTAGAATGCTGTTTAATTGCACGGAAATTCTAGGACGAGCTATACTTGGAAGGTTCAAGTAGCTTTCAAGGTTTGAATAATTTTAATAATAATTTGCGAAAAATTTGGGTAAGTGGAATACATAAATTCAAGCGATATTCGAGTAACAGGGGTAGATAGGAATAAAATCAGATGAAATTTGGGAAGCTTCAAGGAAATAAATGAAGTTTGATGGGAAATTAATTTGATTAAAATCCAATACACCACAAATAACTTCAATCAGAATTCAATATAGGTACCTCAGTCAAATTTGAGTACAATTCAATATACTTCAAACAACTTTGATCAGAATTCAATATTCCTCAAATTACTTTGACTAAAATCCAATAGGTACTCTGTAAACAACTTCAATCAGAATTCAATATTCCTCAAATTAATTTGATTAGAATCAAATACACCACAAATAACTTCGATCAGAATTCAAACTACCTCGAATAACTACGAACAGAATTGAATATTCCTCAAATCAATTTGACCAGAATTCAATATACTTCAAGTAACTTCGATCAGAACTCAATGTACCTCGAATGATTTCGATGTGAATTCAATACACCTCAAGCAACTTCAATTAGAATTCAATATTCCTGAAAACAATTAAAACTTCGATATACCTCTATATACCTCAAATAAATTTGATTACAATCCAATAACCCTCAAACACAATCAACTAAAACTCAGATCGCACAACATCTCAACTCCACTCCGTTAAACAACCTCCTTAAATTCCCCTCTCCTCTGATTTCAAGCTGGACAGAAAAAAGATCCACCGAAGACGAAATCTCCGTATGGATGCAACACCTTCCATCTCGCATGACGACCGAACGCGTTCGTGGTTGCTTTCGTTAGCGAGGCTTTAGGAATTTCCATAAATTGAACGAGCTGACGGAGAACGTCTGCCCTGGCTTTCTGCTGCTTGGCCAATTACTTAATTGCAACAGATTTCCTGTCGGTGCTATTGCGACCGCACAGACGGACTAGATTTCTCGCTACGATAACTGTGCGTTCGTGCGTACCACTGGCAGTTCCCCGATGATGCCGATGGGAAACGTCTAAAGCGCAATCTTCTCGAAACAATTCGCGCCGGGAACTTCCAATAAAAACTAGCCACTACAATCTCAACCACGCTACGTAACAAAATTAATAAAAATTAAACAAACTAGGGTAAACCAATCAGTAATTGACCGCATACCAGTGAATGACCATTAGGCAAAGAAATGTCAATTATAAATGTAAAAATCACTATTTGTTTATAAATAGAGTGTAGTTGCACTTTTAATATCCCATATTTTTAGTTTTGCGTATTAAACAAACATTAATACGTAGAATTCTTAATAAAAGTATGAGGTCATTTACTGGGCTTCTCATTCAACAATTCGGTCATTTACTGGTTTCTTTACCCTAAATCCTTGTCACACGATATAATTGCATGGTTCACGACTGCAATTTCAAACACATTCCATGGCCCTGCTGAATCTACTTACCCAAAATACTAATTGCAAATTGAAAGCACCTTAATACTACAGGAACGAAATGCAAAAATTAAACAAATAGAAATTTTTCTATAATTAGTTACTTTATTCATTATTTTTCTATCTCTGTGCAATAACGACACTTAATAATAATATGCCATTACAAATAACCTTATTACTGAAACTATTACTCTTTGGTACTTCCACTCAAAGATGAGCAAAATTTTTATTTGAATCAAATTTCAGATAACAAATAAAAGTGAAAAAACTTACATATTCGTTACAAATTACAACTTCGTTCATCAAATAATCTAAAGTTAAAGTAAACTTTTATTTGATCCATTATTCAAATACTTTTTTATTTAATTAATGCCCAGCTCGTCTCCCACTCCATAATTATCACAAAAAGAAATCACGTGGAAAAACCCTTACTGTCGAAATACGAGAGAGAAACTCGCACCTGAGATTTCCAATTCATTCCCAATCACTGCCCACCATATTAAGAATAAGATTATGCATGGAAAAGTCTGGTTCTCCTCACATGTCGTCAAGGATCTCCACAGATGTCGCCCAGATGGTGTCGTTTCGTCGATTAGTCTGAAAGTTATTCTGAAGGGATAGGATAAACCGTGCAGTTTATAATTTTCGCCCACTGATTTCCATAACACGTTCACTGGCCAGCGGAGAAAAGTTCTACGCGGGGCAGATTAGGTCACGAGTACTTCGAATCGGCGAATGGATTTCCGACGATGCTATTCCCTGTGGGATGACTCTCGATACTTCTTGGAAAACGATCCTCTTTACGGCTAAGATACACCGACTGGTCCCTTCATCCGCGCGGAACAGGTTCCCGAATGATTCTCATTAAAGATAACGCGACTCGTCATTCGACTCGAGTTTTGCACGCTGCACGGGTGACAAGGCTCGCGAGACTTCATTCATCGCCTGTTCAACGGACTATTCGTCTGCCAAAACGAGAGCGCGCGAGATTTGAGATAATTTTTAAGGATTTGTACTGTTTCGATTGTATTGGAGGTTCTTTATTTGGGCAGGAAAGAGTTTATTTTATAACTTTATATTTAACTATGTATATCTATATATATATAAATTATTTATATAATTAGAAATAAATAATCAACAAGAAGCTTATCTATATATAAATGATTTATTAATAAATCAAAATTTATTTTCTGAATATAATTATTTATAAATAAACCTTTCGAACTTGATAATATATAGATTATCTATGGGTTCATCGAATTAATAATTAATTTAGTTCAATATATTCCATAAATTAAATAACTAACTATATATAAATAATTTATATATACTTAAATAAATATATATATATGTAATTAAATATATAATGTAATTAAAGGTATAAAATTACGTGGTTATTATGGAATTGTAGATATCAAAGATCGAATGGAACTGTTGAAATTTTCTGTAATTTTTTATTATTATTGTTTCTGTTGCTAGAGTAATTCATTGAAACTTTTATTCCATGCATTTCAGCATAAATAGGGAAGTTTTATTTTCTTGGAAGTAAGAGAAAGTTCCAGTTAAACAGGCACATTTATTCTGCTTTGAAAATGTTAAAGTTGTGGAAAGCAGATTTGCCGTCATGGCATTCCTATTATTCTTAGTAAAATAAAATAATTATATAAAAATCACAACTCGCATTCGTTTTTATATTTATTCTGCCTCGAAATAATGCTAATTAAAAATATAATTCTAACTTTTATATTTCACCTTAAAATATCTGTTAAAAAATATATGATCCTTCAGAAGTTTTATTAATCGAATACAAGATAACTGTTAAAAACTGAACTTTTCCAATAGAATTAAAGTACCTACTTATAATTTACAATGTTAACTTAAAACAGAAAATAAATAATTTAAAAATTTAAAGGTCAGTAAAGAATTTTTATTTAAACAATTTTATTCGATCCCTGATAGATATTCAGGCATAATTTAATTGTGAAAGCCTAGAAAATTTAAGGTTCAGAAATTGTTAACCTTATTTAAAGCTTTACATTTTATCGATCAGCCCCAACACTCGAATAATGTATAAAAATACCCCTGTAATCGCAAAGTATGTGAAATTTATATTTACCAAAGCACTCAACGACTTCTGAAGCACTCTCTATTCCCATTTAATTCATATAATTATGTACCCATTTTTCTAATCTTTCAACGAGCATCTCGACAAATAATAATTCCTTCCCAATAATTCTAGCTCAAAAGATGGTGGCGATCCTAAAAAACTCATTCATTATTTTCTGCAGCAAAGTCATTGATCTAAGTGTCCCCGGACCAAGTCACTTCCTCCCAACATTCATAGTGCCTGTTTCCAACATACCGTCAAGGACCCAGTTCCTGATCAGTAGCCAATTCCTGATCAGTTTAATATATAAATACCAAATAATAAGTCTATCGCGTTACAAATTTATTCCAAAAAATTATTAAATAATTATGAAGTATTTTTAAATTTGTAGGCAAACATTTGATAGCTCATAGTAAAATGTTTTAGGTTGATCAGAAACTGCTCCCTTTGCATCTTAAGTGATCAGGAACTGGGTCCTTGACGGTACATTTATATGCGTTGCGTAGGGAAATTTTCGGTAATGACGAAAGTAACTTCCACGAAGTTTGTCAAGGAAGGAAACGAAGGTGTGAACTTCTTTCGAGGCAGGAAGGAATCGATGCCATAATTCGCTGATTCATCCATTACGAGAGGAGCACCGTTCATTTTTTACCGTGCAACAAGTAACTGGCTTCAATTATGCATCGACACGGAGGGTACGGTGCAGCGTTGCTCGTGTAATGGTATTCATAGACGATCCGATCGGAAGAGATTTGCCGCTGGAATGATGGAAACGATGGATTCTCGAGTCCATGTATCACTGTCAAAGTGCACGAGCCAATTCTTGGAGGAATCGGAGCCATTCCTTCCAGGTATTTCATGGAGCAATCAGATATTTCTAGCAGTAAATTATACTAGTGGATACTACTAACGAAACAAACCACGAATCGCAATTTTCATTAAACAAATAATTATTTATTGAATATTTGATCTATTAACATTTCTATTTTCATATATCCAATTTCTATAATGGGGCCCAGATGCAAGAAATAAAGGATCCCCTAACAATTTTTTAACGGTAAAATAGTACAACACCTTTTCATGGAAAAATGATAATGATAACAATAAGAAAGAAAATAAAATAAAAGAAATAAGGAAATAAATATTAAAATATTTCAATATTTTTTTTTATTACTACATCATTAATAATATTAGATTAATGTAGTATTATATTATTACGTTAAAATTATATTCTGATTTCTTTTTGGACAGTCCTCGCATACTATCAACTATGGTATGCTTAGCAACACATCGTCACAATAAAATTGTGGTGCGCCCGTAGAATTCAGCCAGTTCTGTATTTACCCTAATAGCATTTATTGTTGTCATTCTGATGGCCAATTAATTCTCAATTTGGGGATACTGTGAGCCAATCAGAAATGCTACTAGGGTAGAGCGTGGAATTTCAGTTAGTTTATAAAATTGAATTAATTTTAATCAAATAAAATTTTTTCCTTGTGATTTCTCTTCCTTTATTTTCTTATTTTTTCCTTTTTCTGGAGCTCTTGCATCCGCTGCACCCCCCGGGGGTGTGACCGGTCCTGCCCAATACTATTTACATCCCCAAACATACTTCAGCAACATCTTTATTTCTACCAATTTACCAGCCACAAGAATTAATCAGTGCTTACAACGCTCTGCTTCACTTAATCCACCGGGAATTCCCTATCAAGTCATCAGATCGTAACACAAACACCACAATGTGTCGTTCAACCACAGTGGTATCTATACTTATACAAACACCGCTGCTTAACAAACCAGGAAAACGAAAACGTCGCGAGTGATTTGAAAAATTGCGCGCAAGCCCACGTTGAAAAGGAAAACGGTAGAACAGAGGTTCATTGGAGGCCACAATGAAGTGAATTAATGCAAAGTTGTTCAAGTTGCTCGATGGAACACCGTGAATCACGAAAGCAACACCACAAAGGCGCGCTGCCCGATACGTTTTCCCGATTGAAACCGTGAACAATTATCCGCGGTGCTTGCCGCAAGTAAGGATGCTGACTCATTAACGGACGCACAGACGAATGGCAGACGCTCTGCGTTGAGTGCGTGGACACAATGAATTGCGGACGATTCGACTCCAGCAGCAATATCGTGGGATATTAATGCACAATGGGGCAGTGACATTGAGGGATATTTAAGTGTTAAATACTTTTTTAAGGGTACAATAAGTGAGTTCTCTTTCAATACAAATGCAATTATGATTTCATTATGGGATTTGAACATGTTTTGGAAGGAAAGGAAGTATCATTGATTTCTCGATTTTATTCAGGGTAGTTAATTGAATAATCTCTGTCTGTATTGGGAAAGGGTGACTCAAAAGCAGAGTTAGGCAAAATGTAATCTAATTACAAATTACAAATTACGATTACGTATGACTTTTGAATTTAAATATGTTGTATCTGCATATATTCTATAACATAGGTAAGTATTGAGTAGTACAGTATTGTCTCCTTATGGGCTCGGTTTGGTGTACACGATGTGCGTTTTTCGCTATCCCCACCACTTTTGTTTCACTCTTGTCCGACGAAGGCGAGAGCGAGATGGAACGAGAGCGAGCGAGAGACACTGGAAGCGAGCAACGGCGGTACGAGACAGACGACGCGTTGATGTTTTGTCTCGCTCCGTCTTTCGGACGCCGTGACACTCCGTCCTTTGCGAGCGCGACGGGCGTGCGCAATGGTCGCGAGTCCACACGGTGAGCACGGGAACCGCTTCGCAAAATCTTGACGCAGCCCGATTCATTCTGAGCGTTCGCGCCCGTCGCGCACGCCCGCCGCGCACGCAAAGCGTTCCATCTCGCTCCCCCCTTCGGCCAGAAAGAAGCGAGAAACGAACACTCGGAATTAGGGCTCTGTTCATGATATGGGTTCAACGCCGGCCCCGACCAGCGAGCCCCCAGCGAGGAAATACTGTAATTGCGTTCGTTGCTTTGGTAAATAGAATTTCTTAACCCTCCGTGGTCACACCTTCTCATAATCACAAATTGGTCACAGGGGGTTCACTGCACCGCAGCGTCATTTTTTAATTACCATTTTTGTATTTTCGAATCTTTTAACTTCTCTAATAGTCTCGTCCTAGAAAAATGATCTTTTTATAGAAATGTAAATTTTGATATGATGAAATTTATATTTGAAAAACTAGTTGTAGATAAAAGCGATTTTTTTTTGTTAAAATTCACCAAATTCGTAAATTTTATAAAACCTAAAAATTTACAGAAATATTGGCAAATACATATTCTGGGGTGCGATACACCCCACGTGACCACGAAGAGTTAAGTACCTTAACTTTTTAAGTTTCTGCTTTGGCGTAGAAGGATCATAACTTTAATTATGAATAAAATATTATCCTCAATTGTCCCTCTGCCAAAGAAGCACACACAACTCACAAGACTTAAATCAATCCTGGAACTCAGCTTAGCGCGGTAATTATTTCACCAAGCGTTATAAGCAACAAGTGACGCGCAGAAATAAAATTCAAAGCCAAACCACAACCACCTACATTTATCAACCCACCCCCTGAATCTCCACTAAAAATAGTCCCAACCCAAAAGTTGAACAAGAAATCTACCGACATAACGCACCACTGTGGTGATTGAGGCCCCCGTTAGACCAACAAGGCACGTGCACTCCCCTGCAATCTGCATCGGGATCGCCTTAATGGAATCAGTTCCACCATTTTTCATCCTTAAACAGGGATCCGTCGCGTTTCGACGAGCCAGTGTCACGCGATAGCCTTGACCAAGGCGTCGCGAAAACGAGAGGAAAAAGGCAGGGAACGCGAGGAATGATGAGTCGACGGGATCGATAGGCGATTAGAATTAGACAGGGGGAGGGGGGGGGGGTGACAACGAGAAAGGGAACGGGAGTCGACCATCAGATGAATTTTTGGGCGCGGCTCAGACGATCCTCTCGAGCTGATGTCTTTCTTCCTTTTCTTGCTAATTCCTGGCACCCACGGAGGGAAGCTCGTGTCGTACCCTCCCCCTATAACGAATGTCCCTTTCAGGGAAGGTTACCCCGCTAGGGGCCCCGAGGAATCCATCGATAAATCCTTTCTAAGGCTAGATACGTTCTCAGGACGCTTCTAATAGCGGCGAAACAAAGACACTAACTGCCAAAAGTGCGAGTTTGGAACTGATTGGGGAAGACATTGCAGCAAGAGGATTGCAGATGCATTTTTGACAGTTTTTTAGTTGTGACGTGTACCTAATATACGTAAAAAAAATCTATATCGTTTGGTGCACGTTTGATGGAAATCGGATGTCAAAGGAACGATTTATTGCAAATTTTGAACCTGCACCCATTAGGTACTGTTTTGTGCAATATGAACACCTTATAAACAGCTTCTGTTTCGCAAACGAGTGTTGACTAGGGATGTGGATATTTCCACAGACAATGATGACGAGCAGGTCTCAAGAATAATGTAATATTTTTATTTTTTATGTCTACAACAAATGTTAACATAGTTTTTTCATATTTGATTAATAAAGCAACAATGAAGTAGTAAATTGTATTCTTTATTGTGCATATTCATATTATTGCAACTTTGGTGCAAGTTGAGGGCAGCCCCAGATTTTAAGAATTCGCCGAAAAATAGAAATAAAAACTTATCAACTCAATAACTACTACTTACTGTGTAGAAATATGTATTTTACTGCATGGTCTTCAATCGATGATGGAGTTATTTTGTGCTTCTTTTGAGAAAATATAGTGTGTGTAAGGTGAAGTGATGGTGGAAGGTTTGAAGGGTTGGGAAAGTGTCACTTAACCCTCTATAACCCTCTTCAATTTTCAATTTCAATTTCAAATTTATTTTCGTTTCATATAGATTTTATTTTAAAATGAAAATTTGTGATTGCTATGGTGTGATAGTTGAATATGGAACTTTCGTGATTTGCAAGCAGATAATTTGGTGGTGTTAAAGTATGTTTGGTTTCTTGTGCCATGATTTTGTCTGGCTGGAATTTAATAAATAAGGTGACTGGAGTGCTCTAGATAAGGATGATTGTATTGGGGCGAAGCATGAGTGATTTTTATATATAGAAAGCCAAGAATTAATTGCTATATGTATGGTAAAAATGCTGAGATGGGAAGTGAGTTACCACTCTATAACAATGTTCAGGTTCGATTGTATTTTATTGCCCATCATTTGGAAAAGTTTATATTCTCAAACTTTTGGTCACTAGTGTACTTGGAACACAGGAAGGTCGATTCTTAAGGATGTTGAAGAAATTCTGGAATTAAGGTCGGGCCTAGTTCGTGTTTAAGGTGATCGTGCAGGGCGGTAATTAATTGCACGATAAGACAATATAATTAATGTGCTGTGCGGTCGAATAATCCGAATTCTAAATCACGAAAATTGCGGGAAAATTACTTACAAAAAGAATCTTCTACAATATTCTGGGCGACGTGTTTAAAATCATCTTAGAATTTTCACTTTGAATTGTCCTTCCGTGAAGAATTTGCTCTATCAAAATTGTTTCTTTCTTATCAGAATGGTACATGTTGGTACACAGTTCATAGTACATTTCCGCGGATCTTCATGCTTGAAGTAATCTTTTACAGTAATAAGTTTGCAATTCCTTTATCACGACATTCGAGCACGACTGAAACTTGATGCTCCCCAAGCAGGGGACAGATAAAATGGAAATAAAGCGATTTCCACAGAAACGTGTTCAAGATGCACAAAAAAGTTGGTACGTCGAGATACAAAGCATCAGGGCGCCGCCGTGGCACGTGCCAGCTCATCCACACGATAAAACCTAACAAATAAGTTACTTTCTGTGACCTACTATTTCCAGAAACAAATTAATTTCTCGCTAAATACTGAATCACGATAAATAAGATGCTTGAAGAAAGAAGAAATAAATCCACTTATTGTTCTTACATTCAGAGCGTGGAGTGGGAAGAAGAAAATTGAAATCGGTAAAAGTATTTACGTTGCTTTTATCGATTTTTCAAAATACTTTACAAGCCTTGTGCTTTTTTCGCGATTTAAAAAATAGGTGGGTAGGGTTTTTGTTATTCAACAAATACCTAAAAAACTTGGACTCACTGGCAAAAATGATATTTTAAAATAATTATTTAGAATTAAAAATGATATTTTCCCGGAATGACGAAAGAGCTAGATTCTTATTCTAAACACAATTTATAAAAAATTCCCCATTTCATACCAAAAACCAAATATGCAAAAATCCCAACAACCCTAATTTCAGAATAATCTAAATAACAAACAAATGCAACCTCACAAGACAAATCAACAGGTAACTAAGAAGAATCCATTGGAACTATAATCCACATAAAAATTCAGCTGTCCCGAAAGGGAGGGCGCAGTTCGTCGGCCATTTTTTTCCGAGGGTGTCCATACAAAGAGGCGCGGTTCGCAGAAATCCATTTACCCCCTAATTTCTATGGCCACCGTCCGCTTTGTTAGCGTCCTCTGGCTGCTGAAACTTCCAGATACGATTGCAAACTTGGTTCGGCTGCATTTAAATAGGCTTAGGACCGAATTAATGCAAATGCATTCTGGGCCGCTGCTAACCCTCGGGTCATGTGGGTCAGAAGGAGGATCTCGTCTTTGCCCCTTTACCTCCAAATAAAACAAGCTTAACCAAACCCTGCCTCCTCCCGCCCCGCTCTCATCATCATCCCACTCCTTTTCTTTTGTGCCTGCTTCCACAACGTGCCTCCTATTTTCATTCAAAATAGGATCGGTCGGTTCTTCTTTACGTTCCCCCGACTCTACATGTGGGTCACGTTTTCCCTCGAAACTGTTTCATTCATGGATCCATGGTGTTCCCGTAGCTTTCTTCATCTTCTACGCGAAACCGAACGCTCCAAAGCAGGCTGGTTCTCAGAAAGCTCCGCGGAATGCTCCGACGATAGAGCATGCAGCGATAATTACAGCTTCCGAAAAGCTCGGTCACGTGCTGCCGCGCGTGTTCCTTCATCGTGCTTCATCGTGTTTCGTGTCACGTGGACGATCTCGCAGTTTCGCGTACGTCTAATGTCTGCCGCTTCGGGGAAACGGGGCAGCATATTTTTGGCAAGCTGCGCGAAATGGGACGGACGGTGGATTGCATTTTAATTTCCTAGGGAACTTAGACGGGATTTCAAAGTTTCAACCCTTGACTCGTGGTGAGTCGTATGTTAGCATTCATTTTGCTGTCTTCAGGGTTTGAAGAATATTTATTGCAAATTCAAACGTATTTGTTGTAGGTACTATGTACGTACTATATTTATATAATAACTTGTGAAATAAGAGCCGAATAATAATAATAATTACGATAATGTAATAGAAATGAAAGATCACTTTTCATGGCCAGTCACTTTTGGAAGTTTCGAAGACCTCGGTTTTCTTAAATCAACTTTAATTAATTGAGAGTGAATTTAATTGTACATGTGCTGATAATTAGGGGAGTATCTTAAGTACAGAGAACTCACACGAAATAAGTGGTAACTACAATTTTTTAAGGTTTTATACTTGGACCATTTTCATAACTGTGACATTAGTTTTGCTTTTGGTGCTCAGTGTATCGTAGTTTTTTTTTATGGATGGTAATCTATCGTGGTAAGTGAGCCATTCGACTGTCGTAACTCTAACAAGGATACATTCCGATTCGAGTTTGATGAAACTTACGTAAAAATTAATTTTCATAAACATAGTTGACACGTAGTTTTGTTATTAGTTAGTTAGGGAGTCTAAAGACTATGAGTTTATCAGCTGCAACTTTCAGGGCTGTCTTCACCCTTCAATTTGGACGTTGGTTGATAAAAGATAATATGTGAAGGGTAAGGGGAAAAAAGTGAATGTCACAAAACAGCGTTATGGACAAAAATTAAGTTTTAATACTTTAGTCCATCAGTAAAAAAAACAAGGTTAAATGAATTTAATTTACGTATATAATTTTCTTCTTAAAAAGTTTCTTGTTTTACAGAAGCTTATGCTTAGGCAAAGTGTGGGGGCATCCCGTATTTTGTTCCAATGCAGGGTGAACATTTCCTGTTTTTAACTAGTGTAGCAAATCTTCCACCTATCACGTAAATAGGGGGTATTTGAACTTTATACCCCTTTATAAGTCGACAGTTCCGTGATCCCAGTTATCACCAACAAAATATGCTATAAATCGCAGAATCACGAAAAATGGACATTCCCGATTTTTCTCATTATCCTTCAATTGGTGACAAACATTTTCTTTTAAACTTCTCAGCTTTCTTATTTCTCAGTTTCTTGATTGAGGCGAGCGATAGAATGAGCGAAAGGTTCGTTATAACCAAGAGGCGTGCAATTTATATGAATTGGTTTGCCGATTAGTCACTGGTCGGCGGGCTCATTTGCATTCGAAATTCGTGCACCAATCCCGATTCAAGATCAGGCCTGCGGTCGTCGGCTTCGCAAAAAGAATTCTTGGGAATGGAAAGAGGCTTAAGGACCTGGGTGATTCATAAACGCATCATGTGATTCCACAGGGTGGCCAGTTCCTCGATCTTTCGCGGCAACAAAATTCGCGCAGGATTCGTCAACGTCCATTGTTCGGTGCCCGAATAACGAAGTATGATTGTTCATTCATATGTGCAGTGAAACTGTCGCCGCAGTCAATGACACATAGGGGAAGGTGTGGCAAGACGTGGTACCCCGCGTATCTCGTGATACAAACGCACTAATCAAAATTGAGCATATGCGTTAGACGCGTCGCTATCGGCGCCGTCAGTCAGCACGGAATCAGTGAAACATGTGGGCGCGTGACGAAGTTAAATCAGAATTTATAATTTATTGGGACTTCCTTACTTTTTCCTTATTTTTAGCACCCGTGACAGTGCTGTAATAATATAGAAGATCTCCGGTACATTAATGTGTTTCTGAGGCAGAATTTAGCTGGCTATAAGGAACGTATGTTATTTTATACTTTTGTAATTTATGTTTCACGCAGTGTTCATATGATTGTAGTGATATGAGAAGGAGCATGATGGGGTAATGAAAAATGAGAGGTACCCCATCATGCCCCTCACAAACTTAGAAATAAAAATCAAAGTTTCTCATTGTTTCAGGATGGTTAGAAACTACAGACGGAAGATGGACCGAGGAAAGTGATGCTTATTTTCTATTAATTAGTCCAAAACAACTGATTCCCTTGTGGAAAGGTGGATAAGCTGGCAAATATGTGGCAAATGGGTTTCATTTCTCCTGTGTTGATGTAGGAAATGAGGACGACGAAGCCATACATGTGTGCCTCCTCTGTCAACCCAATAAATAATTACTCTATAAATATATACTTTATTTATATTGTTTTTTAATTTGAGAAACGACTTTTTCTGAATTTTTTTATTTACTCTATAGTAGAACCTGTAAAACTTAGGTTGATTCACAGGTAAACTGAAAGACTTGTTACTAAAGAATGGTTCAGACATAAAATTGATTAGTTGATTATGAAAATCTGTGTTTAATTCATCATCAAACCTTAACTACCCCGTCTTGCCCTACCTTCCCGTAAGCCCCTAATTACAAAAACTAGAAGATATAATAAAATCGAGTTTGATTGTTGTAGTAATAATTGTATGGACATTCAACCTTTATTTCATTTCCTGTAAAATTCCCTTTTCGAAATTATCGTTTCAAATGTAGTCAAATTTGGCAATGGGATTCTGGTACCAGCAATAATTGTTGTCAATTTTGAGTAAAAGGTTTACAATTAAAATTAAGAATAGATATGTCTGTGCCACTTTTTACACTCGACGATTCCCAAATTTTGTCAGAAAGAAAGGATAGGGAATACATTTCTTAGATGGAAATAAAAAAGAGGAAGTTGTAGATTTGATTATTGTTCCACTTTTAAAAAAACGTAATGTAAACTAAAACTGAGCCTAGTTTCTTCTACTCTCTTTTCTTATGTGATCAAGCATCTCGATACGAAAATGATCTGAGGACGCCGAAATAAAGTAAACGGGACCACGAGCGCCGCTTTAAAAAAACAGGTTCCCAAAACTGTGGTAGGAAGAAAACAGTGTTTTGCTCGCGACATTGCGTGACAAACGCAAACCTGAATCGTGGCGACAGGAAGGATTACGACAATCCTTCCGTTTCATAAGTCTCGATGGAAATTGTATCGCCCGCGTAACTTTGACGAACTATCGATTGTTCAGTCTCGTCTCGGCGCGCGAAAAAATGAAATAGACATAGACTATCATAACAATATTCAGATGTGTAAAGTATTACCATATCTGTGCTACTCAAAATCTAAATTTCGTGCAACATGTAACGATTATTAGTAGTTGAGTACTCAATTTTATTCGTCAAGAACTGCTTTCTAAATCCAAATTTCATATAACGATCAGTCGTAGCTGAGTACTCAATTTTATTTATAAAAAACTGCCTTCCAAATCTATGTAACGATCAACAGTAGTTGAGTACTCAATTTTATTTATAAAAAAGTGCCTTCCAATTTGTTGTAAAATTCTTTTCTTTTCAAGGAAATTTTAATATCTTTAATATCTTTGTATCATAAACTTTTCCACCGCGATTGTCTACTTCATTTTGCAAAGTATTTATTGAAAAAACTAGCTCAGGCAACGACTCCTTTCCTAGCTCTATCTAAAAAAATGTCATATTCCTTTTAGATTGAACTATACCTTTTCCCTCACCACTATGAATTCTGACAAGTGAAGAATTTCCAAAACAAGAGATGTTTAAAGGTGTAATACATTTGAAAAGTAGAAAACACAAAATTGAAGGCACCTGGCCTGGACTACTACCCTTACAACTTATTCATTTATCTATCCCTTCCGCTCCTTTCGATCAAGCAATTTCCCGTAACTTTCCCAAAAAAGGATCCACTCGTATGGACCACCGAAACGTCATAAACCAATTCCCAAGTATTTTGTTTGCTTCCCTTTCTCATTTTGATAATGCGCCTTAGAAGAAACACAACATTATTTAACCATGTAAATCATATTGTTTGCGTCGCTGATCCGAACTATTTTCAGAGACATTCGACTATTTCGGCACCGGCGGAATCATTTATTCACGACGTCGTACGCACGAGGTAAGTATTCACGGTATGGCTAGATGCACTCCTCGCAAAACAACACGCGACCACCAATGTTTTTTCGAGAAAACCGTACGTACCGTGGGACTAGTACCTCCGGTAACGGAGGTGCCTGCGAACATTTCAACAAAGTATGCAGCTACAAATAACGTGATCTCTGAAAAGAGGATCGCCTGGCCGAGATCTACACGAGCATTCGTGGCAATTACCCGCTGCAGTGATAATGACCGAATCTGACGACGCGATCGTAAGAGGAACAACGTTTTTTCTTCCGTGCAGGAACAAAAAGGGAACAATATGGCGCGCCATGCCATTGTACGTGGAACACGGAAACACGTATCGCGGTGATGAGCTGCGATCGATGGGGACGGGAATCGAGATAAGCGGGGAATACACGTGGGGGCGAACAATGATTAGAAAATTATGTTATACTTGCAATAGAAACTCGCGTAATTCTGTATGAAATTATACTCGGCCAATTGCTGTTACGCCATCGTAAGCGAAGGGGGCTTATAGAATTTGAAAATTTCTAAGGAAACGAAACGATTGATTCAGATGATGAGATCCAACAAGTTCTTCTTTTCAACAGAAATAATATAAATTACATTGGGTTGGGACAAAAGTTCGTAGCGGTTTTCAATAGACAGCGTGTTTATTATTACTTTTATTTATTTAAGTATATCAACGCGGTAAAAAGTACAATTCTTTGTTATAAAAAGTACAATTCGCAGTCACATAAGCATAGAAAAAACAATTATGAAGTACAAAAGAAAAGTAATTAAAAGAAACAATAGCAGAGGAATTAAAGCAAAAGCACCGTTAATGATAGTTATAAAATAGATATAAAAAATCTTAGTAATAACAGTAGCAAACATAATAGTGAAATAAATATACGAGTATAACCAGACAAGTAAGGTAAGGTGAAAAAGGGGAGAAGTAAAAGGAACGCGAAGGTAAAAGTTAAGGGGAATCAGAACAACGAACAGCGATCAGAGCAGTGTGATTGAAGGAATTATATTAATTATTGAAGAAGTCAACAGAGTTACAATACCGAGTTACAATAGCATTGGGACATATAAACACCACCTATTGAAAATGAAAAAATGATTCTGAAAGGTGGAAGAAAATCGCATATATGTGGTTGAATAAATCTGTGAATAAATATCTAAAAATTGTCTTTGAATTTTATTTAAAAAAAAACGGTACGAACTGTTGTGCGAACCAAATACTTCAAAATCCAAATAGGAAGATATATGAAATGGGACATGGAATTACATTAAAAAACTTCAGAAATCGGATATATGCGGTTGAATAAATCTGTGAATAAATATCTAAAAATTGTCTTTGAATTTTATTTAAAAAAAACGCTACGAACTGTTGTGCCAACCAAATAGTTCAAAATCCAAATAGGAAGATATATGAAATGGGACATGGAATTACATTAAAAAACTTCAGAAATCGGATATATGTGGTTGGATAAATCTGTGTATAAATATCTAAAAATTGTCTTTGAATTTTATTTAAAAAAAAAAACGCTAGGAACTGTTGTGCGAACCAAATACTTCAAAATCCAAATAGGAAGATATATGAAATGGGACATGGAATTACATTAAAAAACTTCAGAAATCGGATATATGTGGTTAAATAAATCTGTGTATAAATATCTAAAAATTGTCTTTGAATTTTATTTAAAAAAAACGCTACGAACTGTTGTGCCAACCAAATAGTTCAAAATCCAAATAGGAAGATATATGAAATGGGACATGAAATTACATTAAAAAACTTCAGGCCTGCCATGAGCGAATATCCATTCTCGAAAAAACGATCAACATTGATAGCCGACGATTCAACGGAACAACAATCATCGATCCCCCATTCTAATTGAATCACAGCGTTGCAAGGATATTCCCTAGCCACTCCTATTTCTAGTGTGTCCGCCAAGGCAGAGCACGTGTGCGCAATGTTACACAGATATCCTGGACACTGGTCGAAACGAGTGTCATAACGAGCTGCAGGCGTTCCAATCGAGTTCTTCCACTGCTTCTCCGTCTATCATTCCACTTATCCGCGCATCTGTACCTCGTCAGACCATATATTTATCTGCACCCCTCTGCTCCCCAGCGTAGACACGAAAATAAGGTGGACAGAGGAATTTTGTTGAACTTGTAAAATGTATATCGTCTTTTCTAGATTACGAACGTACTTTTTCCTCGTATATTCTATGATGAAGAAAAGATTTGTTAGTGTATTCCTCGTAACTCAACTGGGCACCTAACTTAATATTAGGCTTCTGAAAATATGTTCGCATAACAGACTTATCGCAGAAGCTTAACACACTCAGGATTGTTTATTAATATTTCTATTCACAAAGACTTTCTAAGTAGTATCTCGTACCTTCATACACTTATTTGCAAATAAATTAAATATCTATGAAGGCAAAGCATTGTTCTAAATTTCCCCGTGAAAGTTTCAGCTCTCCCTCCACAATCATGCAACGCATAATTTACACAGTAGGTATGTACTATGCACCGCCAAACTGTGCCGAAAATTTCAGTAGAATAGGTGAGCAGTGGAACGAAACAGTCCCCCGCGAAATATTAGATTGCTGCATAAGTTCTGTCCGTTGGAGTACTCAGGGACGTCCGCAGACTTTTTTCCAGGGGGGGAGGATGGTAAATAAATTTTTTTTTTAATGTAATTAAAAATTTAAAACGGGAATTTAAAAATATTCCCTTTTTTAGTATAAACTTAATAAAGGTCAGTTGTGAAAAATAAGCGATTTTGCTCAAAATATGTATTATTTAAGGAATTAGAAGCAGGATAAATATAAAAGAGAAAACACATTGTGATTTTTATATAACTATTTTTACCGAACGGTTTATGGTTTCAACTTCAGATCTATCTACCCCACAACATTTTCAGAAAATCTACTTGTCACAACTCTAACTTTTTCAGAGCAGAATAGGTAAATGTCCCTAATTAACTAGAACTTTTTTCTACTTTCAAGAAAATACAAGTTTCTCATTTACACAGAAATGTAAAAGAGACCGGGGCAAGTTGATACAGAGAAATTATCTCGACACTATATGAAATTTATCGTTCAATTCTTTACTACGATAAAGCGTCCGTCTGTGTACATTGACATTAGCAATCGTTTTTTAGCTGGTTACGTTTTTATAGAGAAAAAGTAAGCCTGGAGACGCTATAGAAAATTTTGTTACTTCAAATAGTTTGACTTCACATTGAATCTTTTGAAGGTATAATTAGGTTTTCTTACTTTGCCTATTTGCCGTACATTTTTTTATGGATATGTTTCTATATAATGGCTTCCTGTGGGGTAACTTGGTATATTTTCTCTGGGGCATGTTGCTACAGTGTATTCATGGATTCTCTACTTTTATTTCTAGGAAAATGGTTCGAACTTATAATAAGAGAACAAATCGTGGACGAAATAAATACAAAATCTGTGTAGCTTTTAGACTACGTCTCATCTAGATTAAAATTTTATATTTCAAATTCATTAGTTATTCATTAAACTTATATGCCCCAAAGGAGTGTCACGGACACTAGATATATTCTGCTTACATCCAAATAGCATTTTTTCATTTATCCCGCGTGCACTTTCTCAAGTTTTCATTTACAACATGTTAAAGAGAACTGACAAAAGTATATTTCAGAATATTTGTTATTAAATAATTAATTCAAACCAAAATGGGAAAAATTGAAAACTGAAAACCGCATCACGTTGCCCCGGTCTCCCCTATGCAATAAAATTTTCAGTTAATCCGCTGCAATTTCACAGCCGTTTTCTCTAGTGAAGAATAATAGTGATAAAATTACAGTTACTTCATAATTACCTGAAACTTTTAACAGCTCCATTCGAGCCACGCTTACGAAAAACGAAATCGGCGGACAGAAGTTATTCGCCAGGCTAACAGAACTCGTGTGGCGATGCGCGGTCGGTGGCGGGCCGCCGCGAGGCACGTTGCGTATCGTATTATACGCCGTGTGCCCGCGGAGCTGTGAGCGTGGATGGTGGTAGTCGCGGGGCGCGTGGTGGGAGGCCTCAATAAAAGTCAGTGGCAGACTGATTGTAATTCAGAGTGGCGGTAGACACCGGTACCAGTTCCCCGTGCGGCCGCGTCCTTTCTCCGGGCCTCTTCTTTCGCTCCTCTTTCGCTCCTCGGTTCGCAAGCCCGTTCGTCCGCGTTCTCGCGCCCTCGTCTTCGTTTAGGGACACAGGAGCCGCCCGTGTCCCCCAGAGACCGAGGAAGGCAGCAACGTGGTACGTCACAGAGAAGTAACCGGTGGCGAGCCAGCACACGGGGGGTAAAACACGAAATCGATAGTGTCGTGGCAACGACGTTTTAGACTGACCCTGCCGCCGCTGCCGCGGGTCTAACACCTGGGGAGACGGTCAGTCCTGGATCGTTTTCCCGTTGGGGCGATCGGCTCGTTCGCTTCTGGCAGAAGCCTGGCAGCGAGGCAGAGTGGAAGTCCTCGAGGAGGGGTGCTCCGGTCGTTTCCGTGGGGGAAGACAGTCGAGGAGGAAGGACAGACACCGCGGGGCTCTGTACGATCGAGAGGACACGTGGGACCATCAGCGCGCGCTATCCTGCGATCCAGAGCCAGCTCGGAACACGCGTGTGCGCGCAGTGTCACGGGGTGCAGGAACCTTCGAAACTGGCTTTGTGCCCGCGGGGATAGACTCCCGGTGATCGAACGCTGCCGTTAGGGACGCTCGGTGTGTCCACCGCTTTTAGTTCCGCTTGGAATTATCCGGAGAAGAAGATGGCCAGGTGGAGCAGTCCCTTGGAAAGGTGTACGGGAAGTGTCCTGCTGGCGATACTCTTCGCGTTCTCCTGCGTCAGGACGGAGGACGAGGCTCCTGCCATATCCCAGACCACGGCGATGGTGAGTGAACAAGTTAGGATTTTAATTCAGCGATCGCGCGGCTACTGGAATATTCACCGACTTCACTATTAACCTCTGTGACGAAGGAGCCAAGCTTTAGAATTATTTATAATTACAAACTAACAGCGCTGTAAATAGTAAAAGCGACTTAAAACGTGTCCCTTGTCTTTCATTCGTGGCACAATTGCGTTTCACTGATCCGTATTGGCTAGCAAGGTGAGAGTAGTTGAGGGATTTCAGAGAAGAATGATTGAAAATAGGACCGATCGTCTCTGAAAAGATCTAGCTCGCCAGAGCGATGACAATGGGACGAGCACTCGAATCGCGTGGTTGCGCAATGCGAAGCGTTACCCGCGCGACGGCACGCGTTTTCACGGCTGTTCCCGGAAAATCGGCTGCCTCCGGACGCAACAAGTCCCTCACCAGCTGCTCGGCGGCTGCGCAGAGGAAAATACCTGCATAGACCGCCGGCTGATCGAAAGGAAAATTGATTCCCGTGAAATCTATCGTTCCGCGCGGTGTGTCATACCTACGCGAGTGAGTAATGCCCGCGCGGCGCGGTATTAATGGTACGTGGCCTTTTGACAACGCGAATAACATTCCAAAGGAAACGTTTATCTCTATGACACTGATATACAGATTACGATGGATACCGAGCTATCTCGGGGAACGTTCGCGCGCGCACGTTACGTCGATTTCGTTCGACGAATCAATTGCACCGCGCAGCCTAGCTTCCTGGTATCGTCGAAAACGGAGGAGGGTCCTTCAGTCTGCAAGTGATTAAACTATTCCGCGACTTTCTGGAATCTCGTATCAAACTCGTGGTTTATTTTAGTAGGTACCCACGAGTGTGGACACGTGGGCTGCATAAGTTCCTCAAACTTTCAATATTTATTTATATTAACATTTATATTTCATTATTTATATTAATATTTCTATTTCATTCTTTATATTAATATTTCTATTTCATTATTTCTATTAATATTTCTATTTCATTATTTATATTAATATTTCTATTTCATTATTTATATTAATATTTCTATTTCATTATTTATATTAATATTTCTATTTCATTACTTATATTAATATTTCTATTTCATTATTTATATTAATATTTCTATTTCATTATTTCTATTAATATTTATATTTCATTATTTATATTAATATTTCTATTTCATTATTTCTATTTATTTCAAGATTTAGAGCTTCATTTGTTGCTACGGTGTGAAAGGAGAATTTAAGGAATAATTAATTCGACGTTTAATTAACTACACGTTTGCTCCCATGTCTGTTTTCTCTTAACGAGGATGGTCTGTTGCGTAAGTAGGAACAGTGGTTACAGTGGTGCAGTGTCGTTTAGAACTCCGAATTGAAAATTATCTGCAGCAATGCCGGGAATGTTGCATAAATAATTTTCTAGATTCTGTGCGCAGCGTTAGGTATGCGATGTATAATGCAGAAACACTAAGAGACCGGTTTACTACGTAATGACATAAGGTTGGACAATGTGACGTCACTTGGCTACCTTCGCTGACAAAGTTCAGCTACGCGACGATGACTCGCTGCTGACCTTCGACTCATTGAAAAGTACCGGTTCGAATGCTCTTGAAAACGTTTCGATGTGAGACTCGAAGCTGTAGCTTCCTAATTTCAACGAAACAATAAGAGTTTTCGTTACGTGCGATGCTTCGAACAGTAATTAACCTGTTAACTGACGAACACGTGATAAGTGGGCTTGTGTTGGACGTGACGAGGTAATTTGTGGTAAAAATTTAATAATTACACTCCTGCGATAGAAGGAAATATATCATTGGCATGTACCTAGTGTTTAGTGTGGACAGAATGCGTTGATTTGCATTTAATTATATTTGAATATGTAATGAGCGTTGCCGGTCGAAGAAGAATCTGGTTAACAGGTTATGAAGGGAAAAACGCTTAGCTTTTTATGAAATGTAGGTATTCGTGTGGAAGACATGAAATTGGGAAGTTGGGAGAGCATTTAGTAAGAAAAATGAAAGATTGGGAATGTAGTATATAGATTGAATGATGGTCTGACCATATACTGCTGTTTCTACTTCAGCTTGGAGCATGCTTCTATGGGAATTACCTTTTTAAGGATAGACTGAATTGCGTTGCTTTTAATATTGAGGCGTGAAAAGGTTAATATTGACAGTCGGGTTTTTCAACAATATTTCTTGGGTAGAACTTGAACGCACGGTTCCAAGGCACGAGATAAGATAATTTAGCTCTATGTCAGACTGATTTCACAAAATGCCAAAGAAAACTAACAGAGATATGTAAGACAGTTTGTGAGTTTCTTAAGCTATGACGAGACTTTAGAAATCGACTTCTGTCTATCCACAAAATATGTAAAGGATCTATTAAAGACATCCAAAAATCTCTGTAAAATATTAAAGCTCCATATTCAAATTCTCAAACTTAATTCTTGATTAAATTCAGATGCTCCCTTTTTAAAGAACCCTAAAAATTTCTAAGGATTTAAAATCACCGTGGAAACTCTTCGAACACAAGAAAAAATAGCAACTAATAAATAAGCCCACTTTAGAATCACTAATATCCAAATTTCTATCTATCACCGCGTGAAATAGCACAAATTTTATTCGCCATCTTTATTACACTAACTTCAATAAAATACATTCGCGACGTTTACCTTCAAAACGATCCCAATTAGAAAGGAGCAGCAGTGTTGCCATTAACCATTTCAAAGTGCAATAAGATAAGCAAATACCTAAAATTATTTAAAATTGCACTCGCGATAACAAATACGAAAAAGCTTGAAGCTAAATCTTAAAATTATAATTAAGGCATTGAGAGAAAAAACGGACTAACCCACATTGAACAAAAATTAATATTTCCTATTTTATATAATCAGTACAGCCTAGTGGAATAAATTATTGCTGCTAACTGAATTTCACAAAAAATGTTAGTTACTCCATTTTTCTCTCAATGCCTCAATTAAAAGGTCTCAAGTGTAAGCCACTAATCCCATCCTGCCCAAGGCGGAATCGTTGAAAATCGCGCCTCCAAACAGTCTATTTCGTGCTCTCGGCTTGAGCAATCTCAGCGCGCGATAACGACGTAATTATCTGTCCAGGTAAATAGGAACGCAGGTGCTTTTATCTCCAAGGTTCGCGGTGCGTGAAAAGCCCAAGAAAGAGGCCTCTCACACCCTTAATTACGAGACGTAATGCTCCTTTGTTCACGGTTAAAGGGAGCTCGTAATGAATCCCAAGAAAGTTTCAGCCACGTGTCTCCAAGCCTGCTTTTAGCCGAGATCAGACTCGAGTAGGTATCGTTAATTAGTTGATCGTTGACTGCAGAAAAAGCTCGCAATTTTTCCCACCGACGCGGTACATGGCCGTTTTCGCAACGGATGGAAAGCTACGAATGTTATTTTGTTGCGCGTTTTACGATCTTCTTAAATATTAACGATGCGCCGCAAACGTGGTTACGGATCGCTATTCTCTTTGTTCAGGGGGACATTCTTGCACGCTAAACAGGTGTACGGGATATTCGTGCGGCTCTTTGTGCCGGGAGTAGGAATAACAAGTTTTGGGACCATGACAGTTTTTTGGGTTGCTTTTTGTAAATGAGAAAAAGAGAGCTTTAATGGTCCTGTAAAAGAAAAATGTAGAGATCGATTTTACTTGCTGAAATCTTGCTTCGCGATTATCCTTACAATTTTTTAATTTGTTTTTTTACCAGTTGAACACATCTGGGGCCATAAAATTTCCATTATTTGAAGAATCTTATGGATGAACATGGAAGATTGAAGTTAATTTAATTTAATAAAAAATAAAGGTTTTATACGAGTCTCCAAAATTTTGTATTGGAATGTAAACGTCGATTATCAGATTCCACGAAGATTCTGGGAAATTCTGATACGCTGACGATACTTGAATTATCCCGTCGATTGGAAACTAGGCTAAACGCTCGTTGCAAGTAGTAAGAGTCGAGAACGTAGGCAGTAGAATGATACTTACTTCAATCAGACACGTTGCTGCGCGCTCACTCAGAAGGATTAATTACTTGTTAAGCACACAAGTTCTCTTTAACCAATAAAAGATTTTCTTTAGATTAATTTTAAACTAAATTGAACGAACTAAATTGATCTTATCGAACTTGACAGTAATTCAAATAACTTTCAATGGTTTCTACATTCGGTTTTAAGTCTGCGTTAACTCTAACATATTTTACGGAAAATTTAGCAGTTTATATTAGTTTTATGTATATTCTTTGTAATTTTGAATTCATTCGAGGAAGATTGACGACTCTTCGTACTTTTTAGATGTTTTAGATATTTTCTTTTCTGACGTCGCTGAATTCCTTATCCGGTTGAATATAAGAAGTGTTTATAGAAATGTTGAGATTGAAGACACGATTAATAGTTTTCTTGCACCTCGATTCAAATTGAATCACGTGAATGGAAAGAGTAATGGATTAAGCAGGAAGAAATATGAACGCGCCGACAGCCAGTAATTTATTCGACAATTATCGCGATCTGGTACCGTGACAATTTGATCACGATACATTGTTCGACACGTAGCGTTACACTTTGTCCAGATCTTGCCCGTAATTGACACGAATTTATGTCCTGGGCAACGTGCCAAGTCAAACAAAGACCAGCACGAGCATCGTTTCGTCGTCCAAGCGACGTGTTGCGGTAAAATTTTAGAAACGCGACAGGTGTAGCTTGAAACACGTGCTTAGCATTGCAATTACCAATTAATTACCAAAGAAAAATGAGGAACATTGTCACTAATACTTAAGCACCCTTAAACCTCTCCTTCGCCGATGAACGGGGTATATCAATAACGTTGTAAAAGAAAATTGATAACTATTAACGGGTATGAAAGTGTTTAAATTCGTCGAAATGAAATAAATCTTGCCTGCGTAATTTATTCCTTCAGCGAAAGAAAAGAGTTTAAGTGTCAGTCCACTCCTGAGGCCACAAGATTTGAAAGATGGATCATATTTACATTATTCTTTCGAACACTGTGTCTTTGACAGTATAAAGACATCTATACTCTGCCATACGAATATATATAGAATACAAATTTCCGGTCATCAAAGTGTCCCGTGTGAAAGGGGCCTAACTCTATCGTAGTCAAGAAACAAGGGGAAAAGTGTATTCCTGAGATCAGAGACACCACTGCTGTGCCATCTGAATATAATATGGAATAGGTACCGATTACCAGCCACCAAACTCTTTCGTGTGAAAGGGGCCTAAGTCTATCGTAATCAAGAAAAAAGGGGAAAAGTGTATCCCTGAGATCAGAAACTCCACTGCTCTGCCATCTGAATATAATATGGAATAGGTACCAATTACCAGCCACCAAACTGTTTCGTGAGAAAGGGGCCTAAGTCTATCGTAATCAAGAAAAAAGGGGAAAAGTGTATTCCTGAGATCAGAGACACCACTGCTCTGCCATCTGAATATAATATGGAATAGGTACCAATTACCAGCCACCAAACTCTTTCGTGTGAAAGGGGCCTAAGTCTATCGTAATCAAGAAAAAAGGGGAAAAGTGTATCCCTGAGATCAGAGACTCCACTGCTGTGCCATCTGAATATAATATGGAATAGGTACCAATTACCAGCCACCAAACTCTTTCGTGTGAAAGGGGCCTAAGTCTATCGTAATCAAGAAAAAAGGGGAAAAGTGTATCCCTGAGATCAGAGACTCCACTGCTCTGCCATCTGAATATAATATGGAATAGGTACCAATTACCAGCCACCAAACTGTTTCGTGAGAAAGGGGCCTAAGTCTATCATAGTCAAGAAAAAAGGAGGAAAAGTATGTATATTCTTGAGTTCAAAGACATCACTGCTTTGCCATTTGAATCAAACTGTCTCGTGTGAAAAAGGCCTAAGGCTACTGTAGTCAAGAAAAAGGGGGAAAAGTGTATCCCTGAGATCAGAGACACCACTGATCTACCATGTAAATATATCTGAAATGAGAATTACCAGTCACCAAAATGTCCCGTGTAAAAAGGCCTTTATCCTCGCGACAAGTGGCGGAGAGCCTTTGTTTCGGCGATTTTGTCGAAAGGAAGATCGTTAATGGAAAAATTCACGAGGCTCTGTGGCAGGGTGCCAAGTCGTTGATTCTTTCTCGCAGCTCTTTCTCTCAGCGCGGGATCATACTAGGAAATGGTAAATAATGTATGTGCCTCGACACGGAAATACACAGAGCGTAAGATCGCGAATGTTGGCCTTCGCCGTGGCCGATCCACAGTCGGGACACGATCTATCCGTCATCAGAATATTAACGATCGGGGGCAATAGATATTCTCATCGTCGCTCGATCCCGCGATCGTTCGCTCCTTTACGTATCCACTGTCTGCTTAACATTCATCTCCCTCGAGCCATGTGGCTCTCGTGGAGGAAGAAAATATTCTCCCCTCGAACGAGATCTAATTGAGCTTTCAATTAGCGACGTCTCTGAACAAACTCTTTAAACAAGTGTGTGATGGATTTTGGTTGATTATCGATTATCTCTTCGTTGATATCTTTGTTGAAACTTCTTGATACCTTATGGAGCGATAGTTATGAAATATTGAAAGCACAAGCGAGTTGTGTGTGATTTAGAAATAGGATGTAAAGGCTTTGAAGTGATTGTATTGAATTCAGAATGCCGGTCTGTGGTTTCTTTGTTTGAAGGAACAAGTTTCTGCTCATCACGTGGATCGATATTTATTCAATTCTACATATATTGAAAGTAAAAGCGCGGCGTGTGATGTCAAAGTGTGAGGTGAAGTCTTTGAATATGAATCTATGGTTTCTTTGTTGCAAACAGCAAATTTACTGACACGTTACAGTCGACATACTTGTAATCGAGTTGTAAACAGTTTGAATCGGTAGTGTTCGATGATTTGAATATAGATTCATGTTTCCTTTGTTGCGAAGAACAAGTGGAAATAGAGAGCAAATGCTAGAGATTCTATTGTAATTTCTATGTGCTTCGAATACTAATGGAGATTAATTATTCTTAAACTAAACTTCGAGACTGATGTCCAAAGAAGCTTCAACAATATAAACATGAATCAGTGTGAATACCAAGTCAAATTCCTTGAAAAATAATTAATTACTTAAACAAAATCAATGCCTTCTCAACCCACCTAAAAAAATTCAGCTCGCAATTTTTCAGCTTTAAAAATCGCCCTAAAATCAACTCGACCACCTTTTTCGTATACCACTAAAAAAGCTGAAACAGTGTCGTTAAATTCCTTTGAAAACTATTCTCAAACTATATAATATGTAGTTATTTCTTTTAAACTGAAGAAACTACTCGAACATCACCAACAACCATATGCAAAAACGATATTAGCCAAGCTTCGAAGAACATAATTATAATTTCAAACCCATCGCGCAATTAGCTGTCGTTTCGTAATAGCTCGCACGATACGAAGATAGTATTCAAGAAATATCTAGATACGGATATTTGCCGGCCATTCGAGCAGTGCTACAAATGCATCACGTGTTTGATCCTTGATATTTCGTGTCGCACAGCGTCACGACAGACAAAACAGAGGAGACAGACCGTAAATCGCACGGTATGAGCGACATTCTGTGCCAGAGATATATCAGAACGCCTCTTCCTTTGTGAACGTTCGTCGCGAGTCTATTTACACAGAAGAAATTCGATTTCGATCGATCGATCAGTTGAGATACCCACGATGGATGCTCCACCAATAGATCTGGATTAGGTCTGATAAGAGATGCCGGAAAGAGCTTGAATGTGGGTCGAAAGCGACTTGGCCGCCGTTGGAATCCAGTTGCTCGAGTGTCTAAGCATTGGAAATGTATCAGTTGAGTCACAAAGGCGACTGGTCGCTGGCGAGTGTACCTTCCGCGTCTTATCAAGCTTTACGGAAGGTAGTTGTCGATGCAAAGATAGCAGTGCACTTGGCGACGGCATATTACAATTACTAATCGCAGTTGATCATTACTTACGTGCCCTGAACGATCAATCCGACGCAGAAACTGTGACCGCTCCGTTGCGCAAGCGCGAGTGGAGAAATGGCGGTTCTGTAGGTGGTTAATTATTACTTAGGTGACTCGGGACACCCGAATTTGGGAAGATTTATTTTTTAATTTATTTTTTTTCTTCGAAAGTTCTTTGTTTGACAGTCGCCGGTTTCTCGAACCGATTGCGGGCTACTGTTTCCTTATCGCGTTAAGCAAAAGTGTAGTTACGTATTCATGTATTCAGTTCTCTTAAAGAAACTTGAATATTGGTGACAGTGCATGCTTAATTCTAATTTCTATGCTACACGTGCAACGTGCGAATTTGATGCCCTCGAAGACTATTTTAAATTTTGAAAAGCGAGCTTTCAAGAGTTTTTACGTATGCTTAAGCCTGGTTTGTGTTTCAAGCTACAAACGTGGACGCGTGAATTATTGTTAATGGCATTAGCAAGGAAACGTTACTAATTCGAAAAGTCTGATTTTAATTAAACTACGTGTGAATTTAGAGCACAATGAACTATGCAAGCAACAATTTTTTTCTCTGGGAAAATTTACTGTGAGGGGGTGAAATCAGCTCTTGAAGTTATCGCGATTATTCGTTTCTTTAATATAACTTTATTTGTTTTTGGTAGTGTGATAGAGCGCAAAAGAAGAAATATTCTCATATTTAAACTTTTGTTCCATTTCGCACCGTCACAAAGTAATATATATTACTATATTAGTATATTAGTTAATAATTAAATAATAATTAGTATACATACTACTATATTAGTAATATGTATTACTAATATAAATAATATAAAGTAATATATTAAGAAAACGAAAAACACGATAACTTTAAGGGCTGATTTCACCCCAACTCAATAATTCCCCGCAGAAAGGAAAATTGCTCCTTGCCTATTCCAACCAAAATTTTCAAGTGGTGAACGGTTCCTTTTCAGACACCATCTAAAATTGAAGGCCTGACTAACGATCGATAGTGATCGATATCAATTGCTTTCGAGAAAAGAACAAGAAATGTGACTAATTCGATGCGCTATCTCTTTACGGACACACTCTCGCCTGACATTACACGCTGTATCTCTAATGATGTCACCTTTAACATTCTCGATAACCCTCATTTGCATCCGCCGAGACTGATGCATAATCGACACGCAGCGTGCCTTATCGGGCAGGGAGAGCGAGAAAAATGGTTTGATGCGCGTCTGGATCGCCAGTTCGACCCGATTAGTGCACGCCTTTGTGAAATCGGCTCGTACGCACAAGAATCAACTTCCGGTACCGTTGAATCAGCGATTCTGCTTTTTGCAAACGCCTCTGACTCACGCCGTTTTATCGACGGGACTCTTCTTTTTCTCCACCCGCGAGGTCTCTTACAGATTGTGACACACGTTTCTGTCATAGGAGGTCGTAGGTCAGCAACCTCCCGTTTTTTAAAACAACATGCCGGTCGATGAAAGAGTGGTGACTCTTGGGCACAGGGACATAAAAGTTGCAGTAGTTATGGTTAGGGTTACTCAACTTTTTCACCAATTATCTGATAAACTTTGAGAGCTATGCTGGCGAGGCTGTGATTAGCGTGTTGCGAAAAAATTTATGCGGAAGTAACTTTACTTTCTTATCAGTGTGACGCATCAAGTGTTTCTAGCACCCCTTCTGTGCCAAAATCTGCCCGATATTTATTCGGACATTCAAAAAAGTGATTATTGAAAAATACATACTTTTCAAGCTATCCCCCGCCACCAATCCTTAATTCGTAAGACATAAAAAAAAATACAACTTCTGTTTAAACTTCTTTTCGATATATCTCACCGTTCTTGAGTGATTCCACGAGAAAGAAAATTGTGCCATTTTTTCAAGGAGTGATTTCTAGTTGCACAATGTCTGACTTTTCGTTGCCCAACTTCCCTTGTTAGTTACAAGGGAAATATGAGAAGACCATATGTGAATATTACGAATAAGGTAAGCGGACCAATAAATTGTTAGGATATGAAGCAAGAAATTAAAAGAAGTCTCTAATTAATTAGTTGCTTATTTTAATATCTTATTTTACTCGTTTTAATAAAAAAAAAGGTCGTTCAATGGCACGAGTTCATTTAGTGGTTCATCCACCCCACTGACATTAGATTTCTCCGGAAACACTTGAATTTGAAACTTTCTATTCTCTCAGAGAGTCAACGTTCCTAATTGCTCCAACGTGCAAAAATATATTATTGAGAACGAGTGGAATGATTCCAGCTCGCGATGGGAGGAGAAGATACGTATATTATAGCGCCTTGAGTATTTTCGGGAGGGTACGCGACTTTTATTGCAACCTCGGCGCGGAATCCCAATAAAAGTCGACCTCGTGAGAAGTCACGATGGCTGCTCTCGGACTCCTAACGACCACCGCGCGATACATTTTAATTCCCCGCGGAAACGGCCGCCACGTTGCCTTCGCGGGGTTATTCGGGAATCTGCTATCTCGGAAGCTATTCCGCGAACAGATGCACGCAAGATTCTAAATTGGCCCCTTACCCAACCAAGCTGCTGGGTCGGGTAAGGTCAGTTCGGGTCAAACACCTGTGCATGTTCGGTGGTCTTGGACGAGCAAAATTCAGCTGCAAAAATTATATGCTTCAGATCTTAATTGTGATGAATTGCTCCATTGGCGATAGGATCGTGTATAATTAAGTGAGTGCTTATATTTTTTTTGGTGGAAGTGGCGCAGAAGGGATTGTGTTGAAGAAAATAGTTAAATATGGAAATTAGGGGTATTTTGTGTACTGATTTGTTTGTATGTATTGCAGATTGAAATGCTTGAGCACTGAATTGGGATGAATAACTCCATTGGAGACGGGATCGTATAATTTTATAATTAACTAAGTGCTTATTATTTTATTGATGTAAGTGACAAGGAAGGGATTGTGTTGAAGAAAATAGTTAAAAATTGAAAGTAGGGGTGTTTTACGTATTGCAAATTGATATGCTTGAGCTCATAATTGAGATAAATATCTCCATTGGAGACGGGATCGTATAATTTTATAATTAACTAATTGTAAGAGCTTATATTCTTTTGGTAGAAGTGACAAAGAAGGGACTGTGTTGGGATAAATAGTTAGAAATTGAAATTAGGGGTATTTTATTTGTAATTCCATTGATTAATAGTCTTTATGAGTATTAGATTATGAGGTTCTTTATTGTCAGAAGTTTCTTAGTACATAATTCACCTTCCAAATAGTGGAACAAGATCGTTTTAGTCAGCCAACCTGTGCACGTACACTACAAAACCTGTGAATTGCATGATGTAGACCAGTCAATCGTTATTAAATACCTAAATAAAGTGTATGAACTTCCAAGAGCGTCTGGTATGATTATCTGTCTTGTATATGGTAAAACAATCGTTACATAATTGGTACTAAAAAAAAATTGTAACTACAGTAAAAAAATTATTGAATTTAAGATTGTCTTTTCAAACCACAGAGTATAGAATATTTAAAAGGAAACGAAGTTCAGTTTGAAACACGTAGATTCGACTTTCCAACAAAAATAAAGAAATATGCTTCTATAAATGTCAAATTATCGATCTCTTCGATGGATCTTTCTTGCTGCACTTACCTCACTGTGCGATGCAATCGGTCAAATAAGTATTTTCCTGTGACGTCACGTGACAATATTTGCAATAACGATTGATACGATCTCCCGATGGCACGTCACGGTTTGATAGAGGAATTCTTTCAAAATTTCTGACAAGAACACTCTATAGAATCAGTCTAATAAGATTCGTCCAATTGTTCAGAAATTTGCGACATCACTGCAGCATTTCGATTTAATTATTCAGAAAAACATTAATCTTACATCAAAACCTTACCTAATCATCTATTTACTTAACATTTCAGCAGTTTTAAAAAAGATACTTCTGCATTCTATAGAAATCCCCAACCAGAGAAAAACATCTTAAAAAATAAAATTGAAAGCTAAACCTATCGAGATACTTTTTATTTGGAAAATATTGAGTGGAAAAAATTGTTTCAAAAACGTGTTAAAAAATGAGTCATTCAATCTAACACAGAAATTTATTGAAACAAAATATTTCAGAACTTTTGAAACGTTAATTGGACAGAGCACTCCAAATACTAATTTCGTTTGAAAATTCTGCTCGTTGCAAGTATTATACCTTGCAAATACACAGTATCCAACTTCAAATCCACAAGTGCTATATAAAACAATATTCTTAACAATACAAGCCACCAGATTTCTGTCTTCCATTACAATCTTGCCCTGATATAATCTTATTCCTACACACCTCTTCAAATCACAGCACTAACATCCAAAATAACTCTTATTTACAAGACACTTAAAGGTTCCATCAACCCCCTCATTAAGTACTTCAACACCATTTCCATACCTCCTGAAGGCACAACACGCCAAGTATCGTCTCAAGAATCCCAACGCGTGCCATCAGTCCATCCCCATATTTAAGGACGTATCGGATGTACAATATTAAACAAAAGTATATGAAATTTAAAACACTTGAATATCTACGTCTTACGCATAGTAAATCTATATGTAAGGAACTCGAACGACAGTTGGAGTCTTATTTTTACTCCAGGAAAAAGGTATTCTTCACTTTACAAATGCATTTTCAAGCATTATTTGCTAAACTTTTAGCACTGAAAGTACCATGAATTCACAATTCTCTCAAGTTATAATTTATTTCTTTAAAACGGCGTAGTGAAAACAATTGAAACTCGGCAGATATTTTCATCTATCCCTATACTACATGGAAAAAATTGAACACATTGGTACCATTTCCTCAACATTTTTTCAGCTGTTTTATCTGTCAAGATCGCCTCTTTCCATAAGAGTACCTGTAAAATCAGTGAAAATTAAAATCGTTATAACTCAGCAACCGTTTAGTGAATTCGTTTAAAATTTTTGCAGCACATCAGAAATATTAAAAAGAACAATCTCACAAATTTTCATCAACTTGGTATCACTGTGAAGATAAGTTCGACACATCCTTGTCACCACGTATACGCTTCGTCCAATACATACAGCATGTGCGGAAACCGCCCATAGGCGTTCAGCGACTATGCTTAAGAAACGGGAGTAGTCGAGTCCCGCACGCCGCGTGCGTCGAGCGCTGAGATTGTCAGCGCCAAGAGGGTTAACGGTGCAGGAAGAATTGCAAGCAAGTGTCTGTCAGCCGAGACGAGGCAAGGAACGGGCAAGTGTCGAGTAGCGACCCCGGCCTTGAAGAGGTCTTTGTCGACGCGAACGACATCAGTATTCAACGCCTTCGCATCTTCTTCCAGCCGTTTCTTGAATACAAAACCTATCTCCCATCGTCCACCGTAGCTTTGTGCGACCGCATAATATATTTCCACGTTAATGGTCCCAGGATCGCCTTTGTACTAATGCCTTTCCTCCCCCACGCGTCGGCGCGACCCCCTTCGTTCCGAGTAAAATGTAATTCTTGACACGACCTTGCCTACGTCTCGTCAGGCTGATCGATCCGTTACTCAGCCTCCACTCGCTGCAAGCACCTCCGCGAGTGAAATGATAAGCTGGACGCGAATTGCGGAGTGTTAACGCCTGTGGAGTTGATCATCGAGCAATCAGAGTCTCAACAGTGCGCTACTTTTAGCCAGCTCGTGATCGATAACGTAGCGACACGGCCCGGTAAACGGGCCACGCCGCGAGGATAGTTCGATTCTCAGGTTATCGATTGTGAGCTGAGTGGAAACTGTGCTCTGGTCTGTGTCGTGCACGGCCAGCAGGAGTAATGTCGTTGACCTAGTAGTTATTGGGCAGGGAGTCAAGAACCTAATTGGCAGCTGGATTCCTCAGGAATGAATATATTATACAGTGGCGTTCATAAGTAGTGGGGCACCTGCTGTATTTGCTGAAAGTCTGATATTTGATGCAGATTGAATACTTTTCTGATTTTAATTTAAAATATCACATAAAGTAAAATTTGTTAAAGGTTTTCAATATATTTCCATAGACTTTCACAATTATTCCATAAAGAATAGGTATTCTGATATTTATGAACGGCAGTGGAGATATTTCTAAGAAGATTTGTGCACTTAGTAATGGGAATTTTATACTTTTTTTTATAATCGAATGAGGAAATAGCAATTTCTTCTTCTTATCCATATACCTATACTCAAAGGAAAAATATAAAAATTAATCAATCAGGAAGCTTTAATCACAAAACTTGCAGTATATACTAGAGATGTAAATATTCGAATAGTCGAACTACTTATTCGAATAATGTCGAATACAGATAAGATATTCGAATAGTCGAACTATTCGAATAATTTCTATTATTCGAATAATCCTAAGTATTCGAATATTCGAATACCAGTAGAATTTGAATTTAAGTGTCGAATAATTCTAATATCAGTAGAATTCGAATATTCGTATCAGCCCTAGTATATGTACACATGTACCCTTATTAACCCTATTCCAGAAAGAAGTTTTTGAGCAAACCTTTACCACTATCATTCCAGTACAAACAAAAAACTACACCCTTCGTGATGTAACACGACCAAACTTCTAATAAGAAATTCCCCTCCGAGTAAAACAATTCAACTCCACTGAAATCCTATGAAATTCTAGGGGAACCTAGATCTGAAGCTGACCGACTAAACGTGTCGAGATTTCAGAAAATCGTGCATCATGCCTTATGCATCCGACTGGCCCTTTAGAGCCGTGAGTCACGCTCTACGCTCGCACGAAACGCGACACACGTAGCCATCTTGGCAGCAATAGCACCTTCAGAGTTCGCAAGAGTTGCTGCTTCGTTTCCAGTGGCTCTTTTCGCTCTTTTTTCAGGCTACAGCACGCTGCGCTATGTTTCAGTGGAAAGACACGCTTTCCTACGGGCCTTATCAGTGATAACGCGGCCAGATAAGGCTCCGCGGGTAGGCAAACCTCTCTCACTATCAACAGACGTTTCACGCGCGATCCTCGATGTTCTCGATTACAGAAATGGAATTCTAGCGATCAGCAATGCAACTTGGACGTATCGTGGGTTAGGTAATTAATAAGAAAGAGTTGTTTCCTTGTTTGCTGGGGAAATTGTACTGATTTGGGAATATTGTATATTTTATCGGAACGGAGTTAGGTAGATTTGCTGCCACGTTTCGTGGATCATAATTAACAGATATGAGATAACAAATGTGAATTCGCGAAACTTTTTGTTCCTCCGCAACAGCTGCTTTAAGTATCTAATCATTTATTATAGATCGAGTAACTTTGAAGTAGATAAAGAAAATGTGATGTGTACACTGCAAAAATTGCAAAGATTACATTGCAATACAGTTCGAATTCGAGCTTTTATCAAGTTGAGCCGCGATAATTTCAAGTGACCGTATTTCAGAAAGAAAATGCCTATGATGCTATATTTATTAAGCCTTGTTTCGTTATTCTACCATATATTATTTCCCTACAACACCTTTGCACCTCGCCGAATTAAATCTGCTTTCTCTCCTCTTTCGCAGTTTGCACTCGCAATTCGCTGTTTGCACCAGATTAAGTAGGACATGTTTAGAGTAGTTTCGTTCATTGAAGAAATCTGGAAATACCCGAACCTTGTATTCATTTGTTTTGTGCATTTTAACCTCTGAAATAATAAAAAAAATTATACAAAAATATAAAAATTCAAACCATTTTTAACGGTAAAAAATAACCGGGATATTTTTTCTTCAACGGGATCTAGGTGCCTGCGCTAAAGGGTTGGCAATTTACTTTCTCTATTTTCCACCTGGGACCAATTATTTCGCAGCTGCTAAAAGCTACTAAAACTGTTCCTCCACCTATAAAAACGCTAAGTAAGAAGAAATCAGTACTGACTATGCGCAGCGAAAGTTCCCGAAATATCTGCAAAGTTCGGGAACTTGGCCCAACAAAGGATCACCAAAGCACGACATCTGAAAGTCACGCTTTTTCGCTTAGATTCGTTCAGAAGCGCGAATTTCCATTAGACGACGGACGTTTGGCCTTTGAGGCCTCTCGCTATCTCCTAATCTGAAAGGTCACTGGTTGATGCATCGGCTGACCCAGTTAACTGGTTGCTGCACCGGCGAATTCGAGCCTTCCCTACGCAGGAGATTCCCCTAAAAATCGATGGGATGCTCCTCGAGGAATCTTTGTATCGCCAGTTTCTGGTCAGAAACCAGCAAGACCAATGTACGCGTGCAGCATTGCACGCTCGACGTTGCTCGTCATTCGTTCTCTATATCGTTATTAAACGTGGACACGTGCATAACAATGCTTTCAGAGGCAGATAGGCATGGCCGATAAGGGGCCATTACGAAACAGAAAACAGCGTGATTACGACGGTGTGTGTGTGTGTGTGGACGGAGGAGGCACGAAATCCGTGCAAGCTTAAAATCGGGTCATGGAAACGGGCCATACGTCGGTTCCCGATAACTCCTCCAATCGAAATGTCAACTTTTCGACAGGTGGACGAGATATGACGATCCAGCCGAATTTCTGCGACGAGAGAACCCTTTGGAAAGTGGATTGCAATATATACCATTCGTTATATTAAAGACAAAGTATACAAGAGGTGGTGGATTGTCTTTGGTGAAGATAGTGGTTGTACCATGGGGTAGTGAAGAAGAAGGTAATAGTATGTGGAAGATTGCAAATATGGTGGATTAAAAGTAGGGCTGGGACTATTTGTCGAATTTTTCGGTATTCGAATATTCGAATACTTCAGTTGCTCAATTATTTGGCGAATATAATTCGAATATCCAAGTATTCGAATACTATTCGAATATCCAGGTATTCGAATACTATTCGAATATCCAAGTATTCGAATACTATTCGAATATCCAAGTATTCGAATACTATTCGAATATTAAAGTATTCGAATACTATTCGAATATTAAAGTATTCGAATACTATTCGAATATTAAAGTATTCGAATACTATTCGAATATTAAAGTATTCGAATACTATTCGAATATTAAAGTATTCGAATACTATTCGAATATTAAAGTATTCGAATAGTATGGTGTGAATTATAAATCAAGTTCTTTAGGTTCGTTTGTCAGGGTGAAATCTTGTAAGCTAATTTTGACCCACTTCACACCATACTATTCGAATACAGCAGTTTTCAAATAGTATTTGAATATAGCAGTATTCGAATAGTATTCGAATAATAACATTCGAATACTGAAATATTCGAAGTTTATTCGTAGCATTCGAATACTTGTAAAATATTCGAATATTAAATTATTCGAATACTTGTAAAATATTCGAATATTAAATTATTCGAATACTTGTAAAATATTCGAATATTAAATTATTCGAATACTTGTAAAATATTCGAATATTAAATTATTCGAATAGTCCCAGCCCTAATTAAAATTACCTATAGAATAATAAGTATAGCATAGAGTTGAAGTAAAAGGATAGCAATAAGGAATGTATTGGACAAATGGCAGAGAGAGAAAGAGAAGATTGTTATTCGTGAGGAACAATAAAAATGTTTATAAAAATGTGGGTCATTTTTCAGGATCGGTTCTACTCATCAAAATACATAATAAGAAAAGTTGGTAGACGCTTACATATGTCCGTTTATGCTTAGTTTTGCAGTTATAAGCATTTTTATATTCCGTAAAACACCAACTCGAAATGTTTGTTAAAGGGTAACTGGCAGGTTGGAGCGTTCGTCAGTTGGCTTAATTTTAATATATAGGTAAAGCAGAAAGTGTTGTGTTGTCTGTCGCCTATAAACTTTCGAACGGTAAACTCTGGGGTCACGGAATGTATCCCAGCTGATTATATCTAGCTAATCCAGACGAATGTGACTATTTTCACAACGAAAATAATTTTTTTTTTTTAAATCAGAATCTAAATTTCACGCGAAGCCAAGCAGTAAAGCTAGTATACTATATTTTCATTCATATCCCTTCCTTCTCGAAGCACGTAAAACACGAGGGTATGCAGTTGTCAGTGGTATTAAACCAGTGCAACACGCGGCGTTTAAAACGCCCGTGTTTCTGTGGCCTCAGAGGAGTTTCGGGTCGGTGTTTAACGAAATATAAAAATGCACGTAACTGCAAAACTCACCATTATTCGACGTACATGTATACCAACTTTTTTGTGATTTTAGTGAGTGGAACCGATCATGAAAAATGGCCCACATTTTTATGAACACCTTGTTAGGGAGGGAGGGAGCAAGTTGAGAATAAGGATACCGTTAAGGAACTAGTTCTTGATCAGCCACTAATTTTTGATCAGTTCATGAAATAAATCGTTCTTTTGAGTTTATGTCAATAAATAATTGCTTGAAATAATTACTACCATAAAAACTGATAATTCAAAAATATAGGTGTTGTCTGTGAAAGCAGTTAGTATTGTTAATTTTAGATGATCAAAAACTAGTTCCTAGTCACCTTATTATTTCATACCTTATAAATAATTAAATTATATACTTATTTTCAACTTTTTAAAATTTTTCCTTGAAGTTTAAACATTAATTCAACTTTTAGTATAAAAAAAGTCTATGGTTTAATGTTTTATTAGGTTAAAAATAAATATTAAAGCGGGAAACCCTCTAAACTGATCAGAAACTAGTTCCTTAACGGTAGTAGGGTTTTGCAACTGAGCTTTTGGAAATTCATCGGGTATTAACTGGATTCAGGGGTATGGAGATAGAGAACATAGGA
This sequence comes from Andrena bicolor, assembly GCA_960531205.1. NCBI lineage: Eukaryota > Metazoa > Arthropoda > Insecta > Hymenoptera > Andrenidae > Andrena > Andrena bicolor. The sequence goes on along the minus strand of OY482668.1, from coordinate 11,194,456 downwards.
AGTGATATTACAAATTCATATCCTGCTTGCTTTTTGATGATATCATGCCGTGCTGTATTATCGCAACAACTTACTCCCCTACATTTTCCCTTATCTTCGACCAAAGCAGAGCCATTACTTGTTCAAATCGAATGAATCATCATGTAAATTCAAACAATAGTGCTCGATATTTGCTATCTTTTACTAGAATCCTTTGTACACTTCAAAATTGCATAACAACTACAAAAAAAATGGAAGAAAGAAAAGGATTGTAATTTGTGGAAATTTTTTCATTCTTACTTTCAAAAAATTTCGCGATAAGAATTGCTTCGTTATCGCTTCCATCTAAACTGCCGAGTAACTGTTACTTAGTAGGTCATTTTAACTAGAATTCATTAATTTCTTCCCGGAACATCATTAATTATTTCTTCTAGGTACGTTGTGCCCCGATGCAACTGTTCCATGATTGTCCCGTAGAAATTATTAAAATCCTTTTCCACAAGGCTACGATATTAAGCTACTCAACATCCCACCCCGCGACTTTAAGTCGTATTATCGTGTGCTCTGCACGTTCGGAGGCGGATCTCAAGGTAACGCGAGCATAAAACGTAGTATCGTGCCTCGCCTTAACGGCCAGCCACAGTAATTACGTCAATGATTATCAATTTGCAAATTCGCAACAGTGCGCGGGTCGAGGAAGGAATTTTTCGATCGTGCCGTTTCGTGCCGCAATAGTCGTGCCATTTTCCTCGCTAAATGCTCACCTGTGAACTACATCTTCACTTGTTTCACTTCTGTGGTTCACAGAAACGAAACTGGTTTAGGAAACACAGACAAATATAGAAGATATAATTGAACAGAAAATATAAAATCACAATAGAAACATGTGAAAAGAGGGAAGATTTTAAGAAATATATACATAGTGGTGTAAAGTGTCAGAGTCAAGGGAGTAAATTAATGGTGACAAAAGTCTCTCGTGTGAAAAGGGCATTAATTTTCTCATTTTTCGAGCAGCAATGTGTGGATAAAAAAATGTGTAGATATTTGAGAACCACCGAAGGCAAGTTATCTGATTTTCTACGAGTATAATGATCGAACATTCATTTTAAGTTCACTCGTCTTATGAAATGCAGAGGTAGTTCCAAATGACGTGTTAACTCGTCTTCCCCAGTTAACAGGTTTTGCAGATAGCTGTGTCGAGCACAATGACGACGACTTGCTAAGAGCAAATAATGTACTAAGCAAAAACGAAAGAGTTCCTGGAAGCCACTGCGATACAGGAAAATGACTCCCAGGCGACGTTCAATTTTCCTTGTCTCGTTTTTTCGAACGTGATAGCAATTTTGGCCCTGAAAACGTGCACTTTTTTTCTTTCGTTCCTCTTTGCCTGTCACGTGAGCGCGCTTGCACGTGCTGTGTAATTGCAATGCGACCATCGTGATCTACGGTTTACGTGGCGACTTCTGTTCATAATCTTCAATCTTTTTAAAGACTTATCTATGACTCGGTCATTTAAATATCAAATCGTTGGAATACACTGCTGCGATACGTTAAATAGTAATAATAATAATAGTAATAGTAATTCTTTATTGTAAAAAAAAAACATAAAATACATATAAGAAAACAAGAAAGAGGAAATAATAGAGATAGAAATTAGATAACATATGTAAAAGTAGAATGCAAAAAACAAGGTTAGGTTTTTAATAGTGCACGTGAAGTCGTGCTGTTGCATTTTCTGTGTAGTAAATTTTTTTTATACATTCTATACTCTGTTTTGTTATTCTGTATTGGGTAGAGAACGTTAGGTTTCTATCTAATTAGGTATTCGTTAGGTTTCTGGGTAAAACTATTTATTTAAATGTGGTAATTCTGCTTATCCTACAGCGGCATTGATTTTGAATATTTTTAGTATCTGTAATATATTTCTTTTGTTTATATTTTTTTTTCCATTATTTAATGTCGCATCAACCACTAGTATGAGTTATCTGTTTATATTGTATATGTGTCATGTAAAAAGAAACTTGTGATAAAAAAGACAGTAAGAGAAATATATAGTGTATTGAAAGAACTGTATAGTTTTTTCAAGGGGACCTAGAAATTTTAATCACAATTATTTAAATAGTAAGAGATATTGATAAAATGGAAACAATTTGTAATCTCTTGTGAACTAATTCAATGAACCCCCTTTGAATTTGTTTAAACCATGTGTTCTTCGTATTTTCATAATTACGATTGAGCAATCAAGTTAGTTATTCAGAACTATTGGATAGATAGGTATTGTTCATGAAAAAACCAATTTAATAGGGCATTCCCTTATCTGCTTACAGAGGAACGAGATCTCTTGCGTCAGTTTACTAGTTTGCTTACGAATTAAAACATAAGTTCATACGTAAGAGATACCAAGACATAATTACACAATAGAGTAATTGTATGGACGATGAAACACACCCGCGATACGTCACGTTGCTAAAGAATTCGCGATTCGTCATGAAACGAAGATGAACCGATCATCGTCCATCTTCCGCCACGACGTTTAAAACGTTGAAACGGTGTGATAATCGAGCTGCACGGAAAAAGTTGCAAGTTCCATGTAGGCATTTTGGGCACTGAATATTCGGGAGCTTAAATCGATAGTGATTAATTGAAAGAATAATGTGCAACTAGATGAATAATAACTGAAGTCGAATTTCCTGAAGATTTAAGCAATACTAAATCACCAACGACAAATATACTATATAGTATTCAGGATGATTCATACAAATCCAGTAATTTAGTCGAGTAGCGAGTAATTTAGTAATTTTCCGTGTGTGGACACTAAAATTCAATGGAGTAGTTTAGTAACTACACCAATGGAAAATTACTAAATTACTCTCCTAAATTACTAGACGTGTCTGAATCAGCCTTTAGACCCAAATCTATTTTTCCATTCAATTTTCATTCATTTGTTTTTTTATTTTATTTTTATTACAATCTATTCCAATATTCGAATCGTTCGAACTATTAGGTAAACCAAAGTACTGTAGGATCACGAGCCCACATAAGAGGGAGCCCGGAATAAGAGACCTCGGAGAGTCGACTTCGGTGGAGTTGGTTAGGCGGCTGGTCAGTACGCAGAGGATCCGAAGATCGTGGGTTCGAATCCCACCGCCCGAGGTCCATTTTTTCCATGGCCCCTAACATACAGGAATTACAAAACCTATTTCTACATTACATTGCTTCAAGCTTTCCCCACTAATCAAGGTTCTCCAAACACCATTATAAATTACTCTCGCCTCTCTTACCATCCACTACTCAACTCCTCCAAACCCAGAACCACCCACCCACAATCAACAAGTCTCAAAACAAAACCAAATAATCCACTCACCACAGAAAATGGTTGAAAATCGTAATCATCATGAAATTACACGCATCCAAGCCTGAAGATTAAGTGGAATCATCGCAATCGCGATGCACGGTGTCTCCACACATCGCTTCATCAGCCCGATCCTCTTACCTCCACCCACGCGACTCCATATTTCTCCAACCTAGTCAACGAGATCCTGGGATCCTCGGATCACGATTTCGCGATTGCGACGATTTCGCCGGCCAGCCGTCGAGTCACCATCGAAATTCCAAGAGGAAAAAAGCGACTCGGATGATTCAGAGCCGTAGTTGCTTCGCGCGAGCGTACAATAGCTGCGGCAGTAATGCGCGTTGCTCGAACACAGACGCACACGCGGTCCTGTTACGCGAGGGCGTCACAAGGAGCGTCCATTCACGCGTGACACACGTGCACGCGCAGCCACGAGCTACTACTACTCCACTTACGTTCATTCATAAAAATCACGGCGTTCCTGGAAGCCGCCGCTGCTCGTCGTGCTTACGAGATTCGTCAGAAGCGTTTCGCGGACTGAATCATTGACACTGGAGGGGAATACCAGGGCCACTTAGTCGGCGAGGGTGCACGGGAACGTATGGAATTCACCGTGACAAAATGACTGTGTGGAGTGTTGCTGCTATATAGAAAACACTTCGTGCTTTAACTAACAAGGAAACCTTTCCAACACGGAAATTCTGATTTCAATGAAACTTCGCGCGAAGGTGGACGATATTCGAGTATGCAAGGTGGAACATTCTTCTTCTGCGGAAATTCACTCTGAACAAGTGAAATTAGTTTGAGGGTTGAAGGTAGGTTTTCCTATACGCGACTCGACGTCCAGAATTTCAATATCGATTTTCTCGAAAATGAAGCGTAATATGAAAAAATTGTATTCCTTTTTCTCAACTTAGTTAGTTGCTATGAGTCGAAAAGAAAGAATATTTTTTTTTGATAACGCGCTTCGTTTTCGAGAAAATCGCCTTTGGAATTCTCAACGTCGCGCCCAGTTGCGTATAGGAAAACCTACTTTAAGACTTTCTGCTCTTCGCGTGGAATTAGGCCGATAGCTATGAGTTATAAACGTTAACTGAGGTAATGATTCCCGATGGAATCACACGAGCAGAAAATGTTAAAGTTATCGCGTTCCTCTGCGTTGTTTTAATATAACTTTATTTTTAGTAATGCGATAGAGCGTGAAAAATGGAATAATTCTTATTTCAAAATTTTGTTCTATCTCGCACCGTTACAAAGTTTCATATCCCACAGTGAATTTTCTTTAGGTAAATACAGCTTAGATCGAAAGTGAAATTTTCAACTCATTTTCAAACTCATGGACCATCGAATTGTAACATAAATTTTGCTATATCTATATCCACTATTTCTTTCACCGAGCATCACATTTCAATAACTAACTTCTCCACAAGAGACGAACATGACCTATACTCTCACTTCTATATTGTGTCTCATACGCCTCACACGAATCACATTTGCCTCTGTCTATTCACAGTACAGTATATATATCCACACTGAAACTCGTTTCATCTATAAAAGTGGAACGATCAATTTGCATAGCGTTACTTGAAGCTTGTAGCATATACTTGGACCGCGATTTCGAAGCAAAAATAAGAATAATCTGTCCTTTACCATCGCGAACAGCTTTTGAAAACCGACATAAACCTGCTCGTCACGTATCTATTCAAAATTCAGTACTTGGAGCTAATTACGACCAGGAAATGAAATCCAGCGGGGGGCTTATTTCGTTGGTTGCAACTGTGAATCATCGTCATTCAAGGCTTTAGTCCCAAGGGATTTAAGAGTTAACGCATGTACCCTCGAGTGCAGTAACGATTGCACTGGATTACTCTATGTGTACGTATCGAATATTCGAATGAATGTCCTCATTATTTGCTCTCTTCCACCGTTGGAACATGACTCATGTGGCATAACTTTGCACTTACGACGCCTGGTTGGAGGTTGGGATCAGTTTTTCTTCTGGAGTACAATATAACTTTGATCTGTGAATGAATTTACTATTTCCTGAACGTGTAATGTAAGAGTGAGTTACTGTTAATTAATACTGATCAACTTGTGCAAGTATGCAGATGGTGTAATTTTGGGAAATATTATTGTAGATATAGCATTTTTGTTAAGTTCTGATGATTCATTCGTAGAAGAGTATTTTTTATTGTATTTTTTAGTACCTTTAGGCACTTAGGATTACGTAATATAAAAGAAAAGAAAGCTCTACTTGTATTAACTTTGCTATATTTTCCTTTCATGTACTTTCTATACAATTTTCTCTCCATTATAAGAAATTCAACAAACTATTATGAAGTCAAACTCTAGATTCCATTTGTCTATAAATTTTGCAGGTATTTACCATAAGAAAAAAAAAAGAATAAATTAATATTCACTGCTATGGCTACTTAAAGCAACAGATACTGCATATTTTACACGCCACGGCGATGAAAAAATAATTCCCGCAATTCCTCAGCGAATCAGAGGACAAGGAAAACGGAAGCACGTACGCCGCAGCGCGTTTTATTCGCCAGAATATTAATTGCCTTTACTCGACGCGGTTAAATAACAGTATCATACCGCGACGCAGTCATCGTCCAGGTCAATCCCCTCTGTCATCGTCATCTATCCCATTCGTAGTTCACGGACGTGCGAGATCTAGCGGTTTTTGACAGTCAAGCGTGCCACCTCGAGCCTCTTCATCGCTCTCATCAAATATTAACCCCCAACTGGCGGCATCTGGGTCTTTTTCGACCAAAATGTTACGCCAACAAGCATAATAATAAATACTAATTCAAGGAAATTAAATTTCTCCAACAAAAAAAAAGTCACCTATTTAACTAAGTACAGTGGAACAGTTAAAATGGGTCAAAAAAAAAACCCAGGCACGCTGTCCCAAGGTTAACCCACTGCACTCCAAGTATAACTCTCAAGCACACCGAAGTTTCAATTAAAGTTACACATGCATATCATTAAACATTGTAAAAATTGAGAAATTCATGATTTATACAATAGAAGTAAATGGATTCTTGAGTGACTATACCTACTATTTTTCTCTTATTTCAAAGTTCTGTGTTCAGTCAGAAGAAGAACTGACGAGTGCCGCAGTGTTGTCACACATCACACCTAATAAAGATCAATCGTAAACTAAAACTATTAAAGATAAAAAAGTGAGCGCAGTATTTGGGAAGAAATCTCTGGTTAATTAATGAGCGGAGAAGTTTGAGTACAAGGGTGAATTGTGGTGAGATCGATGTCACTTCGACGTGAGTCTGTTGTTATCGAAACATCAGGATGATGGAGGAAAGTGTGATAGAGAAAATGGAACGGCTTCAGTCTAATATAAGAGATGAGTCAGTTTTAAAAAGATAATCTGTACATTGGACGTAATGTCCTCTGAATTGAAGGCAATGACGATTCACGTGCTTATTGCACTTGTTCTCTGGAATGAAGATGGGCAAGATGTTTCCTGGATCTCTAGGACAGTGGATTTTAAGTAGTATAGGCAAACGATTTCTGTGGCGAGCCCTTCGGACGAGAAAGGAAAGTTTAGTGATCGGAAAATTGAAAGTTTCTTGTTATTTGGTGTTATGTTTATCCTGTAGTATTTAGGTTTTTAGCAGATCACAATATTTGCTATCAAAAAGAGTCCACAGAGAATTATAATTCATTATCCTTGAGATATTTTTTATTATCTCTTGTTTATTTGCATTCTGCTTTGTTTAGCTTGTAGACTCGTAGTAACAACAAATATTTGCATAGTGACTTGACCAGAATAATGTTTTCAAAATGCATGTTTTCAATTTTAAATCAAACGCGTCGATAGCTACTATTTTTCAGCGAGGGATAATAGTTTCATAGATCTTAATCTACTTTAATGAATAATTCATAATTGTAAATTATTTTCACGTTGCAGAACTACCTCTCTCAATTCGGCTACTTGCAGCCCATCAATCCAACAAGTGGTGGGATCATATCCCAGGATACACTGTCCAAAGCAGTCGCTGAGTTCCAAGCTTTCGCTGGATTGAACATAACGGGTAAGAATGCAATCTCACTACGAGTTACCATAGTTCATAATTAAAAGAAAAAAATCAAGTGTCCTTACATTCCAATAATTTATAACGCAAAAGCAAAGGAATCTGTACGCCATCTTATCGAAAGAAGGAAATACAAAGTTCCTCCTCCAATTAAATTATTAAACACAAGAAAGCTCGATGAACGAACTGATCAACTCGAAAACCCACAATAATACTAAGAACTTAAAGTATCTTGTATTTTAAGTTCTGGTATTTAACAGGCTTCCCTCGATCTCGATTATTAGACCGCTTTGGGAGTAATTAAGATTTAACTCCTTCGCGAGTTCAGCGACGAAAATAAGTGGCGGAAGCGAGGAAGACGTTATGACTCCGGCTTCGTTATCAATTAAATTTTATTCGCGTCCTTGGGATCGCCGTGTATTATATTTAGCCGTAATTGAGTTTAATAGTTGTCGTGGGTGCGCGTTCGTGAATCATAACCCCCCCAGTGGATGCATTCATTCAGCGTTTCTGTGACTCATCGAAAACTCGTGGACAACATCGAATTCGCTAGATCGATGTAATCAGATAGCTGCGCGTTGTATCGGCACGCATCATGCGTGGTATCAGAGTCCGATTCCAAAAGTCCGTTTCCTATACGTCAAAGGACGCGCACGTCATACCTGTTCGTGTGAACAATTATTATTCCATCGCGAGCTGAATAGTGAAAAAATCCTGATTACGGGTGTAATGTGTCTGGGAGGAGTGATAGAAGTCGAAATTCATTTGTGGCCTTGGAAAGGACGACTTGGGTATTAGAATAGAGTGCAAAGACCAAAGATTTCTATTTGGTGGGAATATTTGGTAATTGATAGAAGAGGAGGTTGAATGTGATAAGTAAGGTCTGCAAGCTAAGTAGTCAAAATTTGGTAAGGATAGGGAGATTTCTATTGATGGGGATGAGAAGGTGAGATTTGGATAAGGAGGGGTGAAATTTGAAAACGTGATCCAGGAATCGAAATGGCGAAAACTTGAAAGGAAGAAGAATAGGTACTTTAAATAGCTAAGAATTAAAAGATGATCCAAACTTCAAAATGTTCAAAACTTGAGAGCAAAATCTAGGACTCGAGATGACAAAAGTTTGAGAGCAAAATCTAGGACTCGAAATGGCAAAACATTGAAAGCAAGATCTAAACTTCAAAATGCAAAAAACTTGAAATCAATATGTAGGCTCCAAACAGCCAAGATTTAAAAGCAAATTCAAGACTTCAGAATGGCCAAAACTTGGGAGCAAAATCTAGGATTCGAAATGACAAAACTTGAAAGCAAGATCTAAACTTCAAATGTCAAAAACTTGAAAGCAAGATCTAAACTTCAAATGTCAAAAACTTGAAAGCAAGATGTAGACTCAAAATAGCCAAGAGTTGAAAGCAAGATCGAGATTTCAAAATAGCCAAATCTTGAGAGCAAAATCTAGGATTCGAAATAACAAAAATTTGAGAGCAAAATCTAGGACTCGAAATGGCCAAAACTTTCAAAAGCAAAATCTAAACTTCAAAATGCAAAAAACTTGAAATCAATATGTAGGCTCCAAACAGCCAAGATTTAAAAGCAAAATCAAGACTTCAGAATGGCCAAATCTTGAGAGCAAAATCTAGGATTCGAAATTACAAAAACTTGAGAGCAAAATCTAGGACTCGAAATGGCCAAAACTTTCAAAAGCAAAATCTAGACTCCAAATATCCAGGGTTGAAAGTAAGATTTAGACTTCGAAATAGTCAAAGCTCGAGGGGAATTTTTAAAACTCAAATAGCCCCCGATCCAAGCCACCAAATAATCAAAATCTTCACATATAATACGATGAACGAAGGCCCCATTAGCAGAGAAGCATCAGAATGTTACAGAGTACTTCTTTGTATCCGCTGGTATCATCTGGAAGCCGGCTGCTGGTTGCTTCGTACTCGCAGGAAATACATACACTTGCACCTCCCAGAGATACTTGCCCGACCGGCTCCGAATAAAGAGCGGATTTTTAAATATTCTAGACCTTGAAGAGGCGGACGCCGCTTTAACCGTGCCCGCTCGGAGACACCGCACGATTTCGTGCTTCGGTCAACAGAAATCAATGGCAGGAAAAAACAGCGGTCTGGAAAATCGACGAGCGAATGTCAAATAATGTCTGAGAGCTGCGCTGAATGAGCCTGTCCGCCGGGAGTTGTTTAGCGACGAGCAGGCTATTAAACAAACGTTCCTGGCAAGCCACTACCAAGGCTCGAACCTTGACGCGAACGCGCGTCGTTGACTGTGGCAAATAAAGAGCGACAGGACCGAACAAAGAAACAAATTATTATTGTTTCCGGTGGGATTTATGGCCGACCTGTTCGCGAAACGAGGAAACGATAGCAATGGCTCTGATAAAATGCTATCAGTGGGGACAAACCAGTTATGGTTATTGATGGCCGAGCAAGATATGGTTAATTTTGTAATGGTCGGTTCGAAGAAGGCGAGTGTTAATTGGGAAATGGACGTGGCTCGCAGAGTGTTGGCTGATTTGATGTTTTACTCGTTTCTTTTTAAGTGATGTAGGTGAATGGCCGTGGGTGGCAATTTAAAGGGTTAATAATGTGTGATATATAAATGATGTTACAGAGGAAATGTACGAAATAGATATGCGTTTAATTTGAGTTTGTAAATACATTTTATTCAAAGTTATGAAAGTCGTTAATTGTGAAGACGTTAAGCAAAGATCTTCCTACAATAATAAATTCGAGGTTTTCGAGATCAGATCTGTTTTTCTGATTTATGAATTTAGGTATGGAATCGTGATTTTTCTGGGCTCTGTATTACGTTTGTTATTTAAAATCGAGGTTGTAAAAATTTAAATGACAGGGATCATACGGTTTGTTAGGAGAGATGTTATTATTTTTCTAACTATTGAAAAAGCGAAGAAATGATTCATATGAAAGTTGTTTGATTTGATGGAGGAAATATTAGGATTTGCGTTTAAGCTATTATTTACGGAGATTTCAATATCAATGTTATGTTTTGAAACGAAACTATATATATTTATTTTTTCCACTTTATTATTGTATGCATTTCAACACGCGTTCAACGATGTGTATGAAACGTATGTTTGAAGAATAATTTACCGGATATCTTTCTGAATATTCGCAGCAAATTTCAAGTTCGGTCTTTCAAGTACTGTCTTTTAAAAGTCGATGGAATATTCATTAATATTCATCCCGTAAATTATTGTTCAAACATATCCTTCATACACATCTTGAACGCGTCTTGAAATGCAAATATATAGCAAAAATAAAAATATATAGTTCCATTTAAAAAAATTACATTGATTTTGAAATCTCTGTACTAAATAATAGTTTAAACGCAAATCCTAATATTCTATTAAGTTTCCTCTATTAAATTGGACAACTTTCATATGAAATTTTTTTTCGCTTTTTCAATAATGAGAAAAATAATATGCATGCTTCTCTTTGAACATAAACACCCTACGATTGAAGTAGGGACGATAGACGAACATGTACTGATTACAAAAAAAGTATTTTTTTTATTTCTGATGACTACAACCGTGAAGACGGATTTTGGGAAATTATAGCACAATAACACCCATTTCTCGGTGAATATTTCTCACTCCCTAACGTAACGGCGTAAAAATGTTCCTAAAATATTAAGAAACAAACGTGCAAAACAAGAAGTATGTAGGCCTTTAAACTCTAAAAAAAATTCATAAAGACTGCCCATTTTTCATACACTTTTGAGCAAATACCCACTTAACACAGAGTCATTCTAGTTTCTATTATAAAATAGAATCTCGAACTATTTCACGCAATCCATGCCACAAAAACGCCGAATTCATCGATCATTACAAAATCGAGGCAAGACGTTACTTGCTTCACAGAGAAAGGATTGAACTTCCATCGCCAATATCGTTGCTTCATCTCTGCTCGATAGCCAATAGCTTACAAATTAATTTGAGAAACAGCAACAGAAGAATTCCCATTTCGAAACCAGGGAAGAGACATGAAAGATATGACATCGTACGACAGAAACTAATTTTTCAAAATTCAAATAAACCCATCTTACAGAAGCCATTTGAATTTCAAACAGAATTTTCACAAAAATAAACGTCGCTTCTACCATCAAATTGCGAATGAAGCAAAAACGGCGCGCGCATTGCCGCAATGGCCGCGAAACGGTTTCGACTCGCGAGCATCCGCAGAATCGGAAGTGGCGATTCGATGGTCACGAATAAAATCCGAAGGTGAACGGAAGAATTATCTAACTACAAAATTGCACACCGCTGGCGGTATTATTCAAGATGAAACGCGTTTATTGACAGTACCTAATCTTCTGCCACGTGTTCCATGCATCCCGTACTTCCTGTTTCCTAGAATCTCTGCTTCGTATTGCTTCCAGTGAATCGCCGAGGCTCAGATAAAGAAACATCCAGCTGTGGGTATTATTTTGTAAGAACGAACGAAGTTATTCCTAAGTTGCGAGAGAATCGAGGGAAATCGAATCGTAACGTTCCCAGCTTTTTGTAAGGGGAAGAAAGCCTGCTTCCATTGGTACTGTCGAAGGTGTTGCAAAGGAAAGAGTTTCGTTGTGTTTACGTAACAGGGATGTGCAATCAAAATTTTATACGAAATCCACTGGTGTCCTTTAATTTATCTTGAAGATTATAATTTTAAAAATTGCTATGTTAGATTATTATTACTATTTATTATTATAGCTACTGGATTATTATTATTATTAGATATATTTTTACACTACATCACTACTTCCATATTATCACTGTAAAAACCAATTATTGAATTTGTTTCTGCCAACACAAAGCTCGTTGAAAATTATTTACTCAAATTTATGGAACACCACTTATAAATAAAATTAGAGTACACTCTTTTTAGTTTTCAATGATTAAGAATATAAAATTGATTATTCGAGTTGATTGTAAAAATTCCTTTATACCTACACTGGTAAACCCCCAAAGAAACCAATGCCTGGTGCATCGAGTGCACTAGTTCGGATCGCAGGATTCCCAGATATCGATCCCTCGACCGTTCTGCACGCCCCGGTCTCTATTCGCGATCTTCCGTGCATGTTCCCTTGTATCGCGGTGCATATGCATCGATGCAACGCGTATATGCATAATATGCAGAGCACGCGAAAACGTTAAGCTGCTCGCACACTCGCGTGAATCCAGGACGGAAAGCGATCCTCCCCGACCGAAACTCAAGCAGATCGAGCGCGGTGGCGTGCGACGAAACTGTGTCGAGTCCCAATTGCACCCTTCGATACGATATACCCATTTCTTCCACTCGATGCAAAAGCTTCTTCGCCGATCTACCGAAGTGTGCGACCAGCTTTAACCGCCGCGGAAACCAGCCCACGTTTCCCACTGTCACGCGACTGCAACTTGTACGTTTATTAATGCTTGTTTGCGTGAAAATCGTGGCATTAACGGGACGGTCGTCGAGACTGATTTGAATACCGTTGGAAACGATGGATGGAGGCGTCCCTGACGCGAGTACGAACCTTTAGAGTTTAGAGCAACAGAGAAAGGTCGCGGAAAGCTTCGCATTTTGGTCTTTGGGTTGCTGGCTTTTTTGATAGTGGATCAGAAATTTGAAAGAAAATTAATTTTATTAGACACGAGGGAGTTGATAAGTGGAGGAGAATGTTCTATTTAGTTTGATATTAGAATGTAAAATAGAGGGGTTGGAACTGTGGAAAGGTTTGCACAGCCGTTGCTCTTTTTTAAATTGAATATTTTTACTTACAGTGGTCACAGTAGTTTTCTTATTCAACGCACCCCAGGAAATTTTTCCAATATTTCTGTAAATTTTTAGACCTTGATATTGAAATTTAAAGATTTGATGAATTTTAGCAAAAAATCGCTGTTTTCATCGTATCAGAATTTACATTTCTAGAAAAAGACTAGTAGAAGATGAAATACGAAAATGGTAACTGAAAAATAACCCTGGGGTGCAGTGATTATAAGGTGTGATCACGAAGGGATAAATAAGTTTGCCACAGGAAGATTTGTTCTATCACGTTTTGAGACAATGTTGTTTTATTTTTCAGGTGACTTTGACGATGAAACGTTCAAGCTGATGGCTTTGCCAAGATGTGGCGTCAAAGATAAAGTTGGTCCTGGATTTGGAAGATCGAAGCGGTATGCTCTTCAAGGTAAATAGAATCGATACTAAACCTACATTCGAAGTTTTACTACTTTTTGTAAAAACAAAGATGCAGTGGTTTAAATTGGAGATTCTCCAACCTAGTAGGTATTAATAATAATTGCTTAACAATTCAAACTCATCAGTTATGCATTAAAATGTTGAATGAAGGACCTGTTGAATGCGATACTAAATTCTTTATTGATATAAAAATATTACGAATGTAGTTATGTACGTGCTGCAACGATTGCAGATTGGATTTCTTTGTTTCGTTCGACTGAACATTGCTAAAATGAATTCAGACGAATTTCGCTAGACTGCGGAATGAAATCTAAAGTATGAGATAACGCTGAATCGATTATTCGATTATCTAATCGACTGCCGTCGTTGAGAATTCACGAAAGCTGGAATTTGAATGTGACGTCTGTCCAGGAGTATTATTTCATATCTGATCACGTCGAAACGATTATCTACTAATATTTCGTACGATAATAACGACCATCAGGTTTATATAATAATCAACAATCGTGTGACCGCGTTTTGAAACGGACCATCGCGAATTCTTTGAAACAGATATTTACTTCACGCGACTATGAATAATTAATCAGAAGTAATACTCAGTTTCGACTGTAATAAATTTCGAAAATTTATAATGTTAATTCATAGCACTGCATTTTTATAATACCGATGGTTTCATATTAAAATTCTACTTGAGACAAACTAATAAAAAATATCGCGATCTACAGGCGTTAAGAGTGCAAACCATTTTCTAAGTAAATCGAAAAGTTAATTTTTCAAGAAGAATCGATCGGCGTAACTGGAAGAGAACAAACACGGGTTTTACAATGAAATGTTTTCACGGTGCCAGGAATGTTTAGCAGTCACCGGTGTTACTTTTGACTTCCTGCCTCATTATCGTCAATGTAGAGTCAGTCACCCTAAACAGGTCATGCGCATCTGTATCGCAGCTGTTTTGCCGGACGTTCCGAATGCATTTTTTACCCATCGAAGCTGCTCCAAATGCATTTCCTAGGAACCTAATAAAATCCCCACCTGACCCAGTCATTCGCCATCAAACGTGAAAACTCAACAATGTCCTCGCAATACCTTCCAGAAAAATTATTTCCAACTCCACTCGTTCAATATAATAATAATAATAATGCTATGTCTTTATTATACCATTTTAATTATAAATTATGTTGTGTTACCGAACCCAATTAGACGGTTAAAATAATAAAGAAAGTAGAAAGGCAGGAAAAAGAAAAATGGAGGGAAAGATTAAGGAAATCTTAAAAAAAAAACTGAAAGGGGATGAAAGAACGAATAGTATGTTTAGAAGAATTACGCGACGACAGAGAAAGTACCTATATTAGGAGGAATAGAATTGTAGTAGGTAATACGAGGAATACCAATTACCCTCCAAATTTAAGCGTGCATTTCTTTGTGACGCCTTGAAAAAATCGATTTTTTTTTCATTTTTTGAGTATATATATATATATATTTGAGAATGTACTGTTAAATTGTGGAAGAGAAATTTCAAGTATTGTGGCTTGCACAGCTCTTTATGTACACCCCTCGCCGCGACTACTCCGAGTCCTTGACAACTTTCGACGAGTTTTCCTCGGAACGTACTTTTTTCACCTGGCGTAGATAATTGCTCCGAAATGTTTGCAGGATAGTCCACGTACTAGCGGCTTCCCTCGCGTGCAAAATCATATTTTTATATTGACTTTTTCATACAATTTTTTTTTTGAAAAGTGACCAAAAATAGAATGATGATATTTCGGACTTTTCAATTCAAGCATCCGCCATTTTGCTCATTTTCAACATAAATCATTTCTTTCTCTCCCGACGACAACCACAAACATACTGATTAAGAACCTTCTTGATCTTTTCAATTTAATCCACCCCGGGAGCTCCAATAATCCACACCAGGGAGACACGATTCTTAAACAAACGTTTATTGCAGTCGAAATAAGCAGAACAAACAATTAATTTGAAACTGAATAGAAAGTATTCATCTGCAACGAAAAAGTAGCCAACTAAAGTACAAAAAGAATCATAAGTACAGACGTAAGTATCGCTTAAAAAAGGAATTGCAACGTTCACAGAGGAATGGCCCCTTATCACGCTAAATGCATTCCCAGAATCCTTCCCCATCAAACTGTTCTCTCCGCAAATCTAATTAAAACCCACCTGATCCTTCCCATACCATTACCCAAGCCTCAACTATCTCGCACAAGAGCAACATTAATTCCCTCGCTACCTCTGCATCGCCGTTGGAAATGATTACGTGCAATGAGAATAGAATCACGTCCCAACGATCTCGAGACACGTATCAGTCTCATAATAATTTCCAAGCGTTCTACCACCGTTCCAGTAACTCCCGAGCGAAACATGCCCCCTCGACCTAACCCCCCGCGCGAAGTCATAGCAATTATCCTTTGACCGGGAGTCGAGCCAATTACCAGCGATCTCGGGACTCTAACTAATCACAATCTGGCCAATCTAATTAATCACCGCCTACAAGGTGCACCGTTCCCTTGTCATTAACCCGCGTTTCTCGGTAGCGAGGCATCATCGGGGCCCGACGCGTTCGCAGAATCACGCGTAACAGCTCGCGACGGATCGAATCATCAAGCGCGATCGATCCTAGCCGTGACTTTGAACCTCCAGCGAGGGAGTCCGCGCCTCCGGCGAGCCCGCTGGCCGGCGGGATCACCGATCCGTGCATCCTATGGAATTCTCTCGCGTAACGTGGCCGCCTAGCTGTGACCCACTGGACGTTCCGCAATGGGATGACCCGAAACGCTGGTTTCGAGAGCGTTTCGTACGCGAGCGCGGGCTTAGCGGGGTCCAGAGTGTTTCAGTGGGCGAGCAGGATGAAAAGGGATCTAAGCTTCGACGCCCCCGCGCGGTTTTTTCGATTTAATAACAGCCATTTCGACGACCGCCGACCTTGCTAGCTGGAACCTTGCTGCAGGGCCAGTCGTTTGCGAGAGATAATGGACCCGTCGTCGCCGTGACGAAGCAGTATTCCTTGAATGCATTCCTCGTGACGAGTGGACGACTCTCTTGTTGGGGATAATTGAAACAGACGCGCCCCGCTGGTGGTGTCTCGCGAGATTTCCTGGCTTTGAAGATCAGTTTATACATTTTTCCATTGGTTACTTTTAATTCGAAAGCGTGGGAACGATGTGTTTTAAACTGTGAATAAAAATTCAGTGTGAGGCCATCGAATAGCTCAAATAAATGTATTATAAACGGAGGGCGCAATTTGGGAAAAACAGAATTGAAATTTAAGTGTTGTGCTTACAAGAGAAGGTAACGAACCTCAAAAAAGGAAATTCAAAAAATTATGAATCTTTGGGGGTATGTAGAGGATGTATAAGTGTGAATTACACAATTTTTTTTGGTTCCCAAATTCACTCCAAGGGGGTGAAGTTGACCCCTGAAAATCCGGCTAAAATCCAATTTTGTGTTACAACTCGCGTATCACTTTTACCTAATGATAATCCTAATTAAGAGAAATGAAAATTTTTCTTCTATTTCTTACAGTTCGCGAGTTTTACCTAATACAAAATCGGAAAATAGCCGGATTTCCAGAGGTGAATTTCACATCTTTAGAGTAAATTTAGGCAGCAAAAAAAAAATGCGTAATACATACTTATATATCCTCTACATATCCCCAATTTTCATAATTTTTTTAATTTCCGTTTGGCGGATCTTTCCTTATTAGTGATACAGTCGGGGTTAGATGCACTGGAAAATATCTGAAGTTCATTGGGCTAGGAAGTAACTCGATAAGGTTACCAAGGAAACTTGAGAAAGAGATGAAGAAATTGGTGGAACGATTGAGAAAGCTGAGGAAACCCGGATTGTCTGCTTTCCGCAATGTTTCAAAAGTGCTTTGGCTATGCAGCATGCAAGGGACATTTATCATGAATCATCTCGCGTGATTAAGAACAACCGGTCCAATAAAAAAATTATAGGCAGTCCCGAAGTGAGTCAGTTTTATCGTGGTCACGGGAGATAAGACATGCCATAAACATTTCGACGCGAAGTTGCAGCCTAAACGTTCCGTCCTTTCGTCGTCCGCGATCGAGTAAAAATAAATCGTTGCACAATGAAGAAATAAGCCGCTCTTACGATAATTGCCGCACGCAAAGCGATCGTTACATAAATGGACACTGCAAACCATCGGCGAGATGGTCTCTATAAAAATTGTAAATTACGGAAACGGCGTGCATCATGGCGCGCGAAGGTTGCGCGAAGCGCGCCCAATGATCGCCGGAGGAGCGAAAATCAGACGCGTTACATTTCTGTGTAGTGTGTTACTTTTTAACGAGCCGTCATCGATTCTGTGTAGGCTCGAGGTGGCGCGTGAAGAAGCTGACGTACAAAATCAGCAAGTATCCGCGAAATCTGCCGCAGCACAAAGTCGACGCGGAACTGAACAAGGCGTTCAAGGTGTGGTCGGAGTACACCGATCTGGTCTTCATCCAAAAGAAGTCTGGCCAGGTAAGATGAGTAATATTAATGACAATGATCCTAATTAAAAATTAATGAAGATTGAGCACGGAACAAAGAATAAGGCAGCCTTTGAGTACATAATTCTATTTTATGACACGTTACTAGCAGAGCTACTTAAGCTTCAAAGATGTTCAAATATCTTATACTTCTGCTGAGTAGGCCTCATCTTTATCAAGAATTGTTGAAGTTCTGAGGTGGAAGTAGCGTAGGTTAATTTATATCCAAGGTGTGATTTTTGCAAAATAGTTCAAATTAGAGTTGTAAATATTCGGGTGGTCGAACTATTCGAATAATTCGAATATTTCAACTGCTTCGAATATTTCGAATAATTCGAATATTTCAACTGCTTCGAATATTTCGAATAATTCGAATATTTCAACTGCTTCGAATATTTCGAATAATTCGAATATTTCAACTGCTTTGAATATTTCGAATAATTCGAATATTTCAACTGCTTCGAATATTTCGAATACTTCGAATATTTCAAATATTTCTGAGTATTCTCAGTTAGAATTTTCGAATATTCGTAACAGCCCTAGTTTAAATTTAAAAATGATCTAAATTAAATTTTTCCTCACAAAATGGATAAAATTTGTTCAGATTAAGGACCAACTGTGAAAAGTTAGGCGTAATGTCTCGATAATTGCAGGTGCACATCGAGATTCGATTCGAGAAAGGCGAACACGGCGACGGAGATCCGTTCGATGGACCTGGTGGCACCCTCGCTCACGCTTATTTCCCTGTGTACGGTGGCGACGCTCATTTCGACGACGCTGAACAATGGACCATCGACAGCTTCCGCGGTACTAATCTCTTCCAGGTAGCTGCTCACGAGTTTGGGCATTCCCTTGGACTCAGCCACAGCGACGTCAAGACTGCCCTAATGGCGCCATTTTATCGTGGCTATGAGCCCTATTTTCGATTGGACGAAGACGATGTCCAGGGTATTCAGGCGAGTAGTAATCGAATTTTCGAAAAGATATAATTAAACGAGAAATTGACTTCCACGCGATCTACTGTTATTATCTAGCCAACTATTAACTATCCAATTATCTAATACTACTAAAAATTGAAGAAGAAAACTTTCAAAACTGTTTTTGAAGCCCACCCACTGCTTAATTAATTAACATCGAATTGTATCTTTAATTCACGATGAACGATCAGAGCAGTGGAATATTTTGAGAACCGAGTGCATAATTTTTAATTGTTCTATTGCAGGCGTTGTACGGGAAGAAGACTGTGAATACTGGTGGAATTCCAACTGGCCCAAAATACGGAACCACGACTGTAGCACCGCCCAGCGAAGAAGACTCGGAACTCTGCACGGACCCGAAGGTCGACACGATGTTCAATTCCGCGGAGGGGCATATGTATGTCTTCAAAGGTGCGTGTGTAATTGAACGATGGAAAAACATATGAAAAGAAATAGAATGACTTTATAGCCTTCAAGAGGAATTCATTTAGTACACGTATTTTCAGGATAAAAAGCTTAAATTACCATGGTAAACATATGTTGAATATTTGGAGAAGTGATCATTGACTCATGTTATGGACGAACTTAATTATCGAGTAGCATTCACAAAGACTAAAGCAGAATATTTCTGTTTTATGCCTCTTTTTTCATTCCATTTGCAAGTGAAATGAAGAATGAGGAAAAGGTAGTGTGCGAGAAGCGTAAATATAAAACAGGTGGAAGAATAGATGTAAAAGCAAAGTGGAATTGTAAATATTAAACTGAGAATGAGGAAGGAAAAAAAGAGAAATGAAAGCTTCCAAGGATTCGCTTTCAAAATTTCGAATTTTCATTTCCATTTTCTTTCACCATATCCTACCATTCTAACGAGTAATTAACTTGACTGTAGGCGATCGTTACTGGAGACTAACCGCCGATGGAGTGGCAGTTGGCTACCCTAAATACATCTCGCACTCGTGGAAGGGATTGCCAGGGAACATAGACGCTGCGTTCACGTACAAGAATGGCAAAACGTACTTCTTCAAGGTAAGAATTCTCCACAACCCACTCAATAACTCTTCCAATACCGAGAGTCTAAATGAAACCACCCAGTGTATATTTTCGATTTTCTGCAAAAAAAGAAACAATTCAGACTTCGTGGTTATAGGGCTCGAAGTACTGGAGATACGTTGGGAAGAGGATGGACGGGGATTACCCGAAGGATATCAGCGAAGGTTTCACAGGCATACCTGACAATATCGATACCGTGACCGTTTGGACTGGGAACGGTAAGATCTACTTCTACAAGGGCACGAAATTCTGGAGGTTCGACCCTACGCAGAAACCACCGGTGAAGAACACCTACCCTAAATTGATCTCGAACTGGGAGAGCGTCCCGGATAATCTCGATGCCTCGATCGTGTATCGTGGCTACACGTACTTCTTCAAGGGGGATGCTTACTATCGATTCAACGACAGGACATTCTCTGTAAGTCTTTTATATCCCTTCGCAATTTTATATTGTGTCTTCACCAATGAAACGGTGGTGAAAATGTGGAAGATCGTCTTCAGTAGCTTTAATTTTTGTGCACATGGCACTGGGGATCTAAATTTTTAAACTTTATAGCTACCACTTTTGTCGGAATACGTGGTTAATTGAATTCGTTATGTGTATTTTCTTTAAGAGCTAGTTACCCTAAGCTAATTAAGTAGCCATTATATTACTTAATAGATCTTTAGTTTTCTATAGAGGAAACCTTCACAGATGTATTTACGTTATAAAAAAAGAAAGTTGCAGACACTTGTAACGTCTTAGATTGCAGTGATGGCAAAGACATATTAATTTGAACAAATAATACAAATAATAAAAGCTACGACACGTAGAATTCTTACGCGAGAGGATCAAATAATTAATAAAGGACGATAGAACAAGTGGTAGAGGATCGTCTATGGTCAGACACATTTTAAAATCAATATTATACGTATGGAATTCCATCTCCTCGCACCTTTTCGTGCGTAGATAATTTTAAACAGTAACTCAATTAAATGTTATCGAGAATAATAACAATTTCACAATCATAATCACATGCAAATTTAATAAAAATTAACTCTTTGCACTCCTAAATATACCACCCAGGTCCAAGCAATGCCTGACCTTCTTTAATTATACCTCCTACTCGTATCAAAGTTGAAATTAATATTACACACTGACTTTTTACCCCATAATGCAGTTTCTCAATCTTCGTCGACCCAACCGCGTTCTCCCTTCGAAACCCTTTCCAATTTTATAACACAAATATAGATTGGAGTACAAAGAGTTAGAAGCAGAGATAGATTTCTCGAAGCATCGAAACCTCGAAACCCCTCGAAATCCAAGCAAGTTTCGAGTTTCGAGTTTCGAGAATTTGAAACTTCACACTTTCTTGATGATTCGAAATTCTCGATACCCACATAAGAAAAAGTATAAAATCAATGAATAAAGAATCGTTCGCAACGTGCCTCGAGAATTTCTATATTAGATTTTTATTTGCATTTTCTTTCACTATAGTCAATAGAGATTTATGCAACAATTATGCAACAAAAAGATATTCCACTTACGAAATAGAATCAGTTCTTCAAGTTTCGAAGCCTTTCGGAACTCCTAATTAGAAGATAATTTTACTGGACCATCCTGATGCTCTAGGTGGACGTTGCTGATCCAGCGTTCCCGAGGTCGACAGCCTATTGGTGGTTCGGGTGCAGGTCCGCTAACAAAGGAACATTAGGTAATGTCCAATGGCTACTCGAAAATCCCGAGGACACGTTCCCACACGCTGGCATCCTGGAGTCCGTCGACGGTGACTTTGGGGACGTCGACGACGACAGAAACGGTGACGTCGGGGACATCATCCTAGACGCAGGTACTAAAGCTTCATTCGAGCCAGACCAGAGCCTTGCCTCGCCATAGAAAAGGTTCAATGTCCACTTAATCGTGATCAAAGTAGTCGCGAAGGTGCTCAAATACAAAATTCCATAAAATTCTACTTTGAACGATGCACACGAATGCATTTTTTTTTTAAAAAAAAGCGAAGATCGTGCAACATTTGCTTTAACCAATTTTGTCTATCTTCGTGTTTTTAAATAACGAAGTATAGCTTGCTACAGTTTCTAGAACTGCTGTGCATAGTTATACATAGATTTAAATTTGTACAATTCGTTTTCGTTGCTATTATGCTTTAGCTATGTTCAATTTGAGACTGAATTTTCTTCCTTTCAAGTAGAGTTAAATAATAAGAAAATCACTGCCTGTTGCATTTGGAAGAATTTAATAATTAGTGTGTACCGAAGTTCGAAATTTTGCTCATAAATGTATAAGAGGACTGTGATCTGTGTAACAGTGGATAATTGAAGCTTTGAACTTATTCCACCTCTATACCAGGGCCTCGAAGTGGAATTAAGTGAACTATATTTGCGAGGTGACAGTGTTTGGCGTCTCGAACACCTGGCTATTACATACCTAGGGCCATCGAAGAAATTTGTGCACGCAATGAAATGCAACTTTAAGGTCCAAAAGTGGAACATTAATAGAGAGCGAGCAGTGTACAAAAATTAAAATAACAGACTGCGGAAATTCGAAGCATAGATATTTCGTCACAGACTGTATAAATTGTTATTCAACAGTTCTTCCACATTAAGGACAAGCGACGTTATCACAAAAAGCGCACTTGTATCATGACGCAACGCGGCATCATAATTCATTAGTTTTTTACTTTTTTACTGAATTTTCATTTACGAAGGAATAAATAATTAAATTAGATTTAAATCATTATCAAACGACCATATAAATATTAGCATAAATTGTTTGCACAAAGTTCTTCGGTGAACAGAAAAATCCAATACGCGGTGATCAATTAATTTAGGTATTACGTGGTGGTGGTGCTAACATTAAGGTCGGATAATCATTGAAATCGATTTAATCAGACATCATCGGATTCCCATCGTTACGTCGCACATGTAACACTCAATTAATTTGCTAACAAATACGTAAGGCCGCTTTAATACGTCGCCATTCCACTGTTTTTATTCATTCCCCGCCGAATCATATCTGCACATCGGCAGGAATACTACATAAAACGAGCGGCACGCGATGCTTCGACTGTTACTAATGAACGTGGAAAAACACTCGTCGCCTCGTAACGTTTTTAAATGTCAATTATATTAGTGACTAAATTTTCAATTATTCAATCTCTAATGTTAACTGAGAATTTCAAGAAAATTGCATTACAAATTTATTACCTAATGTCCCAATTTTGTAATACTAACGAACAAGCAAATTTGAAAAGATTGGTTTTTTAAACAACAGACAATAGTTATTTTCGCAATGAAAATTAAAATATTCTAAAAAGAATGAATGCGATTATATTTATATTCAGGATTTGCATAAAATATTAAGTGTTAATTTTCGTTAAATCTTAACGATGAATTTGCAGTATCCTTGCCGACGTGCAAAATTATCATATCACTTATCCCAATCCCTAGTAATTATCTCTATGGAGGCTTTCACTAAATTATACCTCTGCAATTAAATAAGACGCAAAAGAATTTTAGTGCTAACTTTATTCAACAGAAATTTGCCAAATAAGTTTATTTAATTAAACTCTGTATTTGCTATTTTTCAAATTTTTACGAGCTGCAAGTAGCTTATAAGACGTTTAAAAAGACGCGGGAATATTCAAAACACCGAAAGTCCTCCTAGAGCTAAGTCCACTCGCGAACCCCCTCCCCACGATCCACAACTTTCAATCAAACTCTTCAAAAAGCAAAGAGTATCATTTCGCGAATTAGATTGGCACACTTTCCAAAGCCCAGAGTATTTACTAGCCAGGCGGCACATGAAGTTTTACGAGTGCAAAAAGAGAAAAGAAATAGTTATTTACGTTTAAAACGCCGGCCACGAGAAGGGAGTAAGCGTGAAATATCGTCAGTCACCGTCGCCGGGTCCAGTTTGCTGAAAACAGTAAATATTACAACGATAAGCTTTCCCTGTATTTCATCTTTCTCTTTCTTTTCTGTATTTATGTTGCTTATCTACGAAATCACAATCGACTGCAATCTACCGCTCTTACTTTAGCATATTCTTTCATTTCCACACTTACGTTGGTTTCTTTCCACTCCTCGTCTTCTCTTCTTCTTCGGGCTATTCCGTCTGTCGTGCATCCCCGCTCCGATTCGTACGAATCATTCGGCTCCTCGGTGTCATCAATCCGAACATCGACTTCTGGGATGGTACCATCGCTATATCTCATGTTGCACGTGTACTTTCGACTAACACTTTTCAATCAGTGGTCCAAGAGCCACTGAAAAAATTACATCGGAGAGATACTGCTTTGCCCTACGTTTCGCAATAGAGAATTCCCAAATAACTATCATCGTTAATCATGTCTACATAGATTCATGGGCAAAACAGTATATTCTTACGTAAACAATCCATGAGGCCTGTCCAAGATCAGCTCCGAGAAACGAATCAGTGCCCCCCATTGGTGCCAATTGTCAGCGTTACTGTGGTGTCAAAGAGGTTAGATGTGCTTTCCCGCGAAAATCTTACGAGCTCTTTTAATAAGATCCCGTGGTGGGGGGGCAAGACGATGCACTGAGCGCCATCTACGGACAGGCCCATGCTACACGAGGATCACTCTGTCGCATAATTATACACTCGTCGATAATTTTGCACGAATCTTTGCATATACACGCTCGAAGGATGTATCACAGCACGAAAACGCGCAGAATCGTGTGCGTTAACATGCACGCGCGAGCACGCACGTACTTTTACGCAAATGTGGAAGAAACAGGTGCATGATGCAAAATTGTACGGAGGACGGTAACGTTGTTTGGAACTTAATCTACCGTAGGACAATGTCTGTCCTTTTTTACCCACTCATCCTATTTCTAACCAGCGACAAAAAAAAAAGGAATTCCTCCGTCCCGTCTTCTTTACTCTACTTCTTCTTCCCTTCCCTCGATTCTTTTGTTCGAATTTTCTTTTCTACCCACACACACTTTCATGTGCACGTACTCTTCGTTTACTTCTCTTCGACACGTTTGGTTTACATGCACGTGTATTATCTACCTTCAGTCCCGACGGTTTCGTTACACGAGGAATCATTTTGGTACAGGGCATGTTGAATCCTCGGTCTCCCTTTGCACAGACTCTGTTTTATCTTCAGGTGATGCGCCTTTGGTAAGGTCTATGTGGAAGCTGTTGGGGTTCAGGAATTCTCCTCTCAACTCTGCATTCTGATACGATACTTCGATAACTTTTAACTGCTGTAGTTTGTTTCCTTTAATATTGTTATACACGACGGGCTGTATGAAGTGTTACAAGCTGCTTTTACAAAGGCTATCGGGAATAGCGATACGATTCCTTTTAGATTTTGAAGCTCACTGCGGCCATTTGTGTGACGTACTTAGTACCATCGCGGGACCACCGCCCGGGGCGCTGGCATCGCCATTATTTTTCAAATCGAATGAACACTGCATCTCTGAATAGAGAATTTCTTAAAAAAATAAGCAACGTTTCCTTAAAACATTGTTTCATATTTTATGTAGAACTATTCGGAAATGCAAAGATGTGTGCATCATTTCGTTTGAAAAAATGATATGGATAGTGCTATTTACATATGCCACGTAAAGAATCGCAAGCTTCGAAACCTTGAAAACGGACTCTATCGGTAATTACTCATCGAAAAAAGTGATTTGTAACACTTTATGAAACCCGACCTCTACATTCTATTCACTAAAGATTTTTGTGCACCAAAAACATACCACTTTATCTTCCGAACGCTGTGGTAATTTTAGGTTCCACGTTTTGTTGCTTTCAGAGAGTTATAAAATAAGATGAATTTACGTTTAACGCGGAGAGGCCACAGCAGTGGAGTCGCCAATATCAGTCAACTTTTTTTTGGAGAATCTCGAACGAAAATAGACACGTGTCAGAGTGTTCGTGCCGATGCGCAATGTTTACAATAATATTCGACGTGAAAAGAATTAGTAAATTGAAAATCGCGCCAAATATTTGGCGGAAAGGGGAGCATAATAGAAGTGGGGTGGGGGTAAGCATAACAGCTTTCCACTCTTACAGAACCTATTTCCTTACAATTTTTGTTACAATTAAATACAACTTTTTGATAAGTTTTCTTTTAACGCACATTCTTTGTTTCGAATTCTGCCAAAACTACGTTGCCCACCTCTAACGTAGAAGACACCAATTAGTTCGTTGAACGTTAATTCGCGTTTGACGACGTACAAAAGATTTATCACTTCGAGATTTGGAAGTCTTAAAAATCGGCGAAAGGAGGAAAAGTTTGGAAGGCACAGAAATCTTAACAATCCGATTCCACACTCGACCGAGCAAGATCAACTGCCGAAAATGATAACGTGGCGCCACGTTGAGGCACTCGAAGCTCAACGAAGCTCACGAGAGTCACGTTTCATGCGCAGTTACCAACAGTCGCGGTTACATTAACCCGGCAAAAAACTCGCTTTTTCCAGAGGACAACGATCTGCACCCAGACTCGCGGGGGTTCGGGAAAAAGTGAACGAACGGGAATGAAAAGCTTGTTCGTTCGTGGAGGTCGTTGAGTTCGTAGACTCGGGTTAGGAGGCAGCGAAATGGAGCTGGATTTTCAAGGGGAGACAGAAGTGTCTTAAAAAAAAAAAGAGTAAAAACCGTGATTACGAAACAGGTCCACGGAGCAGACTTCGTAACAGGGGGAGGCCGACCACGGGTCGGATAAGTTCCAAACAACGAGCAGCCTTCGATTTTGTAATCTGCGTGCTTCTACTTACCTACTTGTTGCTTCGCCCGCGAAAACTGCGCCAAACGCGACAGGTGCAGTGAACCATCCAATCAGCGACGATTCTTTTAAGCTTGCAATGGCCCCCCACCCCTACGACATGTTTTATAAAATTCGACAGGCGAAACGGACGAGCAGCTAGTCACGTCTTCCAATCAGGACGCGGGCTCCGCGGCGGGAAGCGTTTTCAAATCGTCGTCGAAATGGTGGTGCCTCTCGCTCAATCTGATGACCATGCTCGTCGCTAGAATTATCGCCGGCACGTAAGAGGCACTTTATCGAGGGAGATCGTTGAGCGATGGGGATCATCGATGAAAGGAAGCCCACTAGGAACTGTATAGTTTGAACTGACCTATTAAAACAGGGGAACCGCGGCTTTAAGTGTGCGTCGAGCGCGTGGAAGACAAACAGTGCCAAAACGGCAGTTGTGCTAATGCTCACGGACCCACGAGCAGCAAATTCCTTTTGACGTTCGCGAATAAGTTGAAGCTTGTTCGCTGGCGCGCCCTCAATCTCTCGCGAAACAATCATTCCAGTCGAAGCAACGTCGCGTGATTATCATTTTCAATGTTCTGCTTCATCGCTAGTTGTTAAGAGCCTCGCGGCGCGCCTTGCCAGATGCGCTGATAAGATTCTGAGCGTCTTGCCAGGCGCTCTGCGTATGTGTAAAGTATAAAAGAACCTGTAAAATATGTTTATACATAACCTCGTAAGTCGCATGTAATAATGTGTCACCAAATCTTTCTACACTGCCTATTTATTCTTTATTCGTACATCATGGTTTGCGAAGATGGTAATTTCAACGGCACTTACTTCGCGCATTCATAACCTTCGGGGGGAAGCAGAATTCATTGCGACATAACAAATAGCAAATAAAGATAATGGTCGATTGGTTTCTTGACTGACAGTATTATGAGTATTATAGAGCTTTCGTTAGTTCTCGTTAAGAATAGGAATGTTTCTCGCAAGGAAAGATCTCGAAGCCGGAAATTCAAAAAATTCCGAGACATTGTAAATATGTGGGCGATTTCCTCCTGATTATAACGCAATTTTTGTTTGCTGCCCAAATTGACTCTAAGGGGGTGAAATGGATCCCTTAAATTCCGGCTATTTTCCGATTTTGTGTTATAACTCACGAACTGTAAGAACTGTAAGTTACCAAATGATAGTCCTACTTAAAAGAAGTAACTTTTGTCTTGAAACTTTTTGTCTATCTCTCACAGATTTGCGGGTAACAAAATAAAATCGGAAAATAGCCGATTTTTCAGGGGTTAATTTCATCCCCTGCATATTCACAAAGTTTCAGATTTTTTTGAATTTTCGGGTTCAGGATCTTCCCTTATCAGAATGTAAGCAAACGAAGAGATTCTGCGAGAGTTTCTCAGAAGTCTCTGAACCCTGATGTTTTCTGCTATCGGAACCTATGGAAATATCTGTAGTACTCATGGTAATGACTCTATCGAAAAGAAAACATTTATCTTCCGTACAAGTGCCTTAAAATGCCTTCGAAACGTTGTAATAAAGTGCAGCTTCTTTTTTATCTAGTTTCTATCGTGTTCTTGTTATTACAATGTACCAGATAAAAGCAGTTAACGTAATTGTCTTTTTAACTCTCATCCGTACGAACGATCTTATCTTTTATTTACAAACTCTTGCGCTAGACATACTGTTTTCTATTCTCTTCGATAAGTTTCTTTTCATTCCTATAGCTTCTTTCATTATATATAATAGAAAAGTAACAATAATGTTAATAATAGTCGCACATTAATTTCCGATGACCATGTTGCGAAATGTGAGATTTAACGTAGTACGCGTAAGAAACAGTTTTTATTATTTTTGAACGTAGCGATTGTTTGTATCGCGCTTCGAAACCAAAATGACATTAAAAGCAATAATGTATAGTGTATGTTATATGCGCTACATGAATCTATGTATACTTTGAATTGCGAATGTCTTTTGAGATATATCCATCTTTCTTGTATTATTTAAATAATGTGCGTAGTGATAATGAAAGAGAATTTAAGTACCGTGATAAGGACATTGAACAGCATTTACAATTTATAGTATACATATATCATTGTAGAAACATTAATGACATTACCATATGTTTCTTTACGTTCTAAGAAATGTCTCTCCGTTAGTTTTGTTATAAATAAACCAGTACTTAAGAACGATCTAGTATTTAAGAATAAACAAAGCACAAAAAGCCTTGTACAGTTTTTTAATCTTTGTTAAATAAATTGTTTCTGCGAAGGACATATCTGTAACACTTGCGAAGTTTTATATTATCAGTATTCGAAATGTGCAGAATATTTAATACACAAATAATAGCATACCTTTCGTGCAACGTACAAGGCCTTTGTTTGCGTTAGATCTTCCGCCAGGGCAATAAAATGATTCATATTGAAACTTGCCACATTGTGCTATGCCCTGACATTGTACAGTATCAATAAAAAGTATATGTTCGTTTTAACCGATGTGTATTTTAAAAATTCAGCAACACTTGTTATTACCAAATTACTTTTATTGGATAATATTTTACATCGTGAAATTGAGATTTTAATAGAAAAAGTATAAAATTACTTATATTAAAGGCAAATTACTGGAACTATCGTTAAGATTTTCCTTTCTTTTCGATTTCTATTAGACTCCTGTCTAAAGTAGTTTTATACAGTAGAAGTTTCGAATATCTTTTCATTAATCTTTTCCAAAATTGCATGACATCGAATATCCTCAGATTATTCCATATAAAATCTCTCCCGCGATCTGCAATTTTCTTGGACATGCCATCATTAGCTCTCGCAAATTGTATCAATTCCCTGCACATATGGAAACGTTAAAAGTAACGCACTTTATAAAATATACTGCAATTAGCAATAGAAGTAAATAAGCTCTTACTGCAATGCTGCTTGATTAGCATCCTTGGAAACAGGTATGTAATGAATCCAGGGTACCATTGCATCGTAATAAAATTCCTTCCATTCATCCCCAACGTGGAACACCAAGGATCGGCACAGAAACAAGTGTTTGTGTCTGAATGACGCTGCAACTCCTCGGTAATTAAATAAATACTTATATTTACAATGTGATTCTAAAGGGACCTCCGACGCTGGTGGAGCATACAATGTGTCCTGTAATAAAACAAAAAATTATACACCATACACGACAATAAATAAATACGTGGAATAATAAATTATTACTTTGTCAGATTTCCAAGCCTGATTTTTCGTGTATTGAGCGTCTACTAAATCTGGGTTACTGCGACTCAATAGTATCAAACTGTCGCGCTCCGAGCTCGTTCTAGAACCTCGGAAGAATCCTTTACCCTCTTTATCTTCCCATGGTGTGTTTCTGCTAGCTTCCTCTAAGGACACGCGATGTTCGTCCCACCTTCCGAGGCCACGGGGATACAAAGAAATTGCAGGTCCGCCTTCCCAAAACGCCCACGCTGGATATGTAATATCATAATATTGTGGCGTCTATAAATACATTTTGCAATGCTCGAGCTTTTTGTCAATACAGAGAATAAATTTACAAACTACACAGGCTCAAATGAAGTTGAAGCGTGAGTTTGATTACGTTGGCATTATTTATTAATACTTTATTCACCTTGCTAAAGGAGAAAATGGGCAGCGGACCACCGAAATGTTTGCTCGACTGAGGATAATCTCGAGTATTTATTACTAAATCCATGTCCGGTAACTCTGGAGCGAGTTTCAAAAGAAAGTGCTCTATTCCAGCGCATCTCGAGGGGAACATGCAATCTTTCTGTCTATAAACCTTTCCTCGTATTATTTGATAAAATGTTCCTCTGTAAAGAGCGTAGGATTTAAGTTGAAGCCAGGGCCGCCTTTACCAATGGGCTAAATGGGCTTTAGCTCAGGGGCGCCCGTGATCCAAGGGCGCTTAAGAATCGAATATGTTGAAATGCTTTTTTCTCTTCAATTTCGGAGACAAAAATTTCTATCTGGAGCATTCCTGCGTCATGATCCGTGCGGACCGAATCGCAGGTGACAGTGAGAAAACGCATCATGTTCTATCTTTCCCTCGATACATGATGCCAGGAGCGGGCAGGGGCTTTGTTTTTTGTTCGTATTTGCCTTGGTAGAGACCTAGAATTGTGATATACTGCCTTGCACCGATTGCGAAGAAATTGCACCCTTGGGGGCTAGGGCGCCAAACTTTTTTAGCCCAAGGCGCTCAAATTTGTTAAGACGGCATTGGTTGAAGCTACTTATTGCAAAGTTTGCAATTACAGCATACCTATTTTTTGCAGTATTTATCAAATCCTTCTCTATACCTTTCTCTCTGAAAGGTTTCAAGTCTCGTTCAATAACATCTTTGAAACAACCGTTGTTGGTGTTATTACATGGCTTGTAATTTTTTTCTGCCTCTTTGATCGCATCGTGGTATTTGGTATATTGTTTGTTCAAATCTGTTGAAGGAGAAAATGTGTAAGAAATATTGCAGCAGGCTATTTAAAAACAATGCACCAGTAGTACCTTTCTTATAGAAATTGGTTTCTCTTTCAACACAATCTTGGGCGCCGTCAATGGAACAATATTCCTCCTCACAGTTACCTACCCAGAGAACAGTGGCTAAGAATGTGAAACTTAATAGCAACATATTTCTTTTTGAATAATGGCATGACAAGTACTAGCAGAGTGTAAACAGGATTGCTGATGCCAGCTGATGCTTAGAAGCAACTGGTTGCAGCTAGTGACATCTACAAGGACCAAAAAGTACGCACCATGTGTATAGTACACATATGTTGGAGCAGACCAAATTTTTATTTGTTCCGAAATACTTGCTCCAGCTCTGCTCCCTTTTTTTTTTTTAAATAAAAAATATTTTAATACTTTCAAACAGTGATCTTTCATTTGCAACAAACCCCATCTTTCTAGCTTTTCATTTTCATATAGAAAAAAATTCATAAAGGATGGTTAATTTTCGGGCAATGGAAGTACCGGGCTGCGTGGCCCCAAGAAATTTTCCGTGTTTCGGCTCCGCTCCTGCTCCGGGAAAAATCCCATTGCTCCACTGCTCCGAACTCCGCTCCAACGCTATAATATACCTACATCAAATTATTGAATATACTATTTTCGAAACTTTTAAAAAGGTCCTGTTTCCATCTTCGCCGACGCAACTTCGTACGAATGACAATAAATTAAATTGGAGGGCTAACAGGGTCAGTGAGAAAGACAAACACAGAATGATTTTGAATAAATTTTTATTAAATAAAAACTATACGCTTATGCTTGTTCGCCAGTAGGCATAGACTTTATAATATCAGAGTTTCCAGGGTCTGTAATCGAAAGGGTGCACACGCGGAAGTACTTTCCGCACGCGGTACCCAATTCTATATTGTTTCCAACGTAGTGATGCACCCCGGTCTTCGCCAGCATAGCATAGTACTCGATCTCCGATTTCCTGTCGACAGAAATACAACTCTGTGGATTCTAGTCTGCTGCGTTGCCCGTGAAATGTCTCCGCACTTACAAGCAGAGACGTGAGACTACTCCGTAGGACTCCCATTACGACGACACAAATCGACATTAAGAATTTGAAATTCGTTTAATGTAATTCGAACTTGCTCCTCGTACTGAACGTGTCGTTTTATGATTCCCATGTCGGTCTGTAACTTTTACAGGAGTACTACATCTCAGTCTCACCTTAGAGGAGGAGTGTTATTGGCGATGATGACCAGCTTCGCTTTGCCTTGACGAAGGGACTTCAGTGTCTGCTTGTACCCCAGCATGTACTTCCCGGATTTCATTACCAGAGCTAGTCTGGTATTGATACCCTCCTGGGACTTTTTCTGTTAAAGGAAACGAATAACGTATAACTACAGCCTAAGCGTATCTAATTTTGGAGGAGACAAAAACGGATGAAATAGGGATAGAAGCAGGGAAAAGGGCGATAAATTGTGAGGAGAAAACGACATGGCGGAAGAAGAATAAAATAATACAAGAATGATGGAGGGAAGTAGACACGAAGCAAGAGAAAAGATCGAAATGGGAGGAAATGGGACTCATACTATAGGCAAAAGATGATGGATATCCAAGAAATGGAAATAGAGAGAAGAGGAAAGGAGTTTGCTGAGGAACTAGATAAACAATGATAAGAATGATACAAAAGAGCTAAGAAGGAACGGAGTGAATGCGTATAATTCTGGAAAAAAGGAGAAGAGAGGAAGCGCAAGACGAAGGAAGAAGGCGAAACGAAAACACAATTTTGAGTTAACCCTCCCAGAAACACACAAACACAACACATGTAACTTCATTTTAAGACCAAAAGGCAAAAAATAAACCTAATTACCACTATAACTACATACAACTGCGATATCATAAAAAAAATAATATCAAGTTTGCCTCTTTCGTGAAACTCAAAAAGAAATTATTCTGAATTTTATAAATGGTTTCAACATGTGCTTGGAAAATCGAATGAAGCACGTGCATTAAATGAACATATTTACCTGCTTCTTTTGAGCCACCATGTTGTCTGCTTAAGTAGACTTAAATCTGAAATAGTATTTAAGAAAGTGTTTAGTGAGTTCTTCGCGATATCGTGTTATTAAATAAATTTTATATAAATCGTAATACCTGCTCCACACACGTAGTGCCGCCGCACAAGCTAACCGTGAAAGAGCACGAAAGAGGAAGAGATCGAATATCTCGAAACGTGTCGAGTTCGAGATTGCCACGAAATATGAATAACATAGAGTGGTACTTCCGGTAGCACGTAAATTTATTGATTTAAAATTTACAATAAAAGATTGTAAAAAACTACTTTCCTATGAATCTTGATAATTATTAATATTAAGAAGCAGAACGATATGTAATGCGGCTAAATAAAATTAGAAATCTTATAAATGTCCCATATACGTGTCATGTAATAGTTTAAATTAGTAATGATCGTATTCGACTAAAGAATTAAAACTTTCCTTATTATTTATCTTACTAATTATTATTTCCATTTATACTTATTATTTTCGTCTTACTGCGCTGATAATAAACGACATGTGAATCTTTATTTAAGCTTTTTGCATACAGCAGTTTTGTAAACACTGCCCTTTATGCTAGTAATCAATTTTGTAACATTATAATACGATGTGTATAATATTATAAAATTATGAATAATCGGGTTTATTTTATAGACGGAATGAATGGAAGAGCTTTGATGGGAATACACTCGGGTAGGAAAATCTTTAAAAACTTCAATGCGATCGATAAGAAACACGGGAAAAGGTAAAATGAAGCTGCAAGATCGGAACGGTATATCGTAAATATGATGATAAGAGACGGGAGGGAAATATTGCCAGGTGTTATCAGAAGAGCTGGTAATAATCTATAAATAATATTTACTTACTTCTTTCTTATCGCTCCATTAGTTTGCACAAAGGTCAGTTAATTGAAAACTTTCTGACAAACGCCCACGTTTCGTTATCCGTATGTATCGTTATAAATATGTAATTTTAAACATATGTTATCGTTTTAAACGTCATAGCTTTGAGCATTTTTGTAGGAAACATATGTGTCGGTATCATTAAATAGATGACAATTAATTGGTTCAAATTTTCACTACTGCATATAACAACTTTTCTTCGCTTATGATAAAACACACATATATATATATTTCGAATGAAAAAATCGTGTCTAATATGCCTCTGTTTTATGTTTCAGAAATATTTGCAAAATGGAACTTAAATGTGCCATACAGACTTATGATTGGGGGAAACGTGGCATCGATAGCATTGTTGCAACATTGATGAAGTCTGCCAATTCTGATTTTATATTAGACGAAAAGAAATCGTACGCCGAACTATGGATGGGTACACATTCAAATGGGCCTTCGTACACAAAGGAATTGAATGTGTCTCTAGCGGATTATATAAAAAAGAATAGCAAAATACTGGGCAGCGAAGTTGAGGAAATATTTGGCCAGCACTTGCCGTTTCTTTTTAAGGTTTTATCTGTGAACAAAGCATTATCAATTCAGGCACATCCGAACAAGGTGCGTACACAACCATGTGTACTCTGATAATGTGTACTTTGCACGACACGTTACTAAATCTTTTACGTCCCACCGCAGGCAAAGGCGAAAGAGTTGCATCAGCAGTATCCAACTATTTACAAAGACCCAAATCACAAGCCCGAGCTTGCAATAGCGTTGACACCTTTCGAGGCTCTCTGCGGTTTCCGTCCAATTAGAGAGATAAAAGAGTTTCTGAAAGTGCTTCCAGAGCTGCGCGCTGTAATAGGAGAAGATAAAGTGCTTAAATTTATGACGACTGACGAAGCTGGCAGTTCCAAAGCATTGAAAGCATGTTTCCACAGTCTGATTACCTGTGATCCTGGTCTGATTTCGTTACACCTTAGGAAATTGCTCGACAGATTATCCAGTTTGGGTAAATTTTAATAACAGTTGTGTGCGCATGAAAACGTTTTTATTGATAACGATACGTATGATATCTTCATTTCAGACGAATCGTTAAGGCAAACTTTACACGCCAGTGTATTAGAAAGGCTATATTCGGATTATCCAGGGGATGTGGGATGTTTCGGCATTTATTTTTTTAATCTTGTCACCATGCAGCCTGGCGAGGCTTTGTATATTGGACCAAATGAACCACACGCATATCTTTCTGGTGGTAAGTGTCGTATGATATACACTGCTGGACAAAATTAAAGGATCGCTATAATTTCCCGAAAATTTTGGATATTTTCAAATGGCTGTACCTACGCGAAAAATGGTCGCAAAAAATATTTAACCCTCACCCGTTTCTCATTTCATGAATTGAAGGGTCGGATGCAATAAGGGGATTAGATTTTCAAAATGGGAAAAATTATTGTCCAAACCCTAAGAAAGATTCGAAAATTAAATGTTATTAAACTGAATTTTAAAAAATTTAGTGTTGTAAAGCTCGTCAAATATCCGCGCTAACACTTGAAGTGAATAAGTATTAAAAAATTGAATAAATAAGATTAAACGTGGGGTGCATTCCACGAGAAAAGGGCCCCATTTTAAAATCTTAATTTTGGTGTATCCGTTATTTTCTTTCCGTCACAGTTGGAGGGCCCATTTCCAATTCTTTTCTAGCTTTTACAACCCTATTTTTTTTTATTAATTTTCCAATTTTTCAGGGGCCCTGATGCGGCTGCCTTTTTCGCTTTTATGTTAAGACGGCACTGTTTCAGATATCTGTGTAATTTGAGCGAGTATGCTTCGTACTGTACTTTAATTACATTATGTACAATATATTTTATAAATGCATTTCTAGATTGTATGGAATGTATGGCATGTTCTGACAACGTAATTCGAGCGGGACTCACTCAGAAATTGAAGGATGTGCCAACATTGATCGAAATCTTATCGTACAATTGTGACCCGGTTTCGGCAAAAAAATTTCAACCTTCCCGCGAGGACGAATGCACAGAAGTATTTCGTCCGCCTGTACCGGATTTTGCTGTTGCTAAAATCACAGTGAGTCTTGTCATATTGAGATCTGTGATCAATTGTTAACAATACAAGACCCGCGATGATAAGTATGTGCGTGTTTTAGATACCACCCGGTAGATCCTCGTACAATATCATTCCTAGAAGTACAGCTAGTATTTTGATCATCGTAAACGGAAAGGGGGAGATTTCGTCGTCGAAGATTCTTTACCGTGGTTCGGTGATATTTATTCCGGCGAACGAGAAAATCGGAATCAAAGTTCTATGCGGCTGCCACCCGATGCTGATGTTTCAAGCGTTCGTAAACGTCTAAAGGTAACTTCCCGGATACTTGGGCGAAAGCGCGGCGAGCCGTAACGGCAAAATTGCACGAATAAAAATATTATTGCACTTTTAAATTCTTCCTAGACTAAAGTGAGTGCTGTTGCTCTTCGAACTTTACGAATAGTTAGAAGCACTAGTGGCGGAGCCACGCGCAATGATTCCTATAATAGAACGTTTAGAATATTGTACCTTTTTTAATAGACTAAAAACATGATTTCCATAGTAAGGCATTCCATAGTTCATATCATAAACAGTAGAAAGTAGAGTTGATGTTTGTATACGATGCTTCCGATATTATACAGTGCATGTGTATAAAGCTAGAGACATTCTTAGACTGCGACGGAAGCATTTACCAATTACAATTCCTGCCATGTATTGTATAGATTTCTGATTTCCATTATTGTATAGCATTTTTATATATTAGGAGGATCGTCAGTTTCTTCCTCTCTGTCTCGATTTTAAAGAAATATGCAAATTTATACAGTACCGCACTTACATATTTCATTTAATGTATACACTTTCGCGATCGTACAATTTACAAAGGTATGAAAATGACGCCATTTTACGGTTCATTAGTGTGTAACGAGAGGAGACAAACGTGCAATCAACTCTAGTCGATTTTTGTTAACTAAATGTACAATGTATTAAATGAAACTTCCTTGTTTCGTGGTGCACCACCAAATTATCGGACGGAGCTATGCGACATCACACGTATAAACTCGAGAAGTTTATTAATATAGATTAGCATTAAAAAATAACCATTCCATAATGCCTTATTTATGAAAAAAAAGGGATGAAAAATATGTTAATTTACACTAATTGCGAACGCAACAGTGAGAGAAATATTAACTGTTTTTGGAATATTTTAACGTGTGTACAGAATTGTGTTACTCTTTATTTACGAATTTAAGAAATACGCGAGGATTCTGCAGTAACAATGTACTTGAAATAATATAATGCATTTTTTATGAAGTATAAATATATACTTTATAAATTTACAGTTTTCTCTTGTGTAACAATAAACTCTTAATATGATACAGCAAGTTGAATCTGCTGCTGACTGTATTGTTAAAAATAATAAATGAATAATTTATTTAATCTTAATCTCTATTCCTTATTAATACGACAGAACAAAATCAATGGAAATATGTATACAATACCTAAAAATTTTATCAGAGTCATACAAATCCTGCACAGCCTCGAATTCACCATATAAAAATTACAGTTTTATTTCAAATAGGCGAACGGAATAGATCTAAACGTATATACAAGTGCCATTAATCGTCATCTGATTCGTCGGCTTTCTTCTGAGCACTTTCAGTAGATTTTTCATCGTCTTTGTAGTGTCGGTACTCTGGCTTCAACTCCCACATATTTCTATGGGGGTTTTTCAAATTGTAGTTACAAACTTCGTTCAAAATCTCCTTCAAGTATACCTAATAAAATAAAATGGTCAGTAAAAAGTGAAATCAATATTCGAATTTCGAGTCGAATAATGATCGCGCAATCGATCCAAATTTAGCTCAGCTCGTAAATTCCGGGTACTCGCACACCCCTAACAGAATGCATAACTCGAGGAATGAATATACTCACGATAGGTTGCCTCGTAATTTTCACAAGGTCCCTTATATTATAATACTGATGTTTCTCAAAAGCTGCGAACAACATATCCAATACTGCATCTTTATCGTCGCGCATCTTTTTACCCTCGGCCTTCTTCTTTTCCGCATATTCGATCTATAAAACGAACGAACACATTAATACAACACGAATCCATTACAATTTGAAACGCTTTGATAAAATACATACATTATGTTTATGGTCTGAAACAGGTTTGAAATTTTGGACTACCCTGTCCAATTGCTGAACTTGCCTCTGTGGCACGGAAGCCCTTTTAATGCTTTGCAGTTTCAATTTCATGTAACAATTGTCGGCTGAAAACATTTGCAACGTGTGAAATATGGTTGACGTAGATGTTCTCCGAAAATTTTACAGCAAAGTCTTTACCATAAGGTCGGCACTCTAACTTTTGTACTATTCTTCCTTCCATGTAGAGTTTCTCAGTTTCAGGAACAATAGAATCCGAACTACTCGATGCTGGGGAAGAATAAAAAGTTAGAATATATATCTGCGAAAGAAGAACTTAAATCGTTACAAAGTATCTATCAGCGACTTACGGGTAACGTGTGAAAATACACCTAACATTTGCTTTGTTACAGTCGTAACGTCTAATCTGTGTTGCTTCGGAATTTCCTCTTCTCCTGGCTCTTTCAATGCTAAGACAGCTTCCGAGAGTCTGAGAGATACTTCCGCCTTTTGACCGGGGTTCCTAACAATTGTACGTGGATCTTAGTTTCCATGAAATTATAGCGTTAAAGGTATAGGTAGAGTTCAGACCTACTTAGTTATCTTTAATTTGCCAACTTCTATGTTGCCAGGCGCTTTCTCCCATTTGTTCGCTATGTATTTAGGTACTTTGACGAGCCACACTCCTCTGCCAGCATTGCTCAAATCTAATTCTTTCTCTGTGTGGATAAGATTCGTAGACATGATTTCTCTACTAGCGGGATGATTGCCTAAGAAACCAGGTGCTGTATTGTGAAATAAAGAAAATCGTACTGCTTGTAACGCTCGATATATTTATATTTCGTGAAACCCTTTATGTTTCATAGGAAGTACATTCAGGAAATTGAATGTGAGGTTTGCTTATTTTAATTCGAAAGTAAACAAGCTGAATAATTATTTGACCTAGAAAAGTAACTCCTATCCCTTCTCTGTTTTGCGTGCGTACGTGTTACAGTGAGCTTATGTGGACTTATGCACCATTATGCACTGTGACATGAAAAGTAAATTTTCTATATGAAAATAAAGCAATGGTTGAAGATTTTCGAGACTGTATCATCGCATAGAAGAACGTGTGCATTCTGGGTATGACACCAGAGGGCTATGACTGCATTTCTTATCGACTGAGTATTAATATAAAAACTCATTCGGTATCGTGAGACAAAGGTGATCAGTTGCGTATGTTCTCTGTTCTCTTCTGGAGTCTTTCGCGACATATTTCGAGTTTGATAATTAGTTAATTCTATAATGATATCCTGGTATTTATTTTTAAACATTTACTTTATATTCGAATGGTTTCTGTGCTACAGATCTCTGGTTTAAAGTCAAATGGGAGAGCAACGCCATTACGGTTGATACTCAATTTGAATTTTTCGAACGGATATTCGTTGGATATATATTTTTTCATTGTTTTCTAATCTTGAAAAAAGATTAGACTTTAAATTTAATTCAAAAACCTATCCTTTCAAATTTTTAATTCTTAGCACTGATGACGTTGTCCCATTCCATTCTCAGCTGATAATGTTGGATGCGACACGAAAATAATAAGAATGCTAGAATTCTACGACAAAAGTTTACATTGAATGTTTGATCTATTCTACATATGTATAATTAAATTTTTATACAAAATACACATTTTACGATTCGTAAGTTTGGTTTGGCTTATTTATTCCCTTCATTACGTATAAATATCACCGGAAAATTCTTATCTTAAGCTTCGCAATTTGTGTACATGCATGCATCGAGGTCGATGGCCTGTAGTTTCATACGATGCGGACTTAAAGGTGTAATAAACTAATCGTGAAACATTAATGAAAATACGCGATACCCGGTAAATTTGATAGATTATTAACAACGCTGTAAGCTGTTTATAAAGCTGTAACAATATTACAAACCTACATCATGGTTTGAAGTATAAACTTCGTATCCGTGCAAAGGCTCAACGCACGATATTTTCAACTTGCATATTTATTAAACAATTGTATGATTGAAACTTATTTGTTACGTGGGTGAAAAATTGTACTCGAAACTACTGTCCTACCAATTTTTACTTGGTGAAAATTATTCCAAAATCATCTAATCGATAGATTAAGTTTCGAGGCAAAATCTAACCTAGGCAAATGTTGTTTTTATGGAGACGTATTTAATGTATTATTGTTTCAGGATTCGGTGTTCAATTAAAGATCACGTCTTCTCGTAAAACTCACGATGGCATCCGCTCGCATGATCATAAGTCGGCAAATTTCAACTTCGTCTGTTTGCCACGGTAAACGAAATTTTCGCAAGTTTCTGGTGTTAAACAAACGCGGTAGTCGTGCGTTTAAAGAAGAGCAGGCAAAAACTCCAAACAGCGATATTCCAATCGATCGTAAGCATTTTCTCATCCTCCTGAATGTTGGGCATATGCGTTACTTCATCAAAAACTAAAGGAACTAACGAATAACTTTTAGGAAGGGGCGTGAAGTTTACAGGAAGAATGATAAACAACAAATGGGTAAACATACCGGAAATGGAACCAGAACTTATCGTTCCATCGCTGAAAGATTTCCCTTTAAAGCCATACGTCTCTTACCGAGTCAAAGATATTGCGCCACGCGAATACACGGCGAAAGACTTGTTTAATCTAGTGTATGCCAAAAAAATTAAGGACGATTTCGAGAATGGTAAATTGGGACCAAACGGCGAACCGTTGAACCCTAGCGAATATGAGAAACTGACGCCCGAAGAAGCTAGAAACCGGGCCGAGAAAACTGGTGCAGATATTTTTACTATGGAGAAGGTGGAATGAAATTAAAATTACGAAGAACGATTAACTTTCGTGGTATTTCGATGAACTTAAGATCCTGAAAACCAGATAATCCTCTCGCAGTCTGCATATGGTTTTATTCGGTATACTTGTATGCGCAGTGTATACAATTGTCCACAGCTTTGCAGTTTTTAAATAGCAATTGTTTACCATCGTATGTGACATGCAGGGGAATAAAATACTTAATGCGTTGCAAAAGCGAAGAGACTTTTCAATCAAAACCTCAGGGTCTCGCTTATTCTTTTTATTAATCTCGTCGCTACGTGACGGTAAACAATTACTTCTCAAAGTGCTCGCGCACATTAGTCGGACAGTATATGGTTGAACAGTGGTTGTGTATCATGGTCAACAATAATTTTTGCACAAATCTGTATCACAAGTAAAGATGGCATCGCATTACGTGTCCATGTAACGATGAAGTAAATCTATTTTCTATTAAACGAACAGTACATGTTCATAAATCATGTTCATTCCATGCCATGTTTAAACTCTATCGTTCGACAAGTAAAAGGAACAGATGTAAATGCGCAATATTGCTAAAACTGATCTTCAATTCCTGAGTTACTCTTTACGCGTTCTCGGAATATCTTTTCAAGAACAATATGCCAGAACAAGATCTCGTATGATTATGCTAACTTAACGGCTACTGTTTCTTCACTTTTTTTTTCGTTACTTATCAAAAGATTTTTTTGAGCGACGTTTGATTGTTTTCTTTTTTGTTGGGTAAAAAATGGCGGAAAATTTGAATATTAAAGTCGTTGTCAGTTGTGCACGGCCGGTATTGCTTCCTACTGACTAGACTACCAGAATCTAATACGTATTCTTGCCTTCGAAAAGTGCTGTATTCGTATCAAAATGTACAAACATTTTTTGCTTGTTACCGATCCATTCTCCCGTTTTCTTAATTCTTATTACGCAAGGAGCTCGTAAAGCGGAATTGCCATTTTTTATTCCCGCGGTGAAATGATAACTTTGTACTAACAATTGCGCGAGGTAACATTAATCGGTGACTATTGATTCGATCCGCGTCTTTCATAGAAAACGGAAACGTATTCGAGACGTTCGATTTAAAATATAAACAATCATTATTTTCACTCGAGATCGTGTATACAACAATTTTATTTAAAACATCTTTACAGAATGCAGCACTTTGTTACTTTTTTTTTCTCTCTCTCTCTCTCTCTCTCTTTCTCTTTTAAACAGCAGCTACTATTTATCGCTATTTATTATTGTTTCTGTTATTTCCTAACTTGCTACAACCATCATATTGAAGAGTGGAATAATAAAACACCTAGTTTTGTACAACGTTATTGAAATCGTTCGTCAATAAAAATGTTTAACAAAAAAGCTTTAACGCGATTCCGTTCGCTTCTCTTTCTAACTCCACTCTTCAGTTAATTGCGTATAGAAAAGCATAAGTGGCATAGTTCTTGCGTCTAATTTCAATACACTTTTTATTTCAGTCATTTCTGCAACGCGACGATTATTGCGATTCTATCCACTTACATTATATAACGTATTTATTGTTACCTGTCATTAATTTGAGCACTGATAGTTTTCTCACTCCGCAACGTACCCCCTAAATTTTACGCTACGTTAAACATTCGGTTAAGATGTATGCCTGAAGCGGAAGTTACAGAACGAGCAAGTGAACTTAAAAATCT
This sequence comes from Andrena bicolor, assembly GCA_960531205.1. Classification (NCBI taxonomy): domain Eukaryota; kingdom Metazoa; phylum Arthropoda; class Insecta; order Hymenoptera; family Andrenidae; genus Andrena; species Andrena bicolor. Next base: position 11,151,473 of record OY482668.1, on the reverse strand, counting down.
TCTTTAATTACGTTGGGCCGAGATGCTTCGAAAAGAATAGAAGTGCCGGGGCAAGGGGACCGGGGGAGGGGGGAGAATGTATACATATAGCCGTTGTCGTATAATTTGCTGAAATGTATTCAGGAAGCACATCAAAAGCACTCTTCAATTAATTATCATTAAAATATGCGCAGCTATACACGTTGCACTCCCAATTAAACGTAGTCATTGAAAAGCAAGACATATGCCACCCGCTCATGAATATAAACTTGGTTGGTGTTTTTTCTTGTTAATTATCAGTCTATGATATAATTGGATATTCGACCGATTAAATCAGCCAGTCAATAAGGCAGGCGCGCGTGCTACTATTTGATAAAGATTTTTTAATAACGTTACAGTTTCACCACACATACGCTTTATATATGTAATTTTGCCCGTGAATGAAATACACGTATATAAATATATATATATATATATATTTATGATAAAATTTGATGCTTAACAGCAGATGTTTTTCGAGGAAAGAGAAACAATTATTCGGGAGGAGTAAATCTTTGGCATTTAGTAGCGCGCGCCTTCCGTCTAATCAAAGATTTTGTGTATGAAAGCTAGAGTATCATGGAGGAAACGGGTTTATAAAGAAATTTATACAAAGTCGCCCTTGGGTACTTAGAGAATAGATATGATAGAATACACAATTATATAAATAAAAAATACTGATATGGAAAGACTAGGAAGGCAATACTGCTTATTGTATCTCGTGTATTCTAGTCTAGCCTTTCAGACTCAAAATCTCCAATTGAATACTAAAAGTATAACAGGGTAGATGCTCATTCCATTGGATCCCCAACGTTTTCGAAGATGGTCGAGTGAGGGTTGCTTCCAGTGGGCCATAAGAAGCCACCCACACTGCCAGGTGGCAAATATGATGCTCCTCCACTGAGACCCACCTGATATATTTTCTTCTTTAAGTTATTTACATTTTGTATATATAGTTTCTGTGCTCGTTATCTTTATTATATGTTCATATGAAAAAAAAAATAAAAATCTAGGAAGCCAAATAAGGGGAAAGGTACTACAAACGATATGCATCTTTCAAGCTTCATGTTCAGGTGTTCAACGTTGTCTTGTTTGAGGATTCTTTAATCGTAGTTTGTGCTGAAGTATGCCAGAGAATAGTATTATTCTCTGAATTGCGACGGTGTGTCGGTGCGCAAGTCAGTGTTATTGTTTGAGATACGTGTATTCAACAGGCAGAGAAATAACTATGTAAAATTATATTGCACAGTTATCAAAATAGAATTTTATTTTAATGATTTTTCATTTTCACTTCTCGGCGCACGTATTTGCAATACATGTACGCTGCCAGCCAATTTGTTTTCAAAATTATACGATTGTCTTTCTTCCTCTTTCTTTTCGTTTTGTTAACTGTACACTGATGTTCAGTCGAGGATCGGTACATGCACGAAGTAAGGCAAATTAGAGTGAACAATAAACTGCCAAATTAAAGAAAAATAATTGTTTATTTGCATCTAACACAAATAATTGTGCTATCGTATCACAAGTAACATCTAGTCGCTAATGTCATAAAACAATGCTAAGAATATTTACATAGATCCATCGTTGTGAGCATGATACACGCTCGCAACAATGTTAACATTACGAAAGGAACAGTAACATAATACTCTGTGTTGTTTGAGTCTGAGTATATAAGTTCACGGATTCCAACGCGACTCAACTTTGCTCCGAACGAGCAATGACGTCACGATCGTTGAACAGATACCAACGAGCTATTTTCCGTTCTTTAACTGCAGCCCGATAATTTTTTTTTTTGTGTCATTAGGCAGCTCAACCAAAACGATTTTTTGTTTTGTTTTTTTTTAAATTTCTATTTATAGAATTACCTGTTGACTCCACAGCAACGTCCTTTCTGCCAACTGACAGTCTGCCGCTAGTCGGGATGGCAGACTTTTCCATCTTTCTTCGTCTCGCTTTCGCTCTCTGTCAAAGTCTCTGTCAACGTGCCCCTGCGACAGGGGTGGCAAGATTTGCGTTCTCTGAGCTAGTTTATAACTATCCTGTCTTGGTACGTGATCAGCGCGTCTGCCCGTGGTACTCGCTGATACCGGTATCGGCGTCGGGCTCCCTCCACCTCTATGTCTATGATACAAGTTTCGTTTTTGCTGCAACATACGCTGCTGCACTAGCAGCTGTAACTGCGTACTGGAGTCCCCACGAATTTTGAACTGTGGTTGATTCTCAGGCGGCGTAGACGGTGGTCTCAAATGTACGAGGTCTAAGTGACCCCTCGCCTTGCCTGAGTCTGCAACAAAAGAATTCAATTTCTACCGTTTCGTGGCCGAGGAGCTTCTGAAACATATCGGCATGTTTCTGGAACGTATTCTTCATACCTTGAATACTTCGCTGCTTGGTTGGTCTGTCTCCACCACCCTGCTGGCAGAACAGTAATCTGGGACCACCGTCGGAGGCTCTGCGACCTTGCGAGGCTCTCGATATTCTGCCGGTGATCGGCGACGGGCTAAGAGGCGGCGGAGGTGTGCAGGAGGGCAAGCTACTCGTGAACGAATTCGCCCCCGTGTAATCTGGTGGGCAACCGGAGTCAAAACTAGATTCGAAAAGTTCGGACGACGAGCTACCACTACCACCCGCGATAAATAATGTTGTTCGACTAGGAGGATCAATAGGATCCATAAGTGGGGTATCAAAATGGTGCTGATAATCACTTAATCGTCGATTCACTATCTGACTGTCAATTCGTTGACTGATATCATGATCTAGGCCTAGTCTATGTTCCTCTAGTTTAATCTGAGCTTCCCTTAATTCGTCACCGCTCGGGCCTTCTTCTAGATCACCTTCCGCGCTGCAGCATCCCTCGTCAGTCGATGAGCTAGTCGAACTAAACCTTTTCCCACCTCGGGTCGTGTCTTCTCTTGTCCTAGAAATCGATACATATGTTAGGTATATCGCACGCATTTCTCATTGTCCGATGCAGATGTTTATGGCGACGAGCGCGTAATGTTCGATCAGGCGGTCCCTTCTCTCGCTCCATTTGCTGTATTAGTAACTTCTATTCTTTTCTTTACGAGCGCATGAAATTATGAACGCGTCTCGATGAATTAAGTATAATGTAACAGAAACTCCGTAATATGTTAAATAATTGTAAATACGATTTTAAGAGATTGTAACTGAAATGAAAAGGAAAGCAATGAAATCAAATAAAGAATTACCAAAACTAAAGTCACAGCAAAGCGCTTCCAATCCAACCTGTCCCGACAAAATCTCCAAATTTCCATCACCGTCATTAAAGATCATCGTCCCACTAAGCTATCGCTGTAAATAAAAAGCGAACGATTAAAATTTAACTCTTCAGAAATCTCTTCTGGCTGGCCGGATTGGAAGTGAAGTGAAAGATTCGTCACGTTAATTGAAACATAACAAAGAAGAGTTAATATCACACGATAAGATTCAGCAGTTGAGAAAGGATAGTCGGCGAATACAAGTTTACCTCGATTTGAATTTGTCCTCTTTCGTTCTTGCAACGCTAGGCCAGCAGGCATTATTTGCTGTGCTGCCGACCCGATGCTGCTTCAGCCTCTCCAACAGTAGGAAATAAATAGCAGCGTGATGATCGTAGCTGCTAGCTTTTAACGACTGCGAATGGACAAAAGTGAAATTATATAAAACAACATTATTGAAATTTTATACATTGAAATACGTAGGGCAACAAACCTCTCTGGTTCGTGTGATATCTATGCCTAGGCTATGCATAAGTCGAAGTATTTGTTCATTTGGTTCTTGGATGGATGGCGACGATCTTGTTATGATCATCGAACAAACAGTGTCCGCGGATCCTGCCATCCAGCGATGTCTCTTTATTTGTGGAATGGTGTATCGCTTCGCAGGCTCCAAGACTAACATCTTACGTATCAAACTTTCGCAATCTGCAATAAAATTTTAATGCGCATCTTCTAAGATTAGACGAAACAGATGGGAGTCTTGAGGAAGAGAAGCGTTGGCTAGGCGAACTACCTGTACTCATAAAGTATGGAATTCTGAATCTTCCGCTCAGAACACGATCTCTCAAAGACTGAAGGGTAGATCCATCGAAGGGCAGTGCTCCGCATACTAATACATATAATACGACACCTAAACTCTGCAACGGTAAGTAGAGCATAATATGTTTAACTGTGCGCGTTGAACGTTGCGCATTGAATGGACACGTATAAACTGCTTACCCACACATCAATTTCAGGACCAGCATAATGTTTCCCTCGAAAAACTTCTGGTGCCGCGTAAGGGGGACTACCGCACCACGTGCTTAACCTTTCCCCGGGCGAGAATCTATTACTAAAGCCGAAGTCGGCAATCTTCACGTTCATCTGAGCGTCTAACAGTAAGTTCTCAGCTTTGAGATCACGATGCGCTACACCCGTCGCATGGCAGTATTCAACCGCGGAGAGTATTTGAGCAAACGTCGCGCGAGCTCGGGGCTCCCCCATTCGCCCATACCGTGCGATATAGTCAAATATTTCACCCTTGCTTGCATATTCGCACACCTGAGAAAGGTACACCGTTATATCCGTTCTTAGATTCTAAACATTTACGTGTAAGCATCCTGCGAGCCTACCATGTATATCATATTCTTCGTCTCCATAACTTGATACAGTTTAACAATGTGCGGGTGTTCCAATTGCTTCATTATTTCTACTTCTCTATAAACTTTTTCAAGGTTGCTTGGGTCCAACTGCGTTTTATCGATTATTTTAATAGCTACCTGAAACCAGAAACATCATGGGTCGGCTGGGATTTTTAGTCAGCGGATGTGGCACAGAAAGTGTAAATAGTAGCAAACATATGTCCCAGTAAATCATACGTACCTCTGTCTTAGTAATACGATGTCTAGCTAATTTTACCACGGCGAAGTTCCCTTTACCAATGGTTCCTTCAATGTCATAAAATCCTACACGAATCTGCTTCTTGCTTTGCCCCATTCCGGAATCCATTTTCGAGCAAATATTCTCTTGTCCGCAACTTTTAGATGATTGTTCCTCCTTAGTGTATTTCAAAACTGTCTGAAATTACTGGAAACAGAGAGAAATCGTTTCATGATTGTTGCTTAATGTTTTAAACGGTTTCAACATTCTTCGAGTAAAAGTAGTTCAGCAGTCATTGAATGCTACGTGAATTCATGCTCGAATTTCACTAACTGGACAATTTTTGCTGATATTTGTGCAGACCTTGCAGGTAGTCTGAATTTTGCTCCACATTCTTGGAGCTCGCTGTCTTGAAACGCAATAAACTGGGACCCTGACGGAGGCTTTTAATATCTCAGGGTAGAATGCGAAACAGATCTTTAAATTAATACTCTGTAGAGTACAGGGTGTTTCAAACTAAAGGTATGTAAAATTTGAACGATTAATGGAATTTTTAAGGAGAAGGAAAGAAGTAACTTCAGTGAAGTAAACTTGGGTTTACATTCTAATCATTTTTGAGACATTTTTATTTTTAGATTGTAAGGCAGTGATTGATGTTTTCGAAATTTTTTCTAAAGAATTACGAACACATATTTCTCATAGTTTCCTTTAGTTTTAGCAATTTTCTTGGTCTTCTTTAGAAACCCATATTCATTCAAAATGGCTTCTTATTCTTATTCAAATGCAGACAGAATGAATATTCATTTTCACATTGTAGAATGCAGAGAGACTTGTGTGATTGACAGTTAGATTACATCATGAAACTTGGAAAACGTTTTTATTAAAAGCTAAAAGTTCTTGAGTGCCAGTTACTTGTAGACATATATTTATTAAGATTGTCTTTATTTCTTAAATACAGTTGGAGTTCCGAATTTCTCTGTATTTCTATTTCAAATACTTCTCCCTTATGTCGACTTTCATCAGATCCGCGAAATATTTCGAAATGAAAAACAGTTAGCACTTTGGAAGTTACGAACGAAAATAAAATAATTCCCTTTCATTTCGTGACAATTCAAATTAAACCGTGCGTTATTCCGACAGCATTCGTACTGTGTTTAAAATAGTACACTTCGTTTGCTTTCAGCTTGGGCGTTCGATATTTAAAATCGTATCTCAAATACACAATAATACTACAAACAGTGACCGAGGTCAGGAACCCTTTATTTAAACAGAGCTACAATTCCATTTTCACGATGACAGAAATAAAATAATATTTCCCACCAGATGCAACGAATCAGCCTTAGAGCAACAATTACCCCTCGATTCTGCGAAAGTTACATTTTCCCAAGCTCTGATCGAAAGGTAACAAGCGTTCACGCGTCCGTGCGCGAAGTACGCGAGCCAAACGCGACATCGTTATTCCCAGGAAGAAGAAGAAAGAAAGAATCGGAGTCGCGAGCCTGGCGAAAGGGGTCTCGTTCGCAAAAGTGCAAAAGCTTTCCCGCAACAAGTACAATAGGTATTCCCGACTGACGTCACGGATCGACAACGACCTCTTGCTCATCGACGGGTCCAGGATCGATACCTGTCGATAGTCCTCGACGAGGCGACGAAATGAAGCGACCGGAGGGAGCGAAGGTGAAGAAAAAAAAAGAAGCACGGCAGGAGAACGGAGGCTACAACCCCAGCCGAGGACCACCCCCTCCGTCAGACTTAATTGAAACCGTTGACCGTTCGCGAGAGGCAGGAGAGGCAGATACCTAACGCAGCGTATAGATGACAAGTTCCACGGGGCTACTTCAGTACTCACGATTCGATCCCAACCCGAATTACCGGGCGCAGCGCGTTCCGCACCGGTGGAGCCGTTTCTGAAGCGCGTTGACGGTGCCGACCTCGACGGGTGCGTAAGGTCGGGGAGCCGATGCCATCGGTGAGAAGTCGTCCTTCGTGTTCACGAGATCTCGTATCTCGTCTCGCAGCGGCGGCGTTCCTACGGCGTGCAGAGTCGTAGGAGCTTCGCGTAACGCGACGGTTCGATACCGACTGATCGACGGCCATGTTGCTACCCCCCTGCTACGCCAAACTTGCCGGCGCCCCTCCGCCACCCTTCCTCCCACACCAGCCCCTCACCCACGTCTCGGCCATTCTTAGCGAGCATCGTCGTTACCCCTCCGACCCCCTCCAACCGTCCGCCGCCGTCGTGCCTTCCCCGCCGTCGGCTTTCCTTCGCCACCGCCACGGGCCGCACGCGAGCGCGCGCGCACGTTATCTTCGACAATTGACGTCAACGTACCGCGCTACTATCGTCTCATCGTTAATTGTTTCTGGGTGTAATTGCAAGGCAAATAGCCTGTGCGCCACCACGTGGTCGGCGGACTACAACTGGCCCGTGCTGCCTTTCCGTACCAACGCGCATCCATAGTCCACGGCGATCCTTGCTTTCTTCTCATCGTCGATTATGCACACCGGGACCACGGTTACCGCCGCCGCGTCACACGGCACAATTCGATCCGTGGCTTCAACGGAGACGCCGCGTAAATCGCAAACGAGAAAATGGGATACGGTTACGCGACGTAGGCGCGGATGTATCGTTGCCGAGGATTATCGCGCGTGGCGCTGGTAAAGGTCGTATACGTAAACCTCTCCTAAACGCGACTGGACGCAACGTCAGGAACTTCAAAGTCGATTTTCTCGAAAATGAAGCGCAATATCAAAAAATTTTATTCTTTTTTGTCGACTCATTTACTTGTCATCAGTCGAAAAGAAAGAGTAACTTTTTTTCATATCGTTGTTCTTTTTTGAGAAAATTGATAATTCTTAAATTCTTCACGTTGCGTCCAGTGGCGTATAGTAGGAAAGCTACTTTAAGATGTCAGGCGCGATCACGAGGACCGCTGCACCTGATCCATTGGTTTCACTTGAAAATGGAGTATTGTAACAAATGTGGACGGAGTTGGAGATGTACTGTTGGTCAATTTTAACTGTTTTCTTTTGTTCACAAGCTTGACAAGAGAAGACGTTGTAGGCAGAGTTAGGCAAACTCTAATTACAAATTACGATTAAAAGTAATTGTGTAATTGATTACACATTCTTTTCTGTAATCGTTATCACAATTTTGTCAACTACCTGAATTAGCGATTACAGAAGATAATGTGTAATCAATTACACAATTCCATGTTAATATTAATTTGTAATTAGATTACATTTTGCCCAACTCTGGTTGTAGGTGTAGGTACTTTTGGATTCTAGGGTGTTCTTTTACTTCTCCTGGTACAAAAACTGCTGATGCATTAACAAGTTTTCACAATTCTTGCGTTCTGATGCCTTCTCCTCTAATTTCTCTATTTTTTTCAATCTTCTTTAATCCACAGACTGGAAAACTTTCCTATCTTGTTACTTCCGTCGTACGTCAAACGTCTTGTGCTGACTTCGTCAGAAGTATCTTCGTCGATATCTCATCTGAAACTTCTTTATCGAGCTTCGACTTATTGCATGTTCTTCCCTGACGAGGAAATGCGCGGCACCGCCAATCAGTGGTCGATTATATAAATTACTCATCATTTTCGCCGCACGTTATCTATATGGATATACGTAACTTTTCTTCTAACGTTCGTCAGCAGTTTGGCGACCGTGTGCCGTCACCGACCGCCACAGATAATTAATTCCGATAAATACTTGTAACTTTTTTTGACGAATTGACGTCAATCCGAGTTTCCCATCGTAAGCGCTTTTTAACGGCACGCGAGCTACAGATTTCGTAAATTATGCCGGTATTTCAAGTCTCCTCGCGGTCCAAAGAAGCGAGGAATCATTCAGAAGGAAAAGATAATATAGCTACGTACCCGAAAGCAGAAGATAATTGAAGACAAGGGCGTCCAGAGACTTTCTTCCGTGGGGGGGGGGGGGGCTGGGGGGGGGGGACTTTGGAATGATGGTAAAGAAAAATATACCCCTCTTGCTTTTTTAACCCATTTTATACTGCCAATTTAATTAAAAATTGAAAACTGAAAATTAAGAAAAAATCCTTTTTTTAGTATAAACTCAGTAAAGTTCAATTTTGAAAAATAAGCGTTTTTCTCAACAGCCAGTGGGGACAACTGCCCCTTTTGCAGCCCCTTCGGACGCCCACGATTGAAGAGCCCTTGTAGAAAACACTATAAGTGCCAAAAATGGAATTCTATATCAGCGTTTCTCAATCTTTTCTGAAATTGGCGATCACCTTTTATAATATTCAAATAACCCGCTCCTTAAAAATGGTATTTCATAATATAATTCCAATTTAATAATATTAAAAGAAAAATCATGGCGACTCCCTCGAAAACATTTCGCGACCCACAGGTTGGGAATCACTGTTCGATACTATAGTATTACCATTGGCACGTAGAATATTTTCTGATAGAAATGTCTTTTTTTTTTTAATTTTGGGTCTTACACTGTTTTCTACAAGGACTCTTCAGTTTACTTGAATGGGCAAGTAATCTTATCATTTCTTTTAGATAAAAACGTTACCTATCTCCAGCTCCGTTTGTACGCATACCATTTGTTGTATTAGGTCAAGGGAGGCTTCACCCGGCCATCCTTTCACCGTTCATTATCAGATTTCAAGGCATTCGATAAAATGCCTTGAGAAAATAAAATCTTCGTTATCAGCGTTTTTAATCAGCCACGTTTGTTCACGCCGTAGTACGCATGAGATATCGAGACCCGGAAGCGCTATACAACTCTTTAAGGTCTGTCGCGTCCCACTGTAAATACGCCTTGCGCAAAAAATTGCTTTTTTTTTGCGCATTCACGAAACGTGCGACGTTTAACTTCGCGGTTTAAAAATAAACGGGCGTAATTCGATTTCTGGAGATATTCGTCGGTAACAAATGAAACGCGCAAGCGGTGTACAAGTGAGTCAGCTACTATTCACTAAAGATTATTCATTAAATTCGCGTGTACACATTATCCGCTCGGTTGCGATTTAAACGAATGCAGATGAGATCGATGTATCAGTCAAATGAAAGCTTAAATTCTGAAAACATTGTAGAGGTGGATCGGTTCGCTTAAAGCTTACTAATCAATTAGGTATATCAGCTAAAGGTATGCGCACCGCGTGCGATTAAAGAGAGCACGGTGTTCCTAATAAAAAATACAGAAGAGATATTTCTACTTATACGTTAACGCGAAGCCTGAGCTTTAATCAAGTTAATTGCGGAAATTTCAGACGATAGGTGTAATTATAAAATTGATTACTGGAATTGTGCAGTTTACTGTGAAATTCTAATAACTAATTCACCTCATTATCTCGTTCGAGGCTATTAAAAAATACATTTACGTTGTTACGTGAATGGAATAGAGTGGATACTGGATAGACGAACGCGTTGTACGATTAACTGTACACGATTTGTTCGCAAGTGACTGGCGGTTCCCTCTAAGCTCCCCACTTCTTCTTCTTCATCGTTTTACGCGATCGTCCAATATCCACGACTATTCCTCCGCACGTGTATCCCGAGTAATCATAGTTCCTAGCCGGGAAATGAAATATTCATGAATGCCGATATAACGTATTTATCGCATGTTAGGTAAAGGTTACACTAGAGACTTCCCACACAGGGATGTAATGGCGTTAGTGCTGTAAAGCTACGTGGGCTGGTAGCCCGGGTTAGCCCGTGTTGAAGCGTATCGCATTTACGAGAACCTTGTTAGCTTCGCAATAATTTCAGCGCATCGGGTATACATGAATCGAGGCGATTACGCTTATAACACAGTTCCACAGCCATCTGGACCTGTCACATTCAATAGCAATTTCTTCTAGGTTCTCGTGCGCTGAAAACGAATCCGCGAACCGTTTGCCGCGATCACTCTCAGTTTTTGAGAAATTGGATTTTGAAAAAAAACTGCAAATTTTCAACTTTCAACATCTTTTGTGTCGAAGCAGTAATAATTATTCGGTTGCGTCAAATTATTCTATGAACCCTCCCGAATACAACGATATAAATTATTATTGCATTATGAACATTTAAATATGTTTAAACAATGATTAAAGGGAAAAGAACGCCCGAAATGCACCCATTTTCTCAGGTATCTTTTAATTTATTTCCAAAACTAAGGGTCTAAGAGAAAGTCTGACTATTCTACGCGATGCAGCAGACATTTTTCCTTTGGAAAGCATCACCAGAAGTGGTAAGTCATGTTTTGTTTTCAATACAGAAGCAAAATAATTGGGCAAAATGATAGCGGTAGTCATGCGCGTTAAGTGATTGTATTACGCTGAACGGGAGTGGATCGCGCGCCGCCGCACAGTGGGGCAAAGTGACGATGTTTGTTTCAAAATCAAAGAACTTTTGATAGAAATGAGATAGATCGATGATTTTTTTTTAAATTAAAGCTGACAGATTGCAGAATAAGGGAAAATTAAAGAAATTATGGTACGAACGTTTTTTACGTTTGAAAATCTGGGTTAAACTTCAAATTTTAGAGCAAAATTATGTTTTATCCAATACCATGTCTGGTTAGAAGTTTTTCTTGACATGTTGTACATCATTTCCTATAGATTTTGTTGCGCTGATTTCAAATCCGTTCGCAAAATTTATCTACTACCTCAAGATTTTGAAAAAAAATCGGTTTCAAGGTTAACACAGATTTTGAAAGTTAAAAAACGTTCGTACCATAATTTCTTTAATTTTCCCTTATTCTGTAATCTGTCAGCTTTAATCTAAAAAAAATCATCGCTCTATCTCATTTCTATCAAAAGTTCTTTGATTTTGAAACAAACATCGTCACTTTGCCCCACTGTGCGCCGTTGACTACCGCGCCCGACGCCGCAAGTTTTGCCAAACTATTTCGCTTCTGTATTGAAAACAAAATGTGATTCGCCATTTCTGTTTATGGTTTCCGAAGGAAAAATGTCTGCTGCATCCCGTGGAGTGGTCAGATTTTATCCTAGGTCCTTAGGTTTGGAAAGAAATTGAGAGATACCTGCAAAAATGGGTGCATTTTGATTGTTTTTTTCCCTTTGATCGTTGTTGACACATATTTAAATATTTATAATTCAATAATCACTTATATCGTTTTGTTCGCGAAGGTTCATAGAATAATTTGACGCAACAAGCAACCGAATAATTATTACTGTTTCGACACAAAAGATCAAAGTTGAAAATTTGCAGTTTTTTTTCAAAATCGAATTTCTCAAAAATTGAAGATGATGGCGACAAACGGTTTGAAGATTTGTTTTCAACCCACGAGAACCTATAAGAAATGGCTATTGAATGTGATAAGTCCGAAAAAAGGCAAATTTTGTCGAACTGTGTACCAGATGCGCGGGCCAAAACAATTTTTTCCTGTTAATCCATCGAAGAGCTCTTATAGAGCAAACATTTCTCTTTAATTTCGTTTCTTTTGTTTTGTTGTATGATTTTTATTGACCGAGTTATTCGCGATCAAAGAGAAAAAGGTACTTCTCACTTTGAACACGTATAACTTGCGAATTCATGATCGTAGAAAAATTTTCACTAGTGTTTTGGAAAGCTAAGAAAATTTCCTTTCAGAACCTTTAGTTGCCAGTTTCAGATTTTTTTTTAATCGTATTAAATCCATTTCAAAATTATCCCAAAAATTGACGAAAATATTTGAAGTATAATAATTTGGCCACCCTCTGTAGTTAGTTAAACGGAAGGTCTGTGAAAAATACAAGAAACAATAATATGTAGGTACACTGAGCAATGAAGCGCAGATTAGAAAAAGAATTTAGAAAGAAAAGAGAATGGGAAAAGAAAATGCACACAAAGGTACAAACACAAAACCAAGATAGATTTAAACGTATGAAATAAGCAGTCGAAGAAATCGAATTGTTTGCATACAGTTAAAAATGATAGTGTTATCGCATAAAAAACGGGGATAATGTATTTGGAATATTAGTTCTGTTCTAACTACGTGACAGAATACCGCTTCCCGCCACGCGAATTAAATTTACTTCGCCACCTTCTCGCTTTACACGAAGCTAATTAAAAACTTGCAGGGCACATCCCGGGGCAAAGTTTTTCCAGCGCGTATCTCAGCGCAGCGCTATGCAGCGGCGTATAAAAAAAAAAGATTTATGAGATTAATTAGTCAATGGCCGCGTTGATTTTGCAAAAAACTAAACTGACAGTCCCGCACAGTAATTAATCTGACATGCATACATATGTAGCTGCCAATTAGATCGCGTTAAAAGGTGTTTCGCGGATCGCACTTTGGCTAGTGCGTCGTGTAATAAGAAATCCGCGAGGCATCCGGCTGACTTCAAATAATAATCGCCGCGCATTAACGATTAAATTAGGGTTCGTTCGGCCCTACAAAGCCTTTCGAAATCATCCAATTTATTTGGAACGTAATCCCGATTCCGAGAGCCGTCCCGAGCGTCATCGCGTGTCTTTCATCGGCGTATTTTCGGCATCGTGCCACGGACGCCCTGGCGTAATACGCTGCAAGTGCGTCATAATTAAAACAGCCGTGTGATGCACTCGTCGAAAGCTCATGACGACCGCGGAAGGAAGTCGTAACGTTGCTCTAACGCTCGCCGAGCCTAACGATAGCAACGATGTTCCATCTCGCGCGAATTCCTCCGGCGAATCTTCTCTCCTCTCCCTTCCTCTTGCTTCCCTCTTCCTTTTCTTCTTTTTCTTAAATAAACTTCTCGTGCGTCAGACGCGATCTCGGCGTGATTTAAAATATCGCCGACTCTTTGATCGGCAGCCTGCTCCCAACGAGACGATAATTAACGACTTGTTTCATTAGTCCGGATCATTGAGGCTGCGCTGTGCTAACTGGAATTTAAGGTCACTGATAACCGCTAAGGCGATGCGACCTTAAAGTGAATTAAAATACAAAAATTCCAGCTTAAGGCTCTCCGGTTTTGTGGCATTTCGGTGCTGAAGTTAGGTTTCGTTTCACACTCGGCGTATTGTGTTCTCTACTCTTTGAAATGCGACTGTGACGTCGATGGTGATCTCTTACTTCGAACAAGTAAGAGATGCCTTTCAACAGGGGCTTCCTTCAAGTGGGCTAGCTTACACATTTATTTTTACGAAAACTAACAATAGGTACTAGGGTAAACTGTACTAATGCTGGCACTGCACTAATCATTGGCACTCCTGGTTAAAAAGTAAAATATTAAGAAGTACAAGCTTAGAAAGTACTTTTTTACAATTTCTTATTTTTCTTTCACTACAACACTGCAAAGCCCAGTAGTTGCACAACACATTTTACATCTGGCAACACCACAAAGTGGGACAAAGGGCTGAGTTTTAGGGGTTTTCTTAAAATTGTGATAAGGGGTAGGTAAGTATATTTTGTCGCTTTATAACTAAGTAATGGATTGAAATACAGATTTACTAAGTGTTGTAGGTATTTAATGGTGAATGAAAAAGTCTGTTTAAACACTTTAAACTTCGTTTTTAACTACATATGTTTTTCTATGCAACCTCAAATTTTAGGGTGCCAATAATTGTACTCTTATGCCTATTTTTCTTTTTCATTGAATATTTTTAAAGTAAAATATTTAATAGGTACTCAAGAGGTTTTATTTTAATAAGAAATTCATAAACATTGATAATAACTGAAATTTAAGACCATACAAAAACTTCATAAAAAATTATAAAGATTCCAATTGGGATTTCGGGTTAGGATGCCAATCATTGTACAGTTTACCCTACTTGGTTCCTTAACGTATTCCACGAAAAAGATAATTCTGCATTTTTTTCATGCTGTGATTTCACCCCCTAAAGCCACACTATGGCACCAACAAAAATTATGTTTGTCTTATGGATGAACTACTCTACTTGCAAACAGAGTTATAATTTTCTGAATTTTCGGCTTGCCTAACTTCTGTTGTGAGACTTCGTAAAACCTTGCTCAATTCTATCATCCCTTATCCTGCACCCATAACCCTTGAAAACCAGTGTATTTTCTGAGCCAGACTCAGTTCACTATTAACTGAATTTCAATCCTTACTATTTCCTGCTCCAAGTCAAATCTAATCATGTGCGATCATTACCTATACTTATATAGATCTTATCGATTTTGCGTCGGTACCAGCAAGGTTGTAGCCACTAATCTTCTAGTTAGTGACATAAGCCTCTCTTCCGGAAAATTGGAAATGTAATAATAATGGAAAGGGGCGCAGGAAAAGAAATGTATTAATTTCCAAAAAATAGTCGTCTAGAATAAAAGAATTTCTGAATATAAAGACCAAAGAATTATATTAAATGCGTGAGATGTAATAAATAGTGTTATAAATTTGATCATTATTGATTCATACTCTTGGGGTTCTTAATTCTATTCGGATAATAGGTAAATTTTAATGATGCCTCAATTATTCCTGCTCATATATCAAAAGTAAAGTATAATATTCCAATTTTTTTTAGTTGGTTGAGTATAGTCATGCTTCATAATGTATTAAAATTTATTTTATATTAATATATATATATAATTCTGAATATTAATAGTTTTAACTTTAAATTTTAAGTGTTATGCCTGATAAAAAGGAATAAATTATAAATTTATTTATGAAAATAATTTTTCTAATACTAAATCTAAGTTAAGTTTCCGTAGTTTATTAAAAATATTAAATTGCAAACTTAAAAATATTTTAAATATATATATAAATATAAAGTTAATGGTATTACATAAATTAAAATGAATAATTTTGTGGTTTTATTAAAAGGCAAAATAAACTCCAAATGTCAGACCTCTGAGAATCAGAAAATCCCTTCGAAAAGTTCAGTACCCACGTCTTAAATTTCCAGTTTAAAACAGCAAAGAGAATGGGACGTTCGCGAAAGGTGATTGAACCAAGGGAGAAGCATAAGCCAGTACATTAGTTATTAACGATATTACGAATTCAAGTAATAGGATCAGGATAATAGGATTACGAAGATCAGTTTTAAACCGACGAGCACGAAGTCGAGGGGTGGCGCGGCGTGGCGCGCGGCTCGCAATGAAAGCGTATCGGTCCTAGGATATTAATTCGTCTGTTGATAATTTTAAACAAGAAGCCCCCGCCGTCGGCCCAGCCTGCGGGCCTCCAAACTTCGCGCGTTGACGCAGTTTAAAATAGCGTCATGTGCGCGATCCGTTCGCGCGCGCAAATGATTTCTTAAAATAAATAATTGTACAGCTTCGGGTTTCCCTGGTCTGTTTACCTTGCCGTACACCGCAAATCCAGAGGGCTGGTGAATGAAATCGGGGGATCACGGAAGGGTTGAACGAGCGATCGTTCGTGGAAGGCGAACGCCTGCTCCGCCTCGAAATCGATCACTCGCACTGGTGTTTCGCTTGCAGAAAAGTTCCGACGGAAGTTCTTGGAATGAATTTTTATTTAGTGGGTTTTCTACAGGAAAAGTTCCCTCGTTATTCCTGTCCTCTGTGCTGTGTGAGCATTTGTTACTCGCGTCGAGGTAGAGTGCACTGATTATTATTTAAAGTGGTGGATGGTAAATCGGGAATTAGGAAACGTTTGAATAAGAATGGTTATTTCAGGAATTCTTTATTCGAATAGGGAAGAATTCTTAGATTAGAATGACGTTTCAATCTTGTTCAAGCAGTGGCGGATTTAAGGGGAGATTCTGGGCTAACAGCCCCAAAAATAACTGATATTCAAGAATTATTTTTGGAAAAACTGTTGGTCATATCGGATTAAACTACTTTGGGATATAAAGAGACATCTTTGAATTCGCAGAAAATATTCTCTTTATGTCGATTCTTTCTATTGTTTATTAATTAGGTATCGTGGAATCTTGCCCACCTCTTCGATGAAGTAACTATTAGTGGCGGGATGTGCAGCACCTATCGCAGTCATCTGATTGCAAAAAAGATAGAAGTTTCTTAAAGTTAGACAGTTTACGCTGGGATTGGTCCACTTTAAAGGAAAAAAATGAAAAATTGAAAGAGTTATGGCGTTTGAAAGAAAAAGTAAGTTTCTTCCTTAGACAAATTTTTCATATTATTCTTTATATCAACGAAAAAAATAGTTTTCTTGTTTTTGCAATCAGACGATTCCACAATAATTAATAAATCATAAAAACGATCGACATAAAAATATCTACGAGTTTAAAGATGCGTCCTTATACCCCAAAAGAGTTTAATACAATATTAACAATAGTTTTTTAAAAAAAATGGGGGCTGTTACACGAGAACCCCCCTTACGGAAAAAGGCCCAGGTGGCAAATGTTCCGAGGGGCCCATTTTTTCGGGAAAATGAAGAGGCAGTTTACTAAAAACGCGCTAAGTGTAGCAATACAGAAATAAATATAGTGCTTGGATAAAATCATAATTTCTTTTCTTTTCTGAAGAGGGGACCCCGGGGCCCTTCTGGGCAGAGGCCCAAACGGCGTTGAAACCGCCACTGTGTTCAAGTGAATTATTCCAAATTTATTAGGCACCCACGTCTTATATTCTCACTGCAAATGAATCATTTTATTTGACTCACAGTGGAGGAAATTTCTGAATTAAATCACCTCATCCGCTATTTGCTATCTGATGGGTGACTTTCAGCCAGATTTGAGGTATTCTTGGCACGAGTGTTTAGGTAGAAAATTATGTAGGTAGATGGCGGTTCAATTAAATAAATTGCCGTGCAAATGCAAATATGTTTCTCCCCTCGTATTCTATTTTTCCCTGTCGGAGTTCCCATTACGCGTAACAATAGCCCGTAATGAGATCCTTATTTGAATAATTATTCATGTGCGCGGAAAATTATCCAAATAAAATGAGCCTCGCGACTGAAGGCTCTGTTATTCCAGCAAAAGTGTGCTCGTCGATCGCAAAGTAAACTATTCGTCATTCGTCGCTGTTGTTTCGCAATGCAACCCGCTTTCCCCGAGTTTCTTATTCATCCAACTTTCCATCCTTTTTACAAGGCGTATTACGATCACGCTTTCCGCCCCTCTATAGCCTCGCCTCTCTTTTTTATATTCATGCTCGAAAACAATGGGCAAGCCTCAAGTCCCCTATACAACCCTATGCAGGGCGTCCAGTGAACCATGGCGCGCGACCGCGGAGCAGGCGATTCTTTACGACAAAAAAAAAAAAAAAAGGGTAAAAGGTGTGGAACAAGTGTTCTCAGCTGGTTGCATAATTTCCAAGAAAAATGACTTCGTACGAGAAGCCACGATACCGCGGGCCATAGTAGCGGACTCGGATACGCGTTCATTCTGTAAGATAACAATTTGCCAAGATAACAATAAGCTGATGCAGTAACGTGCAGTTCGGAGTGGCGTTACTTAAGCTCCAATAATCATTTCTAGCGACAACCACTGGTAAACGTCGCCCACGCTGTAGCAAGACGAACGTGCACTCTTCGTATTAAATAACCGCGAGTCACCTCTCACATCTTTCAATCCCAAAATGCTAAAACTTCTCCTTCAACCCTTCCAGACTTTTCTCATCAAACTTACCCACAACACTTTCAACTTCTACCTCGTTCTATATATAGCAAACTAAGCGAACAATTAGTAATATATGAGGCATGCGTCGAGACCAAAAATGGACGCTTTGATAAAGAAATTAATCTCTCTTATTTTATATGACTACTTCCAAGGAAAGATCCCAAGCCTGAGAATTCACAAAATTCTGAAACCTTGTGAGTATGTAAGGGATGATTTGCAATCTTGATTACAACGTAATTTTTGTTTGCTGCCCAAATTTACTCGAAGGGGGTGAAATTAACCCCTGAAAATTTTGCTATTTTCCCATTATGTGTTATAACTCGTGAACTGTAAGAGATAAAAAACAAGTTTCAAGACAAAAGTTACTTCGTTTAATTAGGTAAAGAAATTATTTTACAGTTCGCGAGTTATAACACAAAATCCGGAAACAACCGGATTTTCAGGGGTCAATTCTACCTCCTTAGACGGAATTTGGGCAGCAAACAAAAATTGCGTTGTAATCAGGAGGAAATTTCCTACATATTCACAAAGTTTCAATATTTTTTGAACTTCCGGGTTCATGATGTTTCCTTGTTAAGGGGGAACACCACTGTGACGGCCGGAAAAGTAAGCCATTAATCAGAATTTCTTTTCAGACATAATTTACAGTTTTCATCGAAATTTTTTATTACCTACCTTTAGTACGCTGTCTTAAGAGACTATACAAAAAAAAAGAAATAGCAAAACATCCAGAAATTTGAATATATTAATTAATCTTCTAGACCCCTCCGCGCGAGCTGGTCGAATCGGTAACTATGGAACAGCAGGTCCGAAATCAAATTTCATTTTTTTTTAATAAACTATATGAGTGTAGTTTCCGTTGTACGTAGCGATTTCTTAAACAAATTATTTTTGTAAAAATGGTGCGCTTTAGAAGAAAAGTTTCGAAAATCCGCGAATAAGATGGACAGTTTTTCGCCCGTATTTCAAAAAGTTTGTTTTGAATCAAAAAATCCGTACGTACAACGAAAACCACACTCATATAGTTTATAAAAAAAAAGTGAAATTTGATTTCGGACCTGCTGTTCCATAGTTACAGATTCGACCAGGTCGCGTGGAGGGGTCTAGAAGATTAATTAATATATTCAAATTTATGGATGTTTTTCTATTTCTTTTTATTGTATAGTCTCTTAAGACAGCGTACTAAAGGTAGGTAATAAAAAGTTTTGAGGAAAACTGTAAATTATGTCTGAAAAAAAATTCTTAAAAATGGCTTACTTTTCCGGCCGTCACAGTGGTGTTCCCCCTTAATACAACCCACAGGAATACATTACTGGTACCAACAGAATTTCACAAGAAATTTGGATTACTCCATTTTTGTAGCCTCATATTTTTACTTACATTTGTTTAATTTATTAGAAATCTCCTATTGCCATAACTCCTCTCCCCTCCGCCCCAACTCGCGCACCGATTTAACCACCCCGAAATCCCACCACGCGCCTCGCCACCTGGTCCATCTACAATTTTATTATTTACTTGCAGGGTGAATCCCAACAGCAACCGCCCCATACCTCATTTAATACGCTCCGCTATTACGTAGGTAGCTCGCAACCCCTGGCAAGGCCAGCCAGACAACCCAATTAACGAGGGAATATTCGCCACTTGAGTCCGGCGGTTTTATTGTTACCTGGGCCAGGTCGGGTAGGCGGACGCGGAAATAGATCCTTTTGCGAGAGCAGTGGCACTAGGTCACGCTACGAAGGATATTCGGCGTGCGTCTGCCCGGTTGAACGTGGTTCCTCGGCGCTTTCGGCACGGTCCTGCTTTGACGTCATTGAATGACGTCAATCCGGGGGTCCCCGCCGGATCGCCCTCCGCCCCGTGGCGCGCGTAGCGTCGTTCGGCGCGCGCTTTATCGCGCCAACGTAAGAAGGCACAGCCACCCGCCGCCGTCACCTCAGCCCTCCGAGACTCCCACGGCACCCAATACGGTTAAACCGGCGAGATTTACGAAATGCCACCGCTATGTTCACCGCCGGGCATCTGCAAATAGAACTGGAATCAACCTGAAATAACAGGGGCTCGGGAGGGGAGGTTCACCGCGGGAACAGGAGGAAAATAATGACCCGCTACTCGCGGACGTCGCGGGAAATCGGAGGTCGAAGATTGGTACTCGAAAACGTTCATTGGCCAGGGGAGCGGGCGCGCGGAATAATTACTGCCGTCTGACGCACAGCGAGCCGCGCTATCGTTTACTTTCCGTCGGCAGGTGGATTATCCGTTGGGATTTAATGGTCGATACGGCGGAGATCGTGGGAGACCGGGCCAACTCCGTGGGAGGCAGGGGCTGGTAGGATGATTTATCAATGGGAGGGCCGATTTAAGATGATTGTCGTCGCTTGTCTATTTTTCGAACGCTTCGCACTTTTTTTAGAACCTCGATGTTTAGTACACGCCGCCCGGCTACGTGCTCGGGCGACCTCGCGTGGGTGACAGAACTGGAAATAGGTATATAGGTATGGTGTTTTAAAGCGTAGCTTAGTCCTCTGGTTTATGGGCACTCTTTCTTTTTTGTTTTTAGATCGGGGGATATTTATTGCGTGTTAATTTGTGGGCTGCCGAGTTGCGGAGGAAATATCGTGGTTTTTTTTTAAGAAAATGAATCTTGGGTTAAGCAGTAGCTCGAGTCTTTCGGCCTTGGAATTTATTTTTTTAAATGTACCAGTTTGTCAGGTAGGGGCGCGAAGGAATCTGACGCAAAGCCAAGGAGCAGCTAGGATTATTGAAAACGAGGACGGAGCTGATGTGAAATCGGGGGGCCACTAGGATGAAATTTGCAGACGAACACGGCGTATAGTCGATGACCTGTCAGGAGGGTGGACGTCTTAAGGGGTCTACACACGCCGAAACGTGTTGCGATGCATGCATCGACTCTCAGGTTTTATGACACGTGTTACTATGTGTGTAGATTGGTTCAGCATCACATCGCAAACTGACAAGAATCAGTAATGTGGAGGCGACTTGAACCTGATGCAAGTTTCATGAAACCTGAGAGTCGATGCATCGGGGCTGGGGAAAATAGATTTTTAAAATAGATAAATATCTGTATTTCTTCGAGTGATACAGGATGTGACAAATCAACTTTTCTTTCAAGTAGTAGTTACACAAAGAAATAGTATTTCAAATATATATTTTAATACTAATTTCATGTAAGAAAATAGTGTTTCAAATAATAACATTTCAATCAATTTACCTAGTATTTCAAATAATAGTACTTCATATAATGATTGACTGGCTGACATCACAAAAAAAATGTGTTTAAACATACATACCTGCGTTCAGAAATACTACTTTCAAGAAATATTTACCCGAATATATGTAATCTTAAGAAGGTAACGAGAGACATTTGGAAGATCTGTCTGGTTTTGAAATTTGTATCTCCTATTATCGATCCCCTATCTTAATAATTATATATAAAGCAGAGAGCTTATATATGTTTCTGTGTTTGTCTAACGCCTAAAAACTTTCGGACGATAAACTCTGGGATCTGCCTCAGCTCATTATGCATAACTAATCCAGATGAATATGACCACTTTCACAAAAAAACTAAAACAAATTTTTTCTATATCTAAATCTCGGGCGAAGCCGAGTCGTAAAGCTAAGTAGTTTCTTATATTCGAATCCGAGTGAAAATAGTAAATAGTATTTGCTTGTGATTTAAGCATTTAATGTAATAGTATTTTGATATATTATTTCATTTAAGCATTAAATGAAATAGTATTTTCAAACAGTGTTTTGGAAATATTTCAGTTTGTAGTATCTTGTCTAAAACTATTTCAAATTTTCCCCAGTCCAGCGATGCCTGCATCGCAACATGTTTCAGCGTGTGTAGACCCCTTTATAGAGACGAACTTGATGCGAAAGCAGGGAGCCGCAAGAGTGTGAAGTGTCGTGGACGAGCCCAATGCGAAATCGGGGAGCCACCGGGTTGGAAAAATCTCTTTTGAATAAGTGAGACGTGCGAACGAAGCTGATGCAAAATCAGAGAGTCGCAGGAAATGTTACTTTGGCTTCGTAACTCTAAATTAAAAGTTTGATACAACTCGACTCTTACTTGAGCGGCAAAGTTGTATCACTGGGAACGTTCAGCTATGGTTACAAGTATCGCCAGATAAAAGAATAATGTAACCGATGTTATCAATGAATACGATTCTGAATATTTCAATACAAGTGTACACTGTCGCGATAAATGATGGAATGTTTAAGGGGATATTCCAGTGTGAGACGCGCTTTTTCTTACACAATCTTTCGTATTTTTTTACGTAGCATTTATAAAACCTTTTTAGTCACAGTTTGGTTGACATATTTATCCATGTTTCAGTAGCGATTAGAATTTTTATTAGAGAGAAATAATTAAAATTCGTGGCAGTGGAAGCTTTTGAACGCGTTTGGTGTAAAAAAGAGTTTTCCCATGGTGTCCGCGATTCCGACTGTTCTGTCCATCTGAAATAAAAAAACCAAAATGATTCTTAATTAGG
This sequence comes from Andrena bicolor, assembly GCA_960531205.1. NCBI lineage: Eukaryota > Metazoa > Arthropoda > Insecta > Hymenoptera > Andrenidae > Andrena > Andrena bicolor. Next base: position 11,128,634 of record OY482668.1, on the reverse strand, counting down.
ACTAGCTTCACGATAGCCTGCAGCAGAATTAATTCAAAATCATGATTTCTCTCCACCTTTTTTTAATCCGCGAAAGATAGAATCCACGAAAAATGAAAAAATCGATAGTCAACATTCAAAGTGCCGACATTTTTTTAGATTGTCGATTTTTTCAAATTCGTTCAGAAGCTCGCACTGCCACAAATTTTAATTATTTCTCTCTAACAATATTTGTAAGTATTACTGAAATAGGGATAAATATGTGAACCAAATTGTAACGGAAAGGGTTTTGTTTCCTAAAAAAATACCAAGGACTGTGTACGAAAAAACACGTCTTACACTAGAATACCCCCTTAAATTAATTATTAATTAACGTACGGTATTGATGCACTGGCGATGCGTGGCCTAAGATCGGTTAGAGAAAATTTCCGAATAGAATTTTAATCGAACTCGCGGTTTCTATAGGGTGAACTGCAGATTCGAAAAGGAACTTGTACCTACCTGATCTCACTCGACGCAACTGACTCTCAACGAATACGACAGTGACTCTACGCGTAACTGTACAATTCTGAACCAGCAAGGGTTGATGTTAAAGAGTTTATACTTGCTGTCTAATACAAAAGTGGTGTAGTCAATTTTTTGCCTATTTGTTTCGACACCACATCTCGATAGTTTAACCTTCATTCCGTTTTGTTTAGGAGTCTTAACTAGTAATCAAGTTTTTTGGTTTACACCACTTTTACATTAAACGGCTCGTATAGTTCCCAGACGAGTAGGGAATTCACTAAAATTTCGGTATACCTAGGGGGATCTGTAGGAATCGTCATTACGGCGTGCCACTGGTTTCATTTGCCATCCAGCCAGTCGAGATCATGCTCTCTACGCTACTTGAGAGATAACAGAAGGGGTTCTAGGGCGTTTTCCCTTCACAGACGCGAGCTCGGAAACTATTCAGAGAGAGGCAGAAAAATATATTCACCATGTACGTAACACTGTAGTTTAACGTGTCCGTGGAACTCGCGGAAAAACGTGTCGACAGGACAATAGAACATGAGCTAATCACTGTTATTTTAGCTACCATTCAATGCCTCGGAACACTGAATACTCAATTTCAAGGAAAACTACTTGTATACTCTACTCCTCTGTTAGTAATTCATAAAATTCAAATTTCTTCACCAAGGAACATTAAGGCGGAATTCTATTTTTCTGGGGTTAAGAACATAGCAAAATTTGGGATTTTTTTTTTAAAAATCAGCGATTCGATTCATTTGAAATTTGGACTCTGGTTTTATGCGTCTTTGAAGAAGTCGAAGTTTTTTTTTTATTAATTTTGAATCATAAATATAGGAGTTATTGAGGAGAAAGTTGAGTTTTCAATTTGAAAGCTCTGACCTTTAATTTCTGCTATCGAATTTGCGCCAATTTTCTTATATAACAAAAGAAGTATATAACTTCAGATAAATCCCTACTTAGTTTCCGCAAAAAAATTCCGAAAGTTTCCTATATTTTTAGGCCAAAAAATAGAATTCCTTTCTTAACAGTTGCATCAGACTAACCGAAGAGTCTCAGGAGACGAATATTTTCGAAGCATGCGAGCGTCCGAAACGCGTATGCTCAGAGGAGTTGGGATTGCCGGTACAGTTTCTTGCGAAATTTCCAGGATGGCGCGAGGTCTTGGGCGTCCTGAATCAAATTCGATATTCCAAATATTCGCACACGCTTGGTTCTCACGCCCACGCTGCTCCGTAACAGTTTCTCTGCTGTCAGAGCGCGAGGGGACGTTGCATTCGCTTCGGTCTGAACGTTATCCAAACGCGCGTCACGATCGTGTCTCGAGGGTGGATGAAATCTGCCAGGGGATAAAAAATTCCCAGGCTTCCGTCAAATTAAGAACAGCACTTCCGCCTGGATCACGGACTACTATTAAATGTTTCCAATTTCTACGATGCACGCGGGTAATCCCCGAGCTCCGTGGCATCTTCAATCACATTTATCGTCACAGGAAAGACCGCTGTACTGCGGGGTTGAGTCGCCGGCTCCGTTGAATGGCACAATCGTCGAAAGTGCAGGCGATCGTTGTGATAACGTTAATTGCGATAGCGTAAGCAGATTATTTCCCAATCGATCGGCGCTTTGACGCGCATAAATGGGAATCGCGCGGGAATCCTTGAATTTTCGAGTCTTTCTTATTGCCGGTGGATCGATTCCAATGCCCAGCTAGCTGCCCGATGGCAGCCACCTGCGTCACGTTGCTTGCGTAATTAGCGAAAATTCTGAATCGCGATCGACATTGACGCACAATGCAAGGAGACGTAAAAGTCAGCTGAGAACGAGCGCAGTGAGAGGTAGATCGCGTTGTTTCTATTTTAATAGCGTCGCAATTTCTTGGGGAGGCGCTGATGTGAACGACAATTGGAAGTAGGAATGTTACACCGCGGCTGTTCACTTTGGCACAGTTTCTTGGACGTGGATACGTATTTTTTTTTTGTAAATTTTTCCTGCCGCTCGCGTGACCTGGTTTGTCCCAAATGTTTGCTAAATCGTTAGGGATTCTTTAATAGTCTGTCTAGTATCGATAGCGGTTGCTAGCGATCATGAGATTTCTTGAGTTAGCTTCTGAGATTTTTTTAATTTACGTTAATTCATCTAGCAAATTTGTTTCGTTTAGAAAAGATAATACGCTTGAGGTTCTTGATGATATTGCTAGTTGAATTTAGGTACAACGGATTTCCACTTCTGCTGTGTTCTTTCTCTTACTGCATTCAGTGTTACATTGAGTTTAATTTGGCCCTTTGAAGATCTCAATTTCTTGTTGAGGAAATGGCAAACTTCAGGGAACTCGAATTGCACACGTCAAAGGGTATAAACACTTGAAAAGTCTAAATAGTATCGTTTAATTTGGAGTTTTAATTAAACTCCGAGTCCAGTATTCCAATACATTAGAGTCAACAACATTAATTCGATCGACTATATATTAAAAGGGGATTCTATAATATTGTAATAAACTGTTTTGGGATATAACGAGGCATTTTTAAACTCGTAGATTTTTTTATGTCGATGCTTCTTATTATTTATTAATTATTGTGGAATCGTGCTAGCTCTTCGACGATGTTGGTGTCTGATGCAAAAAGAAGAAAATTTTGTTACAGTTAAATAATTTACGCTGGGCCTGGACATAAAATTTTAATTTTAGTTTTTATTTATAACACTTCTTTCTTCGATATAAAGAATAATATGAAAAATTTGGCTAAGGAAAACACTTAATTTTTCTTTCAAGCGCCATAATTCTTTCAATTTTTCATTTTTTTCCTTTAAAGTGGACCAATCCCAGCGTAAACTATCTAACTTTAAGAAACTTCTATCATTTGTGCAATCAGGTGACTGCGATAGGTGCTGCACATTCCGCCAACAGGAGTTACATCGTCAAGGAGGTGGGCAAGATTCCACAATAATTAATAAATAATAGAAAGGATCGACATAAAGTAAATATTTTCTCCGAGATCAAAGATGCCTCCTTATATCCCAAAAGAGTTTAATGCAATATGACCAACAGTTTTTCCAAAAAAATTCTTGAATATCAGTTATTTGAGGGGCTGTTAGACGAGAATCCCCCCTTAAATTCGATTGATTTCACCAAAAGAGCCACGCGCTTCAAGTCTCAACTCGTTGACAAACTAATTTTGACAGTGAGTGAAATTTTTTATAGCTATTTGTGGTGTAACAAAAGTCTTTCGTTGTACAAAAAATTTAATATTTACAAAACGAAACAGTAACAAAACCAAATAAAATATACATGTAGGAGTTATGTACCTGCCTATCTTTTAAATTAAAAAAAAAACACAACTCTTATAAAATAATTTAAAAACTCCACAAAGAAACCACGTAAACATTTTTATTGATTTTAATTGTCTGTTTGCAGCAATTTTTCCGGCTCCTTTGCCGCTCTGGGCAGTTGCCCTGCTTGCGCCCCGCAGAATGGGCCCTGGTCGAAGAATCCAGCTACAAAATCGGCCTCCGTGGATCGCCGGTGGACGTTCATACGGCGGTCTAAACTCTCTAAAGTCGACAACATTAATTGGATCGATTGCCCCGGGCGCGCGGGCGTGTGTTTGTGCGGTGAATGAATTTGTGTACAGGTTCGGTGGCGTGACAGGTTGGTTCCGAGACTATAATGCCGCGATCGTTACGACGTATGACATTATAGTGGTATCACGCGAGAAGCATTCGTGAAAAGATGCGATCTCGAGCACCTCGGGCACCTCGAGCACCTCGAACATGCACGCCCCGGCTCGATACGCTGGCGTTAAGGGGATTGCGCGTGGAGGGGAGGAGGCAACGAGACGAAACCTTTTTGTACGCCGAGTACTTTGTGCGGGAAGGTTTCTTCGAGCGTGGCGATTTATTCAATTCGGATTCCGGGGGCAATGGTCTCTGAAAGGCTAATCGTCGGATGATTCGAAGCGACGTACTCCTGTCTTTCCTCCGTGTGTCGCGCGAGTCTTCTCGTTGCTCCCCGTGAATACTTTAAACCCGGCAGACAGCACACAGTGGCACGTGTCGTAGGGAAGACTGGTCAAAAGTAATATTTTTAAATCTGAGATAAATTGTTGGAATCATTTGCGATAATATGACTCTAAGAATGATAATAGTGTACTTTTTTAATGTTAATTATTGAGTATGAAAATAAGTTTGATTAAATATAAAGATGACGATAATTACTTGTAGGGGAGACCGCTGATACAGAGGAATTGAGCGTTATGTCTGTGTAACTCGGTTTTTTAACTGTTTTCGTTTATATAGAGACAAAGTAAATAGTTTTGATACATTCAAATTGATCGCCGAAGTAACATTTTTTCATTCATTTTTTATGTATTTTCTCAAGTTTTCGCTTACTACATATTGAAGAGGAAGGACCAAAGTATATTTTGGCATGTTTGTTATTAAAATAAAAATGAAAAAAACGAAAACATAATAACGTATCAACTAGCCCCGGTCTCCCCTAAGTACAAAAATGTAAAATACATGAAGAAATCGCAAGAAATGAATATTATAATTAATTCATTCATTCATAATGTATAATATATATTAATTAAATAATTATAATCTTCTTTTTCTTTTTCTTCTATGGCTTCCCTAGATTCAGTAATGTCAGGAATATCAAAAACAATAAGAAATAACAATAACTCATAATATCGCAATTTATCGCAGCAAAATGCAACGGGCCTTTCTTCAAGAAACTCTAAACTTTATTTTACAACAAAAATTGCCGTTTGATATCGCTTGATACATAATTATTTCCGTAGAAGAAGAGAAAAAATATACAGGTCGTGTATTCGCCTCTGTCATAGCTGTAAAAAGTGAAATCTTAATCTATAAAGCAGAAAGCTTGTATATGTTTATCCGTTTGTCTGTCGCCTAAAAACTTTCGAACGATAAACTCCGGGATCGCGAAATGTGCGCCAGCTCATTATCTCTGACTAATCCAGATGAATGTGACCATTTTCACAATAAAAACTAAAAAAAAATTCTTTTTTTACAGAATCCGACTCTAAATTTCGGGCGAAGCTGAATTTTAAGCCTATTAAGGCCATAAGACCAGAATCTATATTAACTTAGAGCATGTCAGATAGTTACCAACACAGAAAGGAAAGAATTATGTGTCGATACTAAATGAAAGAGTTACTTTCAATTCTGGTCTAAAAGTTCCAGATCATAAAAGTAGCAACTTTGAATTCCCAAGTTGGGAATTACATAGTTGGCCATCAAAATGCCAACAATAAATGCTACTAGGGATATCTCTAAGAATGTAGAATGAAAATTAGTATTAGTGAAAAATCATGCTTTGATAATTCATAAATGAAATGGAATACATAAATCTGTAAAATTAAGAGAAAATTCTTCAATTTTCGTCAGGTTTTCGTACAGGACCTTGCCACTCTACAACACCTTGAAATCTGAATGATCGAAGACCTTACTTTCAAATCGTCTTAAGTCGATATTTAAAGAGAGAAGCGAAGGTCTCTTTCGGCAATATGCTTCTCGCGGCACTCTCGAATAAGAGCATTTCTATTTTTAATTCTCAAAGCGTATTGATGTAATAAATGTGTGATTATTTGTTAAGCGCATTGGATGGAATGAATTTGTAATTTTAAGGTAAATTTGTTTTAGGAGAATTGGTAGGTAATTCGGAAGGAAAATTAAAGAGTCCTTGTCGAAAACACTGTAAGTGTTAAGAATCAAATTCTATAGTATAGCACAGAGTTGGGCAAAATGTAATCTAATTATAAATTACAAAATAACGATTAAAATGTAATTGTGTAGTTGATTGGACATTATTGTCTCTAATCGTTAATTTGGGTATTTGACCACAATTTTGTCCACAATTTTGACAACTACCTAAAGTAACCACTACAGAAAATAATATGTAATCAACTACACAATTCCATTTTAATCGTAATTTGTAAATTGTAATTAGATTACATTTTGCCCAACTCTGGTATAACATTAGCACGTAAAACAATTAAAAGATTTCGTTTTAATTTTGGCATTCACGGTGTTTTATACAAGGATTACGAGGACTCTTCAATCGTGCACAGGTGTTCGATTTTGATACGTAATTTTTTTCCCGCGTTTTAGGAAATCCGTTCGAAGAACGCGGTTTCACTTTAATGCACGCTGGTCACATAATGTGTTCAACCTCGCGCGTTTTTCCTTTGCTGAGCATGAAGTATTTGCGCAAATAGAGAGCAGATAAGGTAATTATGTAATTTCCGTGAATTTTCGAAAGTTGCGTCAGTGCTTCTGGTTTTAAATGGATTCGCCGCGATTTCTAATGCTTTTCGAACGCAGCAATGAATTTTCACAAAAATGAATTTACATCGAAATACGATCCACATATATTCGCTCGTAATATTTACCAACAAATCAGCATTTTTCTACAACGATTCTTTCTCAAAAATGGAATACCATATCTTAAGTAAAACTTCTACTAAAATACAGCAGACAATCATTATTCTTTTTTTTCCATAAAATGAAGCGAAATTAGATTTCTCTGAAATTATTATCACCCCCCGATGACGAAGGAGAGAATTAAAAATTAATTTTTCCAGTAAGGATTAATACCTATTTCAAGGTAAATCGTTGACTGAACGATGGCCAATATCAGTATTATTAAGAAGAAAGGCTCGCCGCGACAAAGGGGAGTAATGCTCTCAGCAACAACGGGGCTACTATTTTCAATGACTCGAATCTCTGCGAGAGCCTTTCATGCCCTTGCCTGCCTCACCCTATCGCCGTCCGTGTAAAATACGGCGGCTTTTGTAACGCGGATTTTACAAGGGCAAGATATTTCTAAAGACGTCGCGCCTTTGTCCCCCGGTCGAATGCACGCGTGCAATAGTTGCCCGATAAATAGCGAAAATGCCAAGAACTCGTTATATTCGTATCGCGCCTAGCCAGCGGACAGAAGGAAGGAAGTGTAGTTGGTACTGCCATCTGTCACTGAATTTTCATTAAAAGCCATGGACCTAAGAAATAAATGGCCGGAGCACAAAGCTGCGGAGCCTAAGCTCGTGTCAGTAAGGGGGGTGCATGATACTGCGCATGTGGTGGTGGACGATCGGTAATTGGTTAATGGAAGTGACATATCATTGGTAAGAGGAGGCATTGGCACTTTTACATTTTTGTATGATTAAGTTTGTCGTTGAGTTTGAAACGTTAATACTTAATTGCAACATTATATTTTGGTTTCTTAAGACTTGGTAAAATTTATGCCACTCGTGAATTGAGGGGTTTATATGTAAGTCCATATATATAAGTAATATTTAAGCATATATGTGTGATTTTATGCATATAAGCATATTTTAATACATCCTATATAAGCATTCTGTTTCAAATAAAGCGCGACGCATGCGTACTACTCCGCCAATCACAAGCCATCCACCACGACTTCTGCCCTCCCGATCGACTGGCTCGAACCCCTCGTCTATGTTGAGACTTTGTGGAAGATGGCGCAAAGATCGGCGCAGAGGGCGCCACTAGCGCATCTATTGCGGTTTTGCATGAGTGCGCATGCGTGAATGGTTTGCGCGCGAATTTTTCATTTGTGGAATGCATGAAGTTGGTAGTTACATATTAATGTTTTATAACACATTGATCATTGATGACAAGTGGCACGTGGCCTGGTGCCGTCACGGGTGGGAAAAAGTTGCAGTCATCTTCCTCATTATATTCTTAGGTTCATGATAAAAGCATCTGCCACAAAGTAATAATAAAACCACACCTACTGAATTCCTCTCTAATTGCAGTGCTTCTTACGCAGCTATTTTTCTTTTAATTAAAATGGACTCCACTGAATTTTAATTCAGATGATTGGTTAATTGAAATCGATTAAGAGGTATTGTGTTTTTTCAACAACGGGGAATTCAGATAGGTATTATTGTAAAATATCTTTTTTCGATTCTGTATAAGTGATTTCTTTGTGTATTGAAAATGCCATTTGTTTATTGGCTTGAGTTGGGAGAAAATTGCGAGTGGTGCGACGAGGAGTTACTTGCTGTCGGTAATAACAGACGAACAACGAAGTACAGTTGATACGAGGAGTTTAAGTAATTAAGGAAAGATTGAGATTAATAGCGGTACGATAATGGCGAGACCAATTTTGGGTAAATTCTTTGATGTAGAATTTAAATCTTTTTTATCGACTAGAGTTGCTCGAGCTGTTTCCACAAGTTCCCGTTGGCAGCATTTGCGCGGTCAATTTGAAATTCAAAGGCGATGGCGGGAATTGTGGGCGCACATACAAATACATACGTTCACGCGAAATTTTGCAATGTTTGTGTGCTGATTTAGGTAAGAGTGGGGGTGAATTTTTATATAGGCTAAATTGAAAAATGTTTCAACACAGAGGTTTGAGAGAACTCTAAAAATTTTCACTTTTTTCATATAGCAAATTAGCAATACCTCATATGCGAGTTGTCATAAATTTTAGCATTGTCTCAACTCTTTTAAATTGATGTATTTGATGATATTTCACAGAAAGAGTGGCAGACGTTGGCTCACTACTCGAGAAATGTCACAGCAACTCAATAAAAAAGTTGAGTAGCAAACAATATTTTCATACAAACTTCCCGCAAAATGGAAATTTTTTATTTCCACTTAATTATTATAATTTCGAGAAAGGCATTTAAGGAAGGTTTGTAGGTTTTAGGTACAAGCACATCATCGGGAGTCTGCACAGTTTCCACGCAATTCCCACACGTTGGTTACGACACTATTTACAAGGAGAGTATCCCAGGTGTCCGCCTTCGATTGCTTTGAATTTTAGATATGTTTTAGTTTTACACGTGTTGAATTCTAATTCCTACCATGCGTAGCGTTATAATCTGTTTCGAGACTTTACCGGTAACGTTGCATGCGACACTAAAATGGTAAGGGGGTCCTGGGAACCCCCCAAACCGGTGATAGAAAAATGCATTAGTTGATAGGTCTATCCTATTGGGAAACCAAGTGGAGGCGTGGCTTAGATTTCAGCGCTGCGGTGGTAAGTTGGCGAACTATTGCAAGTAGGCCCGGATCCCACCAAACATTCCGAATAAGTATTTATTAATCGAAGAAGTAAAAATTTAGTGTTGAAAAAAATTGAAAAACACTCGTTTTTCACAAAATGTCTATATAAACACTGATAATTATATGTACTTCGACGGATTTCGGCCTACTTACAGTAGTTTAATTTTCTGCCACTAGTTGGCGTATCGAAATTCTTGGTTTCCCAATACCTCGTCTGTGCTAAGGGTGCTCCAGCACCCCCTATCGGAAGTCTATGGTCATACTCAGTCACTAAAGATACATGGACGGTTATCAACCGTCGATAACTAAATTAGAAGATCCCTGGATAGGGGTGATCGCCAAGGGTTGCTGGGAAAGATCGATATTATCCAGGTTTGCCTCGGAGCCCTTGCCCGAACGTTATATTTAGATAGACCCTTGCCTCGTCATCGTACAACGGCGCGAGCCTTGCTCAATTGCCCCTTGGAAACTGATATTAACGTGGTTAGCGAGGCCCTCGCGCGCTCGCCGGGATCTTTGGCGGAGCAGCAGCTTCCGCACAATGGGAAATTGAATTCCAGGCCAGTTAGATTTCGCGATACCGCCTGTATCGCTGGCCCCCTCGGCTCGTTTCATCATCGACCACTATCCTAACGAAGCATTGTGCGTTCCTCCCCTCTGTTATTTTTTCCCCCCTTACTACTTTGTTACTTTCATCTCGTTTCGCGTACCAGCCTCCCCTTCCCTCCGGCGCAGGTCGGCGCGCCTTTTTTTGGCGGTGTCGAGTTCGCTTTCGCGGTGAAAAGCTTTTGTTCCTCTTTTGGGAAAGCAGAGTTTCGAGGGAGTAACGAGGGTAGTTTCAGTTTATTTGCTCGAACGAATACGGTGATTCTTCTTTTTTTCACGCTCCGCGTGTAACGGTGGGAAACTTCCATCGACCGGAGAACTTGGTACTCCATATTTGACGACGTTATATTGAATGTAAAAATAATGAGTATTTGGTGAAGTTGTATAAAAAATTCGGGGAATTTTTTTCGTAAAATCCTGCAAGCTATGGAAACGATGTAGGTAATTTAATACCTTTGCGAGGAAAAATCCGGAAACGAAATTTCATATAATTTGTATAAAATTTAATTGGAGGAATCTTTTATGTTGGGTGTGTTTAAAAACTCCGAAGCGTTACTGAAAAATAATCCAATAGGATTCATTTCAAATGCGATTCAATTTTTCGTTTCTGCCGGTAAACTGTCAAGCTAAAAACATTTTTATGAAAAAAGTCGAGGTATTTGTGTTTGCGATGATTTCACACCTGGCAGCTCCCGAAGTTATTACCGGAGTATTTTTCACTTGCAGCCGTATTGGCAAAATGCGCCACGCATTTCGAGTTTATCATTTTTCGCGGCACAATCCGTGACCGATATTAGAATCTCGAAAAGCATAAAAGTCGTATTCGAGCGTTTCCACGCGAGAGCTAAAGCAGATATTGCGGCTTGTTCGATTCTGTGTCCCACCTTCACCGATATACTTCGCGTATCGTATATCGCGGCGGAGAATATTTGCTTTCATACGGACCAGAAATCACGACATGAAAAAGTGCGCCATTTATTTCACCAATATTTCTCTTTCACTTTAATTAAAGCCTGTAACTCCCACATTTCTGCAAAACAGAAGGTACAGTTATTGGAAATGATGACACGAAAGCAGACTTTTCTAGCCCCCCTTGTCAATGATAAGTTAATTGCAATTTTATTCCCCGACTTTCGTATTTCTTGAAGGTTATAATTTTGTATTTAATATGCAGCGTTTTAAATCACATCAGATGTATGGAAATTTGAAAGATTTCTCGATTCAAAAGACGTAAATTGTGATAAAAAATTGTGATAAAATGATCGTGGGAGTACGGGGAAGGAAAATTCGTGTGAATAAATGGGGGATATGTAATACATTTTTGATGAATGCTTCTTCATGTAAAGCAAATGCGAATGTTTGCGCACAACGAGGAAATAAACGTGCAAAAAATTGCAACTTTTGCCATTTCTCTTCTACGGTAAACATTACTGTTCCATTTTCATTTAGAAACAAATTCAACTTGAAAAATATTGTGCGATGGTTGATGAGGGATAAAGGGTTCGTTTGAATTTAAGGTAGAAGAGATTTTCGAAAATTTTATAAGTGCAGATAAAATGGTTTCATAACGTCTCTTAAACAACTGTTACAACAATATCTAATGTAACGTTCACCCTTCGTGGTCACAGGGGGTGTATCGCACCCCAAGACTAATTTTCGAGTTCAAACGTCGCGCCTTTACAAATTCGAAAGGGTACTTATAGCAGAAAACAAATCGCCGTTTTCCATAACCGTGGAAAACCGCTTTTTTCAACTACAGATTTCATCATATCAAAATTTACATTTCTAGAAAAAGACTATTATCACCGAAAAGTTAAAAGATTAAAAAATACGAACATGCTAACTTAAAAATGACACTGGGATCCAATGAACCCCATTTATAAGAACGTGTGACCACGAAGGATTGAAGATCAATCTGCATATTTTTGCAGATGAAATTAGGACACCCTGTTCACGTAAAATCGCGTATTTTAGAGTCACTTTAAAATTTAAACAGGAAATCATCATAGAATTCGATTTACTTCAAATCTTGTCAGCCGTGCGCTTATTCCAACTACTTAAAAGATTAATGTTTCGACAATTTGCATTCGCGAACGGCAGGACTGTTTTTATTAACACAGTTTCGCGGGACGCAAATGTAGATTTCCCAATTGCATCGGGAACGTTCCTTCAGTTTTATTCGGCGATATTACCTGCAATGTTTATGTTCTACTTTAATTATGCAGCGCGTAAGTGTTTTTATTAATAACACAAAGGGTGCCAGGGAGGGTACATTCTACTTACATACGGGGTGTTCGAGAAGTGAGTTCGGTGTACACAGAGTATTCACACAGATCATTTTCCTACTAAACAATAATATATTATTATTAGTAGCAGTACGTATTTATTACTTACAGTAAATAAATAATATAATAATACACATGATAACTAGAGTAAAGGAAATAAATCATTTGTAAAAATGGAAGGAGAACCGTTGGTGAACCTTTCGTGGACATAAAAAATCGAAGAATATCATTTGCATTTATTTTACAGCAGGATGCAAGCAGTGGCGGACTGGGTCTAAAAATATTGGTTGCCAGGAGAGATGCCAACCCTTTGATTTTATTAAATTTTTTTTATTAAAATAGTAATAGAACGTAAATTTTAGTTAATATTGGAACCTGTATTATATTTTCAAGCTACTGAATGGTCATTAACATTTTTAACAATGTCTGATGTTTAAAGGCGCCCACAGGACCCACTGGCCATCGTGCAAGCTGATACCGAGCCCGTCACTGGATGTAAGATATGTAAGAATACTTATTATTACGATATTAAATCGAATCTTCAGTAGAGTGCAATTATTTTTAATTGTTTAATAAATAATATCCTGTAAGTATTTTCTACTCAGTTATGAGAATACTATACGCCCTCTGTGTTCTCTTAGTTTTTAACACCCTGTATAGGGGTGCTCCGTAATGAATGGAAAGCCAACGAGAGCTGCCTTTCCCGTTCCCTTAGTTTCCTCGTTTTCACCTTATGGAAAATTTATTCCACGACGTAGCAGGTCGTCCGAAAGAACGGGCAACATTTTATCCATTCCCGTTCCGTGTCGCGAGCACCAAGCAGACGTCAGTCACCCCTAAAGATAGCAGCTGCGCATCGAAATTAGGCGGTTTATCGTATTTTTATGTCCCATATGTTTACCTTCCTATTTTCAACGCATCGGTTACGAGCGCTGCGACGCCACGTGCTACGGATCTACGTATTCGCAACGTTATCGGATCCCCGTGGCGTTTTTTAAGTTGTCTCTTGTAGCCTACATACGCATCCCATCTAACATCGATTTGCATTGCACCGTGCACACCGGGTGTCTGAGAAATTATCGCCGAGTAAACTCAATGACGTTAGAAAGCACTCTGTGTCTTTAATGTAGAATATTTCATTTATTTTCCTTTAAGGAATTTGACGAGGGTATTATTAATCTCGTTTAATGATACTGTCACATTTTTTTTTGTGAAAGATCATGGTACGAAGTGGCATCGTGTATTACGCAGAAAAGAGAGTATTGTAGTCTGCTTGAAAGGTGTATTCTGGGTAATTTGAACGAAATTGCTGGAGAATTTCTACATGTTTGGAAAGCTCTTATGAATTAGGATAACTTTTACTCGAAAGGATTTTTATAATAGTGTACAGTTAGAAAGTTATAGACGTAGGTACATATGTAGTTTCAGTCATATTGGTACGAGAAGTGCGTCTGACCACGGACCGTCTCAATCTCCTTTCCGTCGCACGTTCCGATTCTTCCGGACATAGCGATCGTATGGATCCATCACACCTTTTTACAGCTTGTCGTATCTGGGTTTCGTTTCGTAAATGGGTTATTTTGAAGATTCTGTCTTATCGTAGTCGCTGAAATTGAGAGTATCGTGGAAACGTGGTAATTTGTGACCAGCTTTAAAATATTGGAATATTGCAATTCTTAGAATATTTGAATATATAGAATAGGTATTCGAATACTTAGAATACTTGAATACTTGGAATAATTCGAATACTTAGAATACTTGAATACTTGGAATAATTCGAATACTTAGAATATTCGAATATTCGTAACAGCCCTACAACAAACACTTTAGAATACCAAAGTATTCTTTCCCTAGATAATGATCTATTTATGAAAACTGTACATCATAAACCACAGATTTATTGAAAATCGATATCCGAACACAGTAAATTCGCAGCGGTCTGCACAGTTGACGTCACGTTTCACAATCCTCTGTACGTAGCACTGCATTAAGGTTGGAGGATAAGAGGATGGCTTCAAAAGAGTCCGAGATCTTCAAATGATGCGAACATAACGCTACACGAGCGATTTTTCAGCATTCCCCAGCTACCGCATAGAATAAATCCGACCCCTTGATCGTTGATTTCATTATTTCGCGATACTCCTATTGTCCGTCCGTCCGTCCGCGTGGATATCGAGTCGCGAGAAGGCGAAAGCAGGGGGGCGAAGGACAAGCTTAAGGGAGTCGTGAGAAAACGATTTCGCTGCGAATTTTCTCGTCGAACGCCGCCGAGCTATATTACCGGGATCGCTGAATTCACTACCCCTTTACGGGACGATTTAAGAGTCGTTCCGTTCAGTTTTTTCTACGAAACGTTTGCCTAATCATGCGTACGAAATAGATCGCGCGATCTAGCGACTCTTGCGCAGGCGAAAGTCGATGCGGAACATTTGAAAAAAATCGAGCAGGATAATGAGAGATAGATTCAAAGTCAGTAGGCGATGGGTAATTCTTTTAACGATTGTGTAACGAATATATTCTCTGTGATGCTTATAAATTCTACGAATATTTTCATTCATCACATTGCAGTTTAAGATAATGCATTTAAGATAATAATATTTATTTATGTGACTATAAAATGCATTGTTAAACACAGTTTTTACTTTTGAGTGTTTTCAATTGTATTGCTGTTTATAGTTAACTTCAATTATTATATTGAAAATTGGGAAGATTTCACTGATAGTAAATTGAATCTTAAAAGATTGTTTATATCTCTTACTGAGTACTCTAATTCTAAGTATTCTAAATATTCGAATATGCTAAGTATTCTAAGTAGTCAAAGTAGAAAACGGTGTTTTAATATTTTACAATGTTATATGTATATTAAATATTCGTAGGATATTATATTGCAAATGTCGTTTCTTAAATTATTATGAAAACACTGTTACCAGCAGCATCGAAAGACTTGAAAGAAAATCTTTGAAGTGAATTGATGATAAATGAGACCCATAAACTTAAGTAACAAATGCGATAAATAGAGTATGTTGGAGCTAGAGCCAGAGTCAGGTTCACTGCTATAAGGGAAGAGCAATCCTCTGTAATTTTTCTTTCCACCGCATTAGTGCAGTACCAATCCTTTTAAGAAACACGTTATCCTGCAAAAAGGAGACTGTATAGCATTAATAGCATTAATTTGATTAATGTTTCCGTTCAAACTTGTACTCTTTAATCAAAGAGTACACCTGTATCTCCTACACTTAATTCTGTTTTTACACGATATGTACGTTCCCGAAAAACCTGTGTAATAAATACACCCTGCATATAAAAAAATGGAGCATTGTATCGAGACCGTAATCATACACATGCAATCACATAAACAAATTATCAAACCTCGACCTCGATTTTTTATGTAATATAAGGTAAACCAATCAGAAATTGACTGCATATCAGTGAATGGCCATTAGGCAAAGAAATGTCAATTATAAATTTAAAAGTTATTATATGTTTATAAATGGAGTGCAGTTGCACTTTTAATATCCCATATTTTTAGTTACGCGTATTAAGCTAACATTAATAAGTACAATTCTTATTAAAAGTATGCGGTCATTTACTCGGCTTCTACACGTTTTACATTTTATAATTGTTTTTTTTTAAAAATTACGATAAGAATGAGTAATTATTTTTATAGAAATTTCAAGAAATATAAATTTAAATGCAATTTCAACAGTTTTTTTTATTTTTATACATAAATATATTCAAGTATTGATCTCAAAGGTCCATAAATTCAACAATTCGGTCATTCACTGGTTGGTTCATCCTACTTGTTCTTCAAAGAAGTCGTAAAAAGCAGACAAGCAATTTACTTGAGTGTGCGTATCACTGTTAAATGCAAATTCTTAGAATTTACTTTTAATTGAAAACAATTTCCTGGAAAAAACATGTAGGAATATCTTTTCTCAGAATGAAAATTAAGCGAAGTTTTTTTAAAAAGGCAAATTTATCTGACCGTGTTAGATCAAAAGAAATTGTACGAAAACAGAATTTTATTTTCCTTTCAGACCGTGTAAAAACAGAATGAAGTGTATATACATATTCATAAATATATTTATAAATAGAATCGAACATAAATTGATCTGGGTCAAATCGTTAATATTTATTTATTTCAACATGAACATAATATCTTCATCACCCAGATTTCTCTCGTAAATGATTATTGTAATCATTACTTAGTAGCATGAAGCCTCTCTAAATACTTGTACTGACATTACATGATCAAAAGCAATGGTTGTACTAAATTATTCCATGCACGAGAATTTGCGCGAAATATAATCCTTTCACGAGGCTTATAAAGTGAACCTGTACCCTAACGAAATCGATATTTCCTGTTATTTTTCATTTAGTCCAACGTTTCAGTTACTCTTTATTTTTTATTATTACTGAGAATTTGAAATCTAAAAGTTTATTAGTTTCCCTATGATATTATGCAGTTTTATTTCTCCCCATCCCCTGTCGTATTTTTTTATTCCTCTTAAACAATATGCTATTCCAAATATACTGTACTTCCTCTACATACATGTAAAATCTACTGAAAACTACATTATCCATACCAAGCCTCAGAGTTTGGTTCAAAACAGTTCATGTGCCCTGGTATTGCAGTACAGGTGTATTTATTTCATCCTACCCCAGCATCCCCATAACCCAGAATTTCCTCCATAAATCCTCACTAACGAGTCCCACCATGATTCTCCTCTTTTCCACCTACGGTCAACCCATCAGCATCCAACGATCCAACTCCCCGCTATAATTACCCATCGATCGATGAAACAGATCGGACAAACCGAACAATCCCCTGAATCTCCAACCATGGCTATACTTACTTCCCCTCAACCAGAAGGACAATTATCATTCTCAATTAATTAACCTCCCCACTCTCCACTGAGTCCAACACACCGTTAATTTTCAACCACAGATACCCAATAATCTACGCGACCGATTCGAAGCCTCCACCTGCATCGATTTTCCAGACAGCTGAGTATGGATCGACCTGTGCACAGGGGAAAGCGATATCGGTCGCCGGCGAGTTCTCGTCACACGCTGCATCAAGGCAAACCGATCGTCGGTGGTCCCGAGGATGGGGGATCGCGTGGGAGGGTGGAATAGGAACAGAGAAGTGCGATCGGATCATAACGGTGGTGCAGCAGCAACAGGCGACTTCTGCCTTTCCAGAGCACCGTCTACCCCCTATGTGCACCTACGCGTGTGTATATACACACGTCGCTACCTGGAAAGCTTCACGATATGCCTCTGTGATGTATTGATTGGAAGCTGGGGCTACAGGTGGCTTTCTAGCGCCTGCGCCATGAGGGGATATGAATAAGCTCTCGTTTCCTTATTAAAATCCCCCATGAGCTAGCTGGAGTAATCGTTACCTCAGGCCGACTGCATATCTCTCGCTTATCTCCCTTCACCCACCCCTCTGCGGCCACCCTACTTTCCCTGCCTTGCGCGATTACGGTTGACTCAGGCTGTATCTGGATGTCAGATGAGTTGTTGCTTCGAGCTTGATTGGCACGATGATTGATGAGGGGAAGGAGTTGAGTTTGAGTATTTATGCGCTTTCGGCGGGGTAGTTTTATAGCAGATGCACAGTGCTGGAATTATTTATTGCATCACGTGAATAAATATGGTACCACTTGTACCGTTTTTTTTTTAGTAGTACTAGGAGAATATTAAAAACTTTTGAATAAATTTATCGACCGTGAATCTAAACTAAATTGTTATCGGCGCACTGGATCGGTCAGTTTTACACAATTATTATTTTAAGAAACTTTTCGAAAAAGCTTTTCTTCCAGCCGACTCGCGAGTCACTCGTTTGCCTTTGCACGAGGACTGTATTTTCAAACAGCATTCGCAATACGTTATATAATTTTTAACTTTCCTTGAAGATGATCTAAATTAAGATCGAAACGTCGGAATATATTGATATATAATAGATTAATTGCAAACAGCTTTGATATATTATTTTAAGAGAAAAGGCTTTTTCGAAAAGTTTCTTAAAATAATAATTGTGTAAAACTGACCGATCCAGTGCGCCGATAACAATTTAGACTAGGAGAATATTATTCGAAAAATTTATTTAGGGTAAATTGTGTAGTTCACTATCTTGGACTAAATAAATTGGATACGAATCACTTTAGTACTCATATTGCTAGGAAAATTGTAGGTGTTACTGCGTAATTTTGAGAGTGGTGCAATAAATATTTCCAGTACTTACTGTGTTTTTATTCTTTGGTTCCTAGTTTGTAGTGATCGATAATTTGAGATCACGTATGAGATTACTTTCAGTTTTAAGTGATGAGTGATGAAATGCAGGGTGGATTTTGAGTTTGCTTCGTTTTTGTTTCTCATTTTTAACTTGGGGATTCTCGTAGTGTATTCTTCCATTTTTCTTACTTTACATCTTTTCTTTACATTCTATTTTCTCTATGGGATATTTTTATTCCACATTCTTATATCAAACAGGTACTTCTATTCTATCAAGGATGACCATGAATTAGAACCACATATCAAAACCTTGAGTGCATTTAAGACTTTTGGCCGCACCTTTTGGAACAAACTTACGTTCACTGTCATTTGTCGATCTTTTCCAAATGTTCCGTCTATTATCCATGGTTTTCGGAAACCACAAAAATAGTATATTGTCAGTAAAATATAAATGACTGAATGGTGTAGTTTTGACGGTGATAAATATGAAATGAAATTGATTTCTTAGGCTTAGGTGTAATAGATTAAATAGGTGTGAAAGTGTTAACATCTGTATTATTTCTCATAACAGCAATATTATTAAAAAATTTGTGAATTCAAAGGTTCGTTTACTGCAAGCATTCTAAAGGAAAATTATAATTGCAAGTGGGTGTCAATGTTTTCACAAAAATGAAACTACAATAATCTCCCACTCAACCGTCCTCTCACTTCAATTAGTAATTAGCAATTTCAAAATTCCAAATCAACAAGTAAACGCAGGAAAAAATATCAACAAGATGCATGCAGAGGACAGAACATCTCTAGCAGAAAAATGAAGTTCCGTTTTGAGTTTACGCACCCCCGACGGACCATCGATCTTTCCATCTTCCTCGAGCTTGGCTGTGGTCGTTCCACGAGGAAACCAGCCTCGATTTCGCTTTGAAACTTGCGTTCTTTCGCGGCTCTTTGGGAGCAGGTGGAGCGTCTCGCGTCGTAATGGACCGTGCCAAGGAACCCATGAAAGATTCACGAGTGTCGCGAGAAAACGCTGCACCGTCAGCTTGTGTGCAACTTTTTAATTAGAGGATTGAGTCGATCATTTATCGCGACTGGCCACTTTCAACTTTCACGACAAGACATTATGAATTTTCAATGCGAGCCACGCCTCGGCGACCTCGACACGTGGCATCGCCGGCATTCTGTAAATGTACAGATAATTGCGAAAATATAGGAAATTAGTTTAAAATGCACTAGTTGAATTATTTCCTATTTTTTAATTATTACACGATTACTCAAATGACATTAAACTAACAGAGAAACGTGCAAGAATCGTTCAAAGGCCGCGAGAACAAAAAAAAGGGTTTTGAAAAAATCTCATTAAATTGGCAACTAATGGTTCTGAAATGAAACTTTCTTAGCTTTTCAAAACAATCATGAAAAATTGTCTACCATCATGAGTTCGCAAGTTATAAGTGTTCAAAGTGAAAAGTACCTTTTTTGCTTTGATCGCGAATAACTTGGTCAATAAAAATCATACAACAAAACCTCAAAAAGAAGGTAAAGAGAAATATTTGCTCTATAAAAGCTCTTCGTTGGATTTACCGGAAAAAATTATTTTAAACTTCGTTTCCTGCGTTTCATCGTGATAAAACAGTATCATAATGGATGAAAAAATATTTGAGTGCTTGATTCAAATAGCAGAAATTGAAGCGTTAAAATGCGTTTTTTTAAATATATTTTTCGACCATTTTTCGCAAAGATATTACTATTTGAAAATTACCAAAATTTTCGGGAAATTATAGTGTTCCTTTAATTTTCACGTGTAGTGTAGTACTTATTAGTTTTTTGCAGGGGTCAAGAATTTTAATCATACCAAGATCAGAGTTTAGCGTACGAACTTATACTGAGGCGTGTGCTAATAAAATGGACTAAATGGTTAAAATGGACCCTGAATCCGGTTTTCCCATCCCCCGTCCAAGAGTTAATGAAGCTTCCATTGTGTGGAGGAAACTGTAAATCGCGAGGATCAATTATTCCAACTGAGTATATTGAATTTTGAGAGTTTGGTGAAGGATATGAAAAACAGCCAATTTTAACACGCTATGAATTCTAAGGGCTGTTTTTGTGTTATTAAAAACCTCCATGATTAATTTCTATGTGTTGACAAGAATAATTAATTCTAATACGATTTCACAGAAATTAGAAGAGAGAGTCCTAAGCAGTGTCATTTAAGAATGTGACACCTTCAAAATCGTAATACGTAAATTTAGTGGAACATTTCCCACAGATTTAAAAATCTAACAGTTCCTCTAATGCCACGTCGGAAACTCTTTTCGAAATATATTTCGTCAAACATTTAAGCGTTCACGATTTCTCATAATTACTTCGACATATTTTAAAAAACAATATTCAACTTCTATTCGATTTCTTTATTTTATTCAACGCAGACTGTAAAAGTATATGTAAGGAGTGTAGTTATTTTGGAACATTTGTATGCTTTACTTCGGACATTTCAAAGAGACGAGGAGAATAACATTTTCTACATGTTGCATCCTCTCTACGAATTCCACGACGGTAAAAATTTCGACTGGGAAGTACATTCCCAAGGAGAATATTCCGAAGCCATGGTGCTGAACGAAACTTACACGAGAAGTACTCTGAACTGTCACATTTCAATTCCTTCCGTATCTCTGGATTGTAGCAAAACTGTTTCAGATAAGAAGAAGTTGCCAAAAGTGTCTTCTCCGACAGATTAATAAATAAATAATTAATCTATAATCTGGAACCGAAAAAATAAATTAATGGAAAAAATGCATTAAATCATATTCAATAACATATTCGTTTTCAGTACCTTTGAAAGAAACTACCATTATTCACATGAGACTGAATTTTCTGACAAGAGAAAGTAAGAACAGTGAAAATCAAAGGAAGTAACAAAACAGATTTAATAAAGTAGAGATTTATAATAATCTAATAAATGGTTGTTAAAAATCATTGAAAATCTCTTGAAATTAATTTCAAGAGGACACAAAAATTGAAATTTCTATGGAAAACGTTTTTACTGTAAAATCACAATGACAAGGACAATAATAAAGCTGCTCGAAATATTCTGCTTTCCTTCGTGTTTTTAAAGTTTCTCAAATGGTTCCTCCGAGCGGAAGCATCCTCAAAAACGTTGTCCCGATGGCTCGAAGTAACTCATGCAAAATTTTCCCGTGATTTCCTCGAGTGTTCGCGGGGTAGCAACAAATCCACCGAATTGTTCCCTCTTCCGCGTATTTCTCCACGTCGCCGTGCAAGCTGTGTTACGCGGTACTTTATATGTTACGCTTCGTTGTCTGGGTTATAATAGGATTTATCAAACTGTGGCTACGCCGTTGCTCAGATTTCCTGCGGTGTTGCATCCTGTCAGGCGGGCCACAATTTTATTATTACTATCACTTGTACTCGACGCCGTTGAGTGCTTTAGTAATTACCGCGAACCACAGTTTTCACGATGTTACGCCCGGGCCAAGGAAAATTTAAGTATAGTATTTTAGAAGAAATATTGGTTGGCTTATTTAAAATTGCTCGTTTTAAACTCGACTTCATACTAATTGCAACGAATTCTGGAGCGTTAATAATTTTACTATTTCGTTCACATTGGTAGTGGAGTTTCGTAGTAATTAGATGAATAGGAAATCAAATATAATAAATATAATTTTGTATTGTAAATTCAGTATTTCTGAGAAGCATTGGTAAAATTAATACCAAATTCCTGTATTTGGAGTATAATATATCTACAAAGTAGTCTAAAATAACACACAGCCATAAATATCACCAATGCTTCTCAGAAATAATGAATTTTCAATATATACATATATCTTTATTTCGCATCCAGTCCACTCTGGCACCCCAAAGATGGAGCTTTATGAAAAGAAAACTGGATTTTATTCTTAAAACAAATTTTTATAATCACCGAAAGAATTTTATTGAATTTGCATTAAATATATTTTTATTCGTTCAATTCACCTCTCCCTGGAGTAAATCTTGATTAAAGATTAAAGATTAAATCCTGATTGTGCCACTGCAACATAATAATAAATGTATATACATAAATATATAATATATGATATATCATTTATGAAAATAAAAATTGATTTGTAATTTTCATAAATTTTATATATTTTTTAACACTTATTAAGCATTTTATACTTCAACCCTATCAGGTATCCACATGGTAAATCTAAACTATGCATGTTTGACATGACATAATTCTGTAAGAAAGTCTTCTGTAAAGCTTCTTTAAAATCTGGCACATGGCGGCTGACTTTCCATTGACCATTCCACTTAAAAATCGAAGCCAGCTTCATGAACCATCAACCACTCCAATACACCTTCTCAATACTATTCAGTCTTATTGAAATACCTTCCCAAAGGACCAACAGTGTACTATTTTCCCATTTCTCTGTAAATTTTCAGGAAATTGGTCTGGGTTAGTTCTGACCTACAAATTTTGAGGAAATTAATGGAAATTAAAGATTGCACATAAATTAATTGGTGCATCTCGGTTTTATTTTATAAACATTTTATTATTACATGAAAAGTTTCTGATTCTCGTGTTACAAATTTTGAATATGGAACGTTTGTGAGTTACAATCTTTAATATCTGGACTCCGGACTCAAAGTATATATTCCCCCTTTTTTTTAAAAAGTGACATTTTGCATGCGAAGAATTTGCTACAGAAAACATGTAAAATGTTATTTTTTAAAAAAATGTGGATTTAAGACACAAATAATATTATTTAGTTATATATATATTTCCTACAACCTAGGTGGATTCCACAATTATTCAACTTACCATTTAAAATCCAGTTACTGACTACCAAATCCAAACTGCCCTATTAAAACCATCGTCCTTGGATTATAAAGTCTTAAAACCAAATAGAAATTAGGTAGCCCATGGATGATTTTTTGCCGAAGAGTCTCCGGATTATGGCAATTCAAATTGGCAATTCAAATGTCTTCCAGATGCTATCAATTTTAAACGCCACGCGTCTCAACATACCAGAAATCCAAACACGATCTACTATATTCTATAATAACTATATGACTCCCGTGCACGATCTCTTAACCCTAGGTTGTCACACCTATTTTTTCGAAGATAGTTGTCATACTGGGTCGATTCGGCCCAAGTCAATTTTCAATCAGCTGCTACATAAAAACTATCTGTTAAATGGGGTCTAAAAAATTCTGCGCTAAAATTGAATATTTTAAAATATAACATGTTCATCCTTGAAATTTAACATTTAAAGTATCATGTTTAGAAAAAATTTGAAAGAAAAAGAGTTACAGAGAAAGCTTTTGGCTATAAATTTATGGTTATTCTCTTGAGACATGCTACTTTAATAATTTAATAAATAAAATTCCATTTAAAATTCTCTTTAAAATTCACTAAAATTCCCAAATTTAATAAATAAAATTCCCCTCATAGAGGAAGCGTCTCTACCTGTAGAGGATACACGAAAATACTACTACATGACGCCGGTAGTACAATTCTGCCCTCTTTAGTTAAAATCTCCAGTCTAGCATTTTGAAATAACCGGGAAAACTGAAGTTTTATTATTTACTTTGTAGGTAGCATCCTTATTTTCCTTCATTCAAATTAAAACATGTTGTCATTATTTCGTAATAGCCTAATATAATTTTTTGCAATAGGTTTACCGGTAGGGAATGTATTATTAACGTACCAATTAATTAATTGTTTTAGACAAGATATTTTAACCATTTTGAAAGAAGCTAGGTGAAATACATTAGAGATTAGACTGTTCATAAATCTTTACGAAGCACGTAGAGTTTTCTAACGTTACTTAAAAGGTAAAAGACGCGTGGAATTTCAAATATTTCAACATATATCTGAAGAAATGAGAAAATGCTAGATAGGACAATTTAACTAAGGAGGGCAGAATTTTCAATAATACTTGAAAGATATTTCACCTCAAAGTCAAATATTGGGATATTTCGACCCAGTGTGACAACCGAGGTTTAAAGTCCAACTCCCCTCCCTCGAAATGAAAAAACGATCTCCCCTGGAACGCATATTTGCGCATGTTTATTCGTGTTCCCCGTGACACGGTTACAAGCCTGTCCCTTCGCATCCAGGCCCTTCTGCTGCTATCAGCCACGGGGAAACCGCCGAACGATCTTCCTCTTCTACCCCCGTTTATCGTTCGCCGTGTGTACACGTAAACGTCGGTGGGGTGGTCGGAAGGGCACGTCTGCGCGATACGCGGCCAGAGAGGAGCGAGCCTCTTTCGCGGTCGGTCCGACGCGCTTTTCCACCCTCGACGACAGTCCTGCCGCACCACCGAAACGTGCCACACAATCGTGAGTAAATCTCCACACTGGCTGACACCACACTTTCTCTCTATCCCCCTTCGCCGTGCCCTTGAACCACTTTTAAACCGAACTTCCTGCTGGGCCACCAACCTTCCAAACTTGCAGCTACTTTCTCGCCTCCACCAGTACGAATAAAATTTTCAACGAAGCAACCAGTGTTCTCATTAATAAAAATTCTTTCTTCGAGATCATGTAATTTTCTTGTTTGGTGGTTTTTCTCAAGTCACTTCAAGTTTGTATATTTTGCGAGATAACTGTTGGAGTTTTGGCGAGTCTGAGGGTTTGCACAGCTCGGTTCGAGGGTTGATTCAGCGGCGCGGCACTTTGGTCTCGTCGCATATATACGTTGCTGAGTGTTCCGTGGAAGATCTCGTGGAACGACGGGGAAAAATCGCGTTCGCTCTGCATGGATGAATGTAGAGTAGGGAATGAAGATTAATCTTTCTCGTTGTCGGCCCTCCCCCCTCGCCCTTTGTCTTCCCGAGGGCTGCCACGAGTGATGCTCCGAGGATCTTGATTGGATCGAGTGTGCTGTTTCTCGAACGGCTTTCGAGAAGCTCGCTAGGGCTGCGAAGTGATAGCGAAGTGTGTGCAGCCGAGGCTCAAGATACTCAGTGCTTAAACCATCTCGCCGATGAATGAATTTTCCTTGAATCTCTGATCGAGCGACCTGCATACCGAGCGAATCTGCTTTCCACGATCGGGAAGTGTCGATTGGCGATTCAGGACCGACCCAGTTTCAGACCCTCCTTTTTTAAATGAATTATTCAACAGCCGTAAATTATTCACGAGCAGTTAAGACAATTTTAACCCCAAATAGAGCTACTTTCTCCCGCTCCGCTAGCAATTTACACCGAATGACCGTTCTTTCACTGGCTTCGTAATATATTCCGCAGCGGAGATTCAGCGTGCTTGCGTTTCTATCGATTTATTTCGCAGCCGATAGTCGTGCTATTATTAAACGATTTCGAGGCGCTGGCCAATGATTCACGAGCACTTTCGCTTTTCAAAAAATCTCTGTATTCTATGCAACACTTTAATTCTGATAGAGAGCGCCGTTGTTTCATATTTACGATATTCATAGAGACTTTTTCAATTAAATTATTAAATTTCGTGAACACCGAAAATCGTCCTCGATCGGAACTCTGATATTCAATTCGGGAAATTCATTTATCCCCGCGTTGATATACGGCGCATCTTAGAAGTCTATTTAGGATTCCTCTCCTCGTAGAAGGCAACAAGAATCGGGAAACGGGGTTTTACTAACCGTGATGGAGTAGTGCCTCAACGATCCAGGGGAACGTAGTTAGCGGAACGAAATTACGGGCGACGGTGTGACGAGGTTCACTTTGATACAAAGCGAATGCACTCGTTGCTCTTCCCCCCCGTCGTCTTCCACGAGATTTGCCCTTTATTATGCCCGTGGCTTCGTTCAAGAACCATTTATACCGAATGAACGCGTAAAAGAGTAATCCGGCAAATATGTGAATGCGAGTTCCTCCGTGTTGGTTAAGATTATGCAACATTGGTGGTTGGAACATAAAGGATAAGTGACTTTATATGCCACATAGTTCATTAAATTTGATATTTTTCCGTGCCGATCGTGATCGTGCGGGGTTTAAATCGCGGGCTGCATTTGCGAAGCTTGGAACTGATGGTAAATGCAAAGTACGTGGCAAAAGTAAATAACTTTAAGTCAGCATAATGCAGTTTCTGAAAGTTGCAATCGCATGAATATCTTGCGACGTCGAGTTTCAGACAAGTAGAAATCGTGTGGAAAATTAATCGTTCTCTAGTGGAAGGGAAGACAAATTATAAGCGAAAGGTAGATAAGTTTGTGTTGAGCCAGAGAAATCTCTTAAGCTCGTGGTCATTTGCATATCTGAGTGACTTTTTTTTTATTTCCGACGGACCCATTTCGCGAGAGAAATCAACTGAAATCCGGAAGTAATAACTCACATCGCTTCCAATTGTGGCTTCGAGGAAGAAGCGAAAGAGGAATTTTCTTTCAATTACTTAATTACTACGCTGACTAACTTTTCGTATCGCTTTCTTCTGGTCATTAGTTCTGATAGGAAACGTTCTTCGTCGCGTAAAAGAGTCAGCGAGTTTTAGAGGAGCGATATTGAAATTGACGAGCCATTTGTTTGAAAATGTGACTTCAATCAAAATGCTTCATCAAACATTATAGATTATTCTATACTTTCTTAATTTTTATACTTTATAGTCATTATCATAAAGTAATAAAAATTAGGCAATTTTGTAGTATTCAAGTCACGTACAGAATTTCTGTAACACTATTTTATACCCAAATTTAAATATCTGAAATTTAAAGAAAATGATTCTGCACGATCATTTATTTTAAACACGGTGCCTTTGGCAGGTATCGTTATACATGGCGTAAATTTTTCTTGAATAGAGCCACGGACACCTACACACAATTGCCATGCATAGAAATGATCCCCTTGCAAGGTGTTGCATACAAAAGTGACGTGTTATCCTGACAGCACAAACGCCCCCTCACTCTTATAAATGTGAATCACGACAAACGATTAAGCACAAGTAACCACTCTGTGTCTGTGTGTAACGATCAATGTTACCCCCGTTGAAGCTGTTTCGAGTATTTCTATCCGTGATCTACGCGATCACGAATTATGAGTCTTTCTTCCTCAACAGAGAGGGGGGACTCGCGTATTATTGAAAAAGCTGACGGGGCTTTCGACGAAAGCTCATCGATGTCTGAAGAGTTTTATTACTCGCGAGTTTTACTTACAAATATCACTGTGTGCTGCTACTTTCTTTCTTTCTAAAAAATTCAAAGCTTTAGAGGCTTACTGTTGATGAACGTTGCTTCTTTATAAATGGAGATGTTTTGGATATTTAAAGGATGTGCCTACATTTTAATATACATTTGATCTGGATTATTCCACATCATTGCATGATCGCGTTGTTAATTAATGCAACACTTTTAAATCAGTGCTTATGTCCCTGGACATGCTGTTAAGTGTTGAGAAATAAGACAATCTGTTCTCCTCACTTCTCATTTACTTGCAGAGTGACTTTGACTGACACAGTCACAGTAACTGGTACAGTAAGTAGTATATAATTCTGTAAAAGAAAGTCTTTCTCAAACTGTTCCAAGTGCTTCCACTTAGAAATCGAAACCCTTCGAACTTTATATCAGACGTTTCTTAACGTCACCAAATGTTTCGACGATACTTCCATCGACAGATCGATTAAAACGATACACCTTTACTGCAGCGTTAATGCTATTTCGAGTTCCTAATCATTTTCCAATATCAAGGGCCCGCATTTTCCTGGAGGAAGTATCTAGGTCCTTATCCTCAGCTCGAGGCAATGCAATAAAATAAATACGTTTCGCAGGTGCCTGCATTTTCTACTACAATAGGTAGAAACTCCCTTAATTTGCTGCAATCCTTTCTGAAATGTTTCTGCGAGCTTCCCATCACATTTTTATCACAAATCGACTCTGGAAATCTCGTTCCGCACGCGAGGATCTTGGAACGATCTATAAACGTCTTCGACCTGACGTTATCCTCGCCCTCGGAATACAAATGTGCGTCCCACGAACAGGTGAAGGGAAGGATACATTAGACGAATTGAGCACCTTGCAGCGAGAGCGATGCAGTTTCATTTTTGACAGTTTTTCAGTTCTGGCGTGTAATATTTGTAATAGAAAATAATACTGCATCGTTTGGTGCACGGTTCATCTAAACTTGATAAGAAATGAGCGATTTATTGCAAATCAATAGAAGGAGAAATATTAATATTAGTATGAAATATAGAAATTTTAGTATTATTATTAACAAGAAATATAGAAATTTTTATATTAATATTAATAAGAAATTTAGAAATTTTAATATTGATATTAATATGAAATTTAGAAATTTTAGTATTAATATTAACAAGAAATTTATATATGTTAATATTAATATTTTTATTATAGAATATTTCTTCGCCAAAAGTTGAAATAAAAACTCATCAGCTCAAGAACTACTATTTATTTTGCGAAAATATATATTTTTCAATTAGTGTTCTCTTTTTAATGTTAAGTCAAAGCGATAATTTTATAAACAGTCTTTTTCTAATTTACTTCAAGTTGGTAACGATGGGGCTGCACCCGTCTTGCTGCAAAATCCTCAATTCTAATGAATCTCCCTTTAATTTTCCTTCTCGAATAAGTGAATCATCCAGACGGTGAAAATGGTCGGGGGTTATAAAGGGGTTTGTGAAAACTTGGGGAGAGAGAGTTGCGAACGTTTTGAAAGACATAGACACGTTAGCAAGAAAGTTGAATGAATATTGCAGAGGGTTTTATTTATTTGCTGCTCTTGAAGGGAAAACGATGTTGCTCGGTTTAAGGGGTACTGTGAACTCTGTAATATCTCGAAATTTTTTACTGGCATTAAAACTTCCTCTAAGTCTCTAAGTACTGGGACCATTGCTTCGAAAACTTTCAATGTAAACTCGTTACAGGCACTTGCAACTTTAATGCTGCAATAAGTAACCAATAGAAAAAGGCCGGTGCGCGTGACTTGATCCGAAGGCACAAGGCTCCGACCTCAAAATCGTTACTTACAAAGTCGTAAGCGGTTGTAAATCATATGTTCCAAGGAACGAGCAATTTTGACGTTTCCAACTTTTTAATGCGAGTAGGTACAGTAAAGTGTCTAGTATATAATGCATTACAAGGGACGTAAAATAAAGAATTTTTTAGGCTAGTGTCTCTGAAATTAAGGAAGATATGAAATTCGTTTTTTCAATTTCTTAAGTTAATTTGTTTCTAAGTGTAGACATGTGGAATATATTAAATCTCATTTCTTTACGAGCAAAGTGATTATGGAAGAATTTAGATTTATATATGATGAAGTACACTTAGAAAAACAAGTGTTTGAGTAATATTTTGAAAAATTCCATATTTTGCTGAGTTTTAGAGATTTAAGTCGATAATATTCTTCAGATTATACTCTGTATGATGAATTATAAATGAGCAACTATATTTTGATCCTATTAAAACGCATTGATTTTAATCCTCGACTAATGGGGTGGGGAGGTTTGCCTTCTAGAATCAGATTAACTTCTTCCACTACGATTCATTTGTAAATATGGAACATCACTCGACAAGCATTAAAATTATCAACTTTTGATGTATGTATAGAGATATGTATCGAAGTAGCACACTATTCTCTTCACATACTCTATAATTTGCCTTGCAAATACAGCTCTATGTACATTGCCCATTTTATCGCAAAGACCTGACAATAAAATAGATCCTCCGTTTCAATGCAAACTCTCGTTATTTATTATAAAACCAAGTTGCAAAATCAACAGAAAATATTTACTATATCAGCTCATCGAACATTCAACAAAAAGATAAAGCTGGAATGGAAGTTCCAGGCGGCCTACCCCATCTATCTATCTATCTAATAATTATAATATAAAAGAAGAAGTCCTGACTGACTCATCAACGCCCAGTTTAAACTGTTTAACCTAGGAACTTGAAATTTGGCAGGTACATTGTTTTTATAACGTAGGTAAGGAAAGCTATGGAAGAATTTTTGGAAATTCCATCCCCAAGAGGGTGAAAAGGGGTAAAATGTGATTTCTTGGACCCCTTAATATCTTAGACCCGTTTAGATATCAACTTGGATGTTACCCACACAAATGCCTAAAAACAAATTTCAGGATTGTGCCCTAACCAACCCCTAGGGGTGAAAAGGGATGAAATGTGTTCTAATTCGTAATTCAATTCGACATCGATACTTGGTATTAACCTACCAACACAGATACCCAAAAACTAATTCCACTGTTTTGCCCTAATCAACCATTAAAGTGTCAAATATGGATCTGGGAACATATCTTTTTGAATAATAGGTGTCAACGAACATATGCATACATATATAAATGTACTTTATACAAAGGGTACTTCACAGAAAATACATAAAAATTACTTAAGAAAACATATCAAAGCAATTCGTTGTAATTATTCTACCGTATCAAAGCACGGGTATTTTGCCAGTAACAAAATAAAGTACGAGCTTCGAAACTGCAATATCAATTACCTTTGTATCCATCCCCCAACTGTACATTAAAAACCCAATTCCCAGTACCAAATCATCTTGCTTACGGAGATTCAATCACACGATTCACAGGCATGATAGCCAAATCATCTTCTGTCAGAGAGACACAGTTGCAGCATTCCAAGAAGTCACGCCTGTTCGGGAAATTTCCGCGCGTATATGATGAGCGTTACAGAATCGACTGTGGTCGACTCGCGAAGGGGGTGGCTGCGCCCCCCCTTCCCCTCGCCAGGGACGCGTCATTCGCCCCTAAATGTACCACCAGCACTTCCCACCCGGTGGGACGAACTAGATTCACCGAGAGGAAAGTTACGTTGCACGCAGGTATCGTAAACAGCTGAGTGGTCGACTCGCGACTCCATTGTTCCCGGTGAAAAGCTGGCGCCAACGCGCTCCTCGATTCCCAGCAGTTGCCAACTGCTTTGTCATTAGTTCGTCTCGTAGGCGCGGCTCGAATTAAACAATATGCGATACCGTTTCGAGAGGCAGGGAACAGGCGAGGGAGGACGACAGTGGGCGGACGGGGTCAGCATTTAGGCCCGGTTTTCAACGCATCGTTTGGAGGGTGAAACGCGTAACTGGGTCAAAGTTTTTTCGATCGATCAGGCGGCTGTGTTGGAGTTCGATGCGTGGCTGGAAAGCGGAAAATAGTAGAGGGAAACCTGTTGGTTGCTGGCTAGATATTGTTGAGGATCGTCCCACTTGTACCACTTGTACACTTGCAGTAATCGGGTATTTCCAACAATTATTCGATTGTAGAATGTATGTGGGAGGGTTGATATTTTCGGGCGAATTTGGAGGCGATGTGGTAATTGGAATTTTGTGTGAGTGGAGTGATATTAGCTTATTTGTGTAATACAGTATCGGGCAAATGAAAGTTTAAGCTGCCAACCATAGCAAAAATAAAATAGTTCTATTAGAATGTATATCTTAATATCTTAGAATTGGATTCTTAAAATTGGTATCCAATAGATTGGAGGTCGTCAAAACAGGTCAATCATACCAATACAATACTTAACCCTTTAACGCCCAGAGCCGTTATTTCAAAATTGTGAGATAATATATATATATATTAGTCTATATATACATATAATGGTTCTATAGGATAACTAGATCAAAATTGAATATTGATTATTTCAATTTTTCTCCATTCCGTGCCGAAAGTTAAATATAAACAGACGATAGAATTTTACGCACATTCAAAATGAGTGTTGCACCGGTGCAACACTGGGAGTTACAGGGTTAAAGCCTAGTGTTAAGCTAGTTATGCTGATATTAAAAAATAGGAGTTTTAAACTTTATTTTCGGCACCACTGTATATGCGGGTGAGTGATGAGTCTGTGGATCAATTTTTGGTGAGGTTTGTACGTTTATATTTTTTATCCTATGCCTCCATGTATCCGATGTATACATCATGTTTCATATTACTCACGTGTGTTACATGTGACATATGTCTCATATTGTACGTTACACGTCACAGATAGGTACATCATATTTTTCACACATAGAATACGTACTACATTTGTTACACACTGCACATTTTTCACGTGACATGCA
This sequence comes from Andrena bicolor, assembly GCA_960531205.1. Lineage (NCBI taxonomy): Eukaryota > Metazoa > Arthropoda > Insecta > Hymenoptera > Andrenidae > Andrena > Andrena bicolor. Next base: position 11,095,939 of record OY482668.1, on the reverse strand, counting down.
TTTTATACATTTCGCTCAGATTTTACAGATTTCTCACATGTTTCAGATAGGTATTTTACACTTTCTATGTTGCTCATGTTTGCTAGGGTTTCCATGCCTCTTACGTTATTTACGTCCTATAGAATTTCAATATTCCTTACATTTCTCATGCCTCCCTCGTTATTATTCATATTCCTTAGATTTCGTATAACTTCCATGTTCTTCATACTTTACATGCTATTCCCATGCTACTCCCATTGCATTTGCATAATACTCCCACACCACTCCTACACACAATCTAAACTGTTCTTACATTATTCCTAGAACATTACCTATGTCATTACTACACACTTTGCTGGTCACATATCACACTCTACAACATCACACATCACATCACACTTCCTACTACGTATGCTCTAAAGTTAAGAACTTACGATTACGCAAAAATGGTAAGTATTCAGGTAAGTTAATCAGCGCTCCGGGAAAACGAAACAAAGTTGCAAAGGATAATTGTTTTTCAACAATGGTGCAAGTGGAATTTCAGCGTTCGAGAAATAAAATCTCAGTTCGCAACTTAGTGCATCTTTGCCCGATGCCATACCTCGGATTGCAACTTTGTGTGTTTTTTTTGCCAGAAGCCATATATCGGTTTGCAACTTTGTTGCAGGTGCAACGTGAAAGTATGCCTCTCTTGCAGGTGCAGAAACTTAAAACCCTCTTGTTTTGAATTCCATTGCACGAATCTTGCAGCTGAAAGAAAGGCAGACACTCGCACCTGCAACAAAGTAGCAAACCGAAATTTGGCTTCTCGCGAAAACGCAAGAAAGTTGCAAATCGAGAATTTATTCCTCGGACAACGAAATTCAATTTGCAACATTGTCGAAACAAATTTTGTCTTTTGCTACTTTGTTGGGGTCTCGCGAGTAGCTGTATTTCAGTTCAGAACTTTGTGTGGCGTGTGATTTATGAAGTGTGATGTGTGACCAGGAAAGTCTGCACGAAGACTGTGGGAATGGTCTAAGAATGGCGTTGAGACAGTGTAAAAGTAGTGTGTTATTAGTGTAGCAAAAGCGATGGTGCAGGACGAATCTACTTACTAGTAGTTCAAATAGCGTGAATAATGCCAGCAATTTGAGTATTGTGATGTGTGTCAGCATTGTAAATAGTGCAAACGGTGTGAGTAATTTATTTACTGTGATCAAACATTATCAAATAATATCGAACAGCGTGATTAATATGAATATTAAAGCAGTGCAAAATAATGCAAGCCCTAATAACACATACAACACAAATAATCATCAGTGTAACACAAAATCACAATAATGAATTATAAGAAATAAACAAATACAATTATCACCAACAATCTTCCCCTTTTCAATACAAACTACCGATATCGACTGTCTCATAGGGCGTTCAACTGTTTTGTCGTGTGTCGATCTCGCTCCGTATTATTTCGCATTTGACAGTGTTAATCTGAGTGCGGTTTGTTCGGTCTTATCTTCACTTGTGGATCCTGTGCACATCTTTGTGGTGCCGCAGTGTTGTGCGCTTGGTGCCTTCATATTCCGAGTAATCAGTCGTTATTTCTCGGTATTCGGTTGCGGCGTGCTCATCTTGTGGTTTCTTCCGCCTGTTTTTGTGTGACTTTTTCCACGACGTTGTTGATTACAACCTCGGGTGTGCTTCGTGCAAGGCTAATTAGTAATTAAGGACATCTATTGACGATTTCAATAGTCTACTACTGTCTGCGTGCTATCAGTTTGGCCCACTGTCGTGGATGCTCAAAATTTTTACCGAACTCTGGAACCTGCACACGCTGTGGTATGAATAAGCAACTTCGTTTGGAAAGTATTTCTACACACTCGCAAATTAGTACATCTTAACTTACTTACCTGTTGCACATTATAATTCATCCCAGGAAATGGCCAACGGTCACAGACAAAATGTTCTCTGCCACGGTGGTAATTCAGATTTTCAGTAGAACTATAAAAAGTGCTGCAAAAATTAAATTGCCAAATTCAATTATAGAAATATTATAGGTACTTGTATAATTACCCTCCACAGTTTCTGCTCTTTTTTATTCTATTCTAATTTCGACATTAAATTAACCTTTAGACGGCCGGGATTTTTCATTGAAATTGTAAATTTTATTTACTCTATCGTGTAATTATCAAAATTCCTTCTTTCTAATGGTTAAGAAACACCCTTTCCTCTCAATTAAAGTTTTACCACCGACAAATATAGTAGACCACCGGTGGTCCACGTGGCACGGGGCGCGTTGACCAAGCAAAAGAGCAGCAGAAAGAATTCAAGGCAGCATCCAGTCTAGCATTTCCGCGGAGAGCCACCTAAGGAACTCTTTCCTTCCGGAGTAATCACGTCCGTCGTGATTGGATATTCCGAATGCATATGGTAATTTCCCGGGTCTCCTTTCCGCGGTCGCAGGCCCTTATCGATTTTACTTCGCGCCAGGCGAAATCTGTTTTAAATCCGGCGGAGCCACAGGGAGCATGCATCCTACCTGCCTCGTCGATTCTCTATCGGTGGAGGAATTAGGGAGGCTTCACTTTGAAAGCCGTCGGTGGAGGAATGGATTAAATCTGAATTAGGCGAATTTCTTTATAGATTCGCGTTGCCAATTACGATCTCGACGGGATGGTATTTTATTTCACCGTTTTGTCAGACTCCATTTTTCCTTTAATTATTCACTAATCTACAAGGATGCTATGTCACATTAAAAGTGAGGAAGAAGCCAATCGTGGATAGGTATTATTCAGGAAGTTGGCGCAGCAATTATAACTTCGAAGTCTATCATTTTCAAATCTCTAATAAATTGACAATGGTACTTGGGTACTGCCACTTGCAACGGTGCAGAATTATACTAATATAAATACTATCCACGTGAACGCAGTTTGATGGATTTACGGAGTCACACGCACGATGCACACGGTAGCACGTTTCGTGTAATGGAGTTGTGAAGCAATTCCGCGGAGCGATAAAAATCCATCGCAGCTGTGAAGCGTGCAATAATCGTAAATCTGTAAGAACATTTCATGAACGGGCGGAAGAAATTGATCGATCGTTATATCCAGTGGAATTCCCCGGGAAATTATAGCTGGATCCGAGTCGTCAGAGAGAAACACGATGCCTGTACCTGCACAGAGATGCCCGGGAGCAGCTCACCGACCAGGTGTTCGCGTAATTAATTAAATCGAACGCAACTTTGAGCCTTAAACGACCTCGCCGCCGCGTATCAATCAGCGACACGCCAGTTTCGATCGTTCATTAATCAGATTAATCGCTAACGAGCCGCGGGAACGTCACCACAAAGGGCTGAAAATTTGAGTGGGCAATGATTTTCTGTGCCGAAAAGAAAATTGGGAGCACTTAGTGCTTTCTGTCCCTCGCCATGTGTATTTTCGAGTTCGTGAAAGGTTCTATGTTAACTAATTTGGGGTCGTCCTGAAATTACATAAGGGTAATTTCGGTGATTTCTTACCTCTTCGCCTCTTCCATCCCCCAGTATAAGAATTTGTAAGATTTTTTATTCCAATCCCCTTCTTCCTTTCGTAATATTTTTGCAGTTATTAAAATTCTGTTAAAGCTTTATGTAATTCATTTAACTCTGTTTATTCTTATTTTCTTCTCTTCTTTCATCTTTAACTCATTTAACTTTCTTTAGGCTATTTATATTGGAAGTTAGGTTGAAAAAATATTTTACGCAAGACACTATTTGGCTCCCTCTCCCGCCCCCTCTCTAAGAAAACGTAAGAAATTCAGCCCCCCACCCACCCAAAGCTTTATGTAATTTAAGGACGACCCTTTACGACAAAAGTAATGTCGGCCATAATATTTAAGGGGTTGCATCCACCTACTTAGATGTCCAGAAAAACCATACAAGTTCTGGATTTTTTTGGGGGAAAAGTATAAGTGAAAATCATACACAAAGATTTTTCTACATCTTTTAATTACATTAATCTAAATTTTCATGAGATATTATCATTAACTGAAGGAGATATCGGCTTGGATATGAGTTGTGTTTTTTTTAAGTATTAGCTGGTGGACATTCCCTAGTTCAAGCGATGCGTCTGAAAGCAAAAATTCAACTAGATTTTAAAAATAAATAACTTGCAGGAGTACCTGACGTTCTTCGAATCTTAATATTGTATTTTGGTAAAAAAGGACGACCGTTTGAAGTTGAAATTTCGAATTTCGGTGGAAAATTTTTAACCTCTTTTCAAGACGGCTTTGCAAGCAGTTCCATTATTGTAAAATTGAAAGCAAAATTTAAAAATAGGTATGTCGTTCTCAAATTTACCTAGTACGCAGAATTTTCGCAACAATACGATTGATAAAATATTTCGTATCCAATTTATTTTGCCCAGAATAGCGAGCTACAAATGTTTGCAATAAATTAATGTTCTCCTAGTACTGCTAATAAAAGAGGTATGAATGACAACGGGCTTAATATTCGAGCGATGCAATAAATATTACCAGCACTGTATTTGCGAAAAGTGAAACACGACGGGACAAGCGGAAATCTATTTATCGCGGTAATGAAAACGCGATATCCTTCGGCTGAGATTTTTCCCAGCAATTTCATCGCCGTTACGAATCATTTTCCGTGGCCGTCGCCCAATCGTTAATTCCAGGCGAGGACTCGATACCTGCTCGATATAAATCGCATTCTCGCGCGTAATTCACTTAACGATCTCCCATGGCGTCGTTAATTAACGACGGTCAAAATGTCGGAAAGAGGAGAAGCCGGGGTTGAAATCGAATAACTGGCACGCTCCTACACTTTCCTTTTTCCCTCGTTTCGCAACTACGAGACATTAATCCCCCTCTTCCCTTCTTCTCGCCCTTGCCAATACACTTCTTTTTCTACTTTTTCCCGCCCCCTCGTGGCAGAAAAACGATCATCGAGGGCATGAATGGGCGCGTTTCGAGCTGGAGAACGTTGGTTTTTCCTGCGAAAATGGAACTTTCTTACGTCGTTAGGATCTCTGTTAGCAATTATTGAAAATTTTGTGGAGAAACACCTCGTATCCATCGTGTGTTTTTCGCGTGGGGGAGATACGAATCTTGTTTCTTTCTTCTTTCTTTCTTGTTGCCAACAATACCATCTTTTCGCCTTGAAACTCCAGATTTGCTGATATTTTTCCAGTATACAGTTTTGCTAGTAATTTCTCCATGAATTTGGTAAATATTACCTACCCTGATATCTTAACAAGCAGTTAATTATTCTGCATAATTATAATTATGGACTTAAGACGTGATGAGAATACTTTATTTATTTTGTTTCTTTCTATATTTTGATTAGTAAAATAATTTGTGTTTTCTTGGAATTTTTTTTATTTATTTATACTAATCTTCCAGGTGAGTGGTGGGCAAATGTTGGAAACCCTATTTCTTTAAAAAATAAGAATGTTGTGAAAGTAGGATAATGAAGCGAGTCTGCGTAATGTGTTAAGTTATTTCACTGTATGGTGGTTTCTTCTTGGTTTTGTTAAAGTCTTAAATAAACAGACGTGTATGAACTGTGATGAAGCTAACAATGTGGACTTACGGAAAGAAATACGAAGAAATTACAGGAAATTCTATACTGAAAGTTCTGCAAGAAAGTATTTTCTTAACACATTTACTTTTTTATCGTTTGGTAGGAAAGTTCTTCTTCGAAAGAGAAATTACACAGCGTGACTTCAATTATCGCGAAGTAAAATATACCAGTTGCAAATGTGGATAGATGAACGTTGTTAATAGAACATTTCTACTTGGAAGAATGTTAAACTTTTCTCGATAAATGCTACTTGCCTTGGCAAATGATAATGTTTTATTTGAGTCCCTTTTAGTTGTCTGTTACGTCTGCATTCATTTTTTTTCAAACTCCTTGAGCGAATCACTGTTTCCCTATTACAGGACACTCGCAAGAAGAATGATATTGTTCTCTGAAATTATTTTAACGAATCTCCCGTCGTTTCCTCCACGAAACTCTTGGAATTCACTTTCAAACACCTTCTTTACAATTCTCTCACCTTTCTCTCCTCCCTGAGATGTTTATTATTCTCGTGCACCCTTGCAATTAGACTAGCTTTCCAGCAGAACTATCAAATTTTTCCACTAACAAAAGCAATTACAATTTATCTCCGAATATAAGTTAAAAAAAAAATAAACAACTTCGCGAAACGAGGACGACAACAAAGACAAAATAGTTCAAAGCTTAACCATCGCAGTTCCTCACATCGATCAGAAAATTCAAACAATCACCGACATATTATTACAGGTAAATAACAAATACAACAGTACACTTTTCTCGGTGATAAACAGAAAATAAAATTGAATTCGGATGCTTACACGAAATAACACATCAAAGTAATCGAATCACGCTTTCCATGACGATAAAGTGTCAAATTACCGAAAAAATTCCAAAATCCCAAAGCCCAAAATTACAAATTCCAAATACCAAAAATGCCAAATTTAAAAAATTTCATATTCAACAAATTCCTACAATTCCAGATTCCAAAGTCTTCGAAAGTAAAGTATCTTACACTTATAATACCTTCATTAGCTAGAATTTTCTCCTCCATCGTAGCTTTTCTACGAAATCAGGAATTTTCGTCACAGACGCCTCTGTTCGACGCCTTTGCTCTTTCGCTCGCGTCATTGACAGAAAGTTTCCTTCCGCCCTGTTGCCTCTGCCCCACTGATTGATTCCCTGAATAGGAGGCACAGCCAAAAGGGTATTTCATTCTACTTTGCTTGATTCCTTACGAAAATAGAAGCGGCAAAAGCGTCGACCTTTCCTTAACAGCAGGACAAAGATTTTCCACGTCGCTGCTCCGCAGGGTGAAAATAAACGGATTTCGCTCGTTTCCGACACGCGATCCCATTTTCTGCCCTCAGTGTCGTTACCGCATTAAGTGAGGAAAGGAAACGCGAAGCCCCACTTACGGGGACACGTTCGACACGGGTTAATTGAGGAACCGAGGGGATCCAGAATTTCAGGGTTCATTTTCTAATCATGCACAAAAATCATGGACACGCATTTCTTTCTAAACTTGATAATTCTTCTTCCGATTTATGTAATCAATTTTCCCCCCATAGTATACAAGTATTCTGTGGACAGGAAAAGGGTTTACCATTTATTGTGCTGATAAACTTTTATTTCGATATGAAACTTAATCGATTCTTTTATCTGCGTTTGTATTTATATTATAGGAGCTTCGACTTTGGTACTCTAACTCTTTTAAGAAGCTTAGGAAGCAAGGCCTTCGATTCTCTAGTTTCATTTTCTCACTTAACTCGTCACGAAATAGTTTTGAAATTACGAAATAAGGTGTTTCCTGTACTATAGAATAGCGAGGTATTGCAACGTTTCTCAACTTCTGCTTAAACGTCTGCTGAATGGGATTTCCATCTACAGTCTCGTTCCAGGAAATTCTGGGAATAATTTTTCAATTAAAGGAAGGTACCTAGTTCCCAGAAACTAATGGAAATGATAAGAGAACTGTAACGCGAGGAATATTTATCTGTCGGTCGAACATTTAATGAATTTCTTTCACCGACTCCATCATGGTGATGGAAACAAATAAAGCCGCGAATTTACACAAAGCCACGGATTTACATAACCGATGGAAAGCTGTGCAACGCTGCACGCGTTCGACGATTTAATCTGCATCAAGATGAATCGTTTAATTATCGTGGAATAGAGTGATTCACTTCGGTTACCCCTCTGGATGGAAATCCCCCTTTGATATCACGGTGAATTCGTGTTCCGTAAACCGGGCAGAGAAAAGGAACTCGAACGTACGCTTTTGAGTAAAAACCTGCATTCGGCAGTCATAGAGACATTAGATTGAACCATGAACGAAGGAAGGGACCATTATCTGGCAGCCTTAATTAATTTCATCTTCTCGTGACTGAAGATTATCCGATACCATACCGGCTTAATACAATAGAAGTTCTCATACCACCTTAGATGCAACCCCCAATTGGGCCAATTTATGCAGAACGCTACCAGCCTTCAATAATCTGAAACTGACTACCTAAATTTAGTTTGAAGATTGTAATTGTGAAAGAAAAGTAGCTTTATTTCTATTGGGTATATTTTATTTATTGTTGCCGATTACAGTGGTGTTTAATGGGTTATTTAATAGTGAGTAGTATAATCAATATTATTTTACATTTTTTGTAGTTATTGTGGGTTCGTATTATGCGGCAATTTCACCTTCAATTTCATTCACATAAACTCAAGACGGTTCTACATTGAAGCCGTCTATATATCTTCAACAATCCAATTGTCACTGTTTAAATTGTCACAAAAATTTAAACAATCTGCTGGAATGAGTTGCATCATTTTCTATAAATTGTTAAGTTTTGCATCTGATGCAGGTTTTCTATTTGATCATAATATTGGTGGTTTGGATGTTTTCTTCAAAATAAGATTATACTTATCTTAATATGTAAAACAGAAAGTGTTTGTGTTTGTCTGTCGCCTGAAAGCTTTCGAATAGTAAACTCTGAGGTCACTAAATGTGTCTCAGTTCATTATGCCTAACTAATCCAGATATAATAAAAAAAAATTTTTTATACAATCAGAATCTAAATTTCGGGCGAAGCCGAGTACTAAAGCTATAGGTACTTATTTCAAGGCAAAATTTTGTTTCTTCTATATTTTCTATTACATAATAAACGAAACTCTTAATTATTTTTTGGCGTTTTTACTTTAAAATAGACCAATTTAATATTACCACGCGTTTCATATGTGTACCGTTGCATTTTATATGTAAAAAATATTGGCATTTCTGGTTAGTTTCGTATGTTTGCGCTTGGTTCCAAACTTACTGCTAGGAGTTGTATAGGTAAGAGTTGTTCTACGGGTTGGTAATTTTTTGCAAAACAAAGATCACAAAATTATGGGATCCGCACTGTTTTTAATTTTTTGTCATTTAAAAGCATTCTTCATAACTAGGCCCAATTATTTCACTTACCCATTTAAATCCCAGCTTCCATATTCGTCAAGAATTCTTAACTGTCCCAGATGGAAGCAACAACATTCACAATCCGTGTCAATTCGACCTGACAATTCCGCGGAAGAAAGCCGATTAAGCGATCCCCAAGCAACGAAATACTCCACGCAATGACCGCTGAATTAATGGCGCGTCACGTGGTCAGCTGCTTTAGTGGGCCTTAATTATCCAACCACGTTAATCCCACTAATTGGAATTAATTAATAACCAGCTTGTTCCGCCACCTCACTGGTTAAAGAATACTCGTTCGACGCGTGGGGTGTGTCGTTGCAATCTGCGGAGGAGTTCGCCTGGAAAATTCGCGCCTCTATGCCACTCGGCATCCTATAACCTTGGCGAGACGATAACGCTGGTGTTGGTCGCGGATACGATCCGTGGAAACTGGATCCAAGTGGTCCCGTAGCTCGCGCTCCGGCGATCATTGTGAAGCTGCGAGTTCGTTCTGCGTTAATAATCACGTGAAGTATTACGATACCAGGATGCTTGGTCGAAGAGTGGGCTAGGAATGGCGATAGTGGTCTCGAGTTTCCACTATGCTTTCGCGAAAATCCGATAGCGCGGCGTGTGTGCACTGTGCAGTGCTCCGACGGGTCGGGTGACACTTAGCTAATGAAGGGAGATGTGAATTGTTTCGTGTATTCCTGTCCTTCACTCGAACCGGACCTTAGTTTGAAGTTTAGCGAACCTATTATGGGCAAGATGATCCTGGGCCAATGTTCTGAAATTGATCGAGACGTAACTCGGTGTAATTGAGAGTTAATCTGGATTTCAGAGTGGATTTTGAACTTGGCGCGAATTTTGCGTACAGGTTACTTATGCATACAGTAAACTCTCGCTATATGGGCACCGCTTAAGGGGGGATTGCGACTTGTTGGGCCGAAACATAGGTACTTCTTTGTGAATTTTTTGTACAAAAACGGTTTGGCAAATTCATGTGAGGTTTGGCAGGCTGTTTTATTGGATCTTGAATTATTGTTCTGAATTTTTATGTGACAGTGAAAAAACCGTGGCAGATACAGAGAGAGAGCGTTGAAAAATAATCGGGTGGCCCTGTTGACGAAAAATACTGCAAGGGTTATCCGAAACACAAAAAAGAAAAGAGATTCTTAAAATATATGTGAATGTGGCTATGGGTGGTAGTGGTATATAGATTCTAAAATATCTGTTCCACGAGAAGATTTTCTAAAGAAGTTCCGAAGGATAACATTTCTTTCAATAAAAATTCCACAGGGGTAGATATTTTATTAAACGAAACATGTAAGTTCCAACAGAATTTTTTTAAAAATCAGAATTCCTGAAATTTTTCGATCCCTGATAATAGGTTTTGCGTTTTAAAAAGCAATATTCCCACACATTCCAAAGCATTATCAGCTCTAAAAGCCCGGAAATTCCAAATTCTATTGTAATTGGAGAATTTGCAGAGCAGCTACTTCAGCAAAAATCCGCGGGTGCGTTTCGCAAATGAAATGTATCCGATTCAATTAGTCACAGGGAACGCGAGACGCTTTTACCGAGAAAAACTATCACACGGTAGAAACGCGATATCCCCGCCGCTGCTGCTCGATTAAACTCGAAATTCTAACCATCGCTCCCGAAGCGACACAATTTTCGAACTCTCCCGCCAGCGGAAAGCGAGGAATTCTCTTTCCTAATTCCAACGACTGCCACGGCATATTTCTCTGCCGACGATATTTTACGCGTGATCAATCGCACGCTGAATTTTACATCAACTGGCGACAACTCAAAGCTGCAAAGTGTTTTTATTTATTAATACACATGCTGGAAATATTTCGTCCTGCATATTCCACACAGAGCCACGATGTAACATCTGAAATTAACTGGTTACTCATGTTTTTTACATTTCATGTTAAATACATAGAATTGCAAATATTTAGTCCATCGTTCTCAAATACATGTAGCACGCAGAATATTCAGCGTAATGTGATTGATAAAACGATTCGTTTTCAATTTATTCTGGTTAAGCTGGGAACTACACATTTATGTAATAATATTTTTCTAGTAGTAATAATAAAAGGACGCAGTAGAGTAATGCAATAAATGTTGGCAGTATTGTGGAGGAGGTAAATAAAGAACGATTTTTTGGGAACGTATTTGAAGAATTATTTGCATATTTTTGCACCAAGATTTTTATATTTGGGTAAAGAATATTTTAACAGCTTTTGTATTATATTTTGATACAAAAATATCTAGTTATTTCAAAGTTACAGTCGATTTCCGGAATGCTCTTTTTGAAAATGTGTTTTGCGGTGACCATTGCTGCTCGGAGCTGAGTTATCTAATATAAAAAAAACCACAAAGATTTAGTTAGTATATTAGTTTATCTAATGGCTAATCGTTCCTCTTCATGAAATATTAATCTGGGACGAAATGTGGCAGTTTTCGTAATAAAAAAACTCATTTTTCGCCAATAAAATAAAAACTGCGCATTGGAAAAACAAATCTTTAGATTAAGCTCTAGATTTATACCTACGTCTCGATAAATCCGTTTTGATAAGAATGCGTTTAAAGCTTCGAGTGTAGTTTACATGAAAATAAGATATTCGTTTCTTAACTTACACAAGAATCATGTATTCCCAGCTAATACAGTAGAACTTCTGCTGCCTGCGAAATAAAAAAATCGGATTTTTTTACCCTGCTGACTGCAAGTAACAACATGAAGGGTTACAACCCTTGACAGGTTAGAAAATAGTGTCATGTTTATGACTTTTTTCATATAAAGAAATGTCATTTTTTAAAATCAAAGTATACACCTCGTTCTGTATAAATTAAGCTGGTTATGGTTTTAAGAATATTTGTACAGAATTTTATTCATATCGGTCCAGTAATCTCCGAGATATTTTTGGTAACACAAATGTTATGACTCCATTTCTTGAGATATCAAATTTCTTTCAGAAGAGAATAAGTACACCATAATTTATATATAAGTAACAAGGTACCTATTTTGATTTCTGAATATGATATTTCATTATATGAAAAGAAAAATCATAAAAATGACCCTATTTTCCGATCTGTTAAAGGCACTGTGTATGTAATTAAAACTGCAATTAATATTCTTAAGAGGAAGCTGACTGAAAACTATTCAGTTTTGCAATTAGAAAAATATATGAACTCTTTAATTTAATTTTACAATATTTCTCACATGTTAATCCATCATCACCTGGCCACGTGTTACTTGAAAGCCAATCGCTTTCGCTCCTTGTGCTAAAAAATTCTCTGATTATGCAACAAACTTTCATTTTCCCAGAAGAAGTTATTTCATTCTTCAATATTCCATTTCACATACTCGAGGAAGTTAAAGACAAGGTGACGAAAGGAAGGACTTTCTAAGATAACGTGGACACTGTTGTGTGACAAAGAGCCTCGCTCAACCCGTCGATGTATTCTCGTTTAATTAAATTTTTAATGAACCAATGTAACTTGCTGCTAATAGAGCGCGAAGCTGCTTTGCTTCAGCCGCCTTATCTTAATGATTGTTCGCAGGGGTGAGTCTTTAAATCTTCACACGTCGTTCCAAACGTCTTCCCACGGAAAGTACTCCCCCAGAATTTAATTAATCCGCGATCGAAGCTCCGCCTAACGACAATTCTCTGGTAATCTGCAGATGTTGGAGAAAAATTGTGCGGATAAAGCTGCCCATTAAATTACAAACTTCCCACTGTTGCAACCGCTAAAAACGACGAGTAACTCTGACCCATAAGATCCAGCAACCTTGTATATAAAAGTTCAAGCAAAGTATACTTCGATAAGAAAGCGCTGTTTATAAGAGTCATATTTATAGAGGCAACCCCATTTTCTTATATGGGTGTCATTTATAATACTGTTTATATTCTTACACCTTTTCTATCCCTTAGTTAGAGTCCCTCGCACACGTTCGAAATTGAGATACAAGCTCGAGGGTCATAAAATTCGAAAAGTTATCAAACCCACTTCCAATAAATAACTAAAGCCAATTTCTAAGATACCACGTTTCTCCTCGGCTCTCGAATTTACTCTAAGCTAGGGAATCGACTAACTTTCTCTCGACTCATTGTGTCGAGGACTCACATTTTCAACCATTTTGGCCACTTTGAATACACCGAGCTGTTAATTTTATTTACCTTTTTTAGGGAAATGGGGCATAAATTATTCATTAATTCTTTGAATCTGTGATTGGGTGAAGCACGATGGAGATTACGGCTGCAGAAGATTTAAAAGGACCAGTGTTTAATTCGTCCAGGCTTATCGCGCCTAACGACACCCTTCATGGGTTGAATAATAATAATAATAAACCCGAGGGCCCGTTCCCAGTTCCCAACCGGCTTTCTTCGTCGCCGTATTTATTGATTAAGCTTCATGCGCTTAGCGCTGTTTTCTCGGGGAAATGGTAAGCGAGGATCGCTTCAGCAGACAGCTACACCCCCCTGCATTAATTTTACATGACCCGAGACCACGTGCTCGGGCGCGAGAACGGGGAAATTGAAATTACATTTCTGACGCGGACAAAGGAACGGAGGCGACGATGCTGCTGTATCGATTAACTTCAACGGTGATCGATGATTCGACCTGGACAGGAGAGGACGATGAAAGTCTCATTTGAAAGTTTAATTCTGATTCTCTGCACGCCATCGGAGGATCGTTCGTATTTCTGCTTCTAATAAAGAAATTACAATAAAGGGAGATAAATATTATGATATAAGCGATCCTCTTTACAATAATTGTGGGGCGTAGGGAGGCGAACTTTTTCATCTGCGAGTGCTAAACTTGTAAAAATATTTATCGAATTGCTAAATTGCCGGGGAAAAATTAATAGAAAATTAATCATTGGATACTTTTATTGAGGCAAATCTAAAAATGAACAAAGATTTCATAAGAATTAACCAGATTTCGAAGGGATCAGATAAAAGTTACTTCAACTTTAGATTACTTGACGAATACCTACAGTTAATTTCTTTATTCGACGAATAAAGTTAACCCGGGACAATTTTATTCATTTTTTGCCCATCTCCGGAATTAACTCATAACTTGACAAAAGTACAGGTTGTCGTATAGTAAAAGATAGCCAAAAATATTTTCCTAGGTGTATCTAACCATATAATAATTATTTTAGATTAATATACAGATATTAATGTTAGCGCCAGCACTGACGTGCCAGCAAAATTTTCGTACGCGCCACACAGTGGGACAAAGTGACGATGTTTGTTTCAAAATCAAAGAACTTTTGATAGAAATGAGATAGATCGATGATTTTTTTTTTAAATTAAAGCTGACAGATTGCAGAATAAGGGAAAATTAATGAAATTATGGTACGAACGTTTTTTACGTTTGAAAATCTGTGTTAAACTTCAAATTTTAGAGCAAAATTATGTTTTATCCAATACCATGTCCGGTTAGAAGTTTTTCTTGACATGTTGTACATCATTTCCTATAGATTTTGTTGCGCTGATTTCAAATCCGTTCGCAAAATTTATCTACTACCTCAAGATTTTGAAAAAAAATCGATTTCAAGGTTAACACAGATTTTCAAAGTTAAAAAACGTTCGTACCATAATTTATTTAATTTTTCCTTATTCTGCAATCTATCAGCTTTAATTTAAAAAAAAAATCATCGATCTATCTCATTTCTATCAAAAGTTCTTTGATTTTGAAACAAACATCGTCACTTTGCCCCACTGTGCGCCACCTCTGGCACACGTGCTACAGGTTCGCCACCCCTGACGCAGGACATTCTGCCTTAGGGAGTGTTTCACCTTTTTTAATCCAAAAGCTTTCTTCTTATCGAGGAAGTTCCCAGATGTTTCGTATCTTCTTAACCGTCCTCCTTGTATTGTTCTTCAGAATCGTCAAGAAGAATGTAACTTGTCATTCCATTATTCATTAATTATAGCTACTGCTTGAAGCTGCAATAGAAGAATCTGGTGCTGGTCTGCAACTTCTTGCTCGGCCACCACCTGTTGAGACTGAAAGCTCAGCCACGTTCTTAGACACTCGGTGGTTCAGGCCGCGCTGAGTGAATGTGCTCGTTAAATGATCTACCGAGGAACTTGTACAGGGCACATGTTGCACTAGTTCGAAAGAAGACGAATAAAAGCGAGAGAGTCTCTGTTACAGAGAAATGAATGTTAGATTTCAGAAACTTCTAGCAGCTTCTGCGGATAACCTTCTACTTTTATTAACCGACTTCAAGAGGAGGAGGTTACTCAATTTACTCAATTTACTCAATTCGTCACGGATATTTCATTATGTTTGTATGTTCACGCATAACTTCCGCATAGGTGCAACGATTTCGATGATTTTTGTTTTATTTGAAAGAGTGTGAAGAGTCGGTGGTACCGTGTTATTTGTTTATTATTATTATATAGTAAAGAAGTAAAAAAAACGACTTTAAAGCCGGGATAAAATGTAAAAAATAACTTCTTTAATGTTAAACGTAAGTGCTTTACAGTCGCCATGTAGCGGATATAAATTTAACTATATAGAATGAGGATTTAATTGGTGAGAGGTGATATTCAGAGTATTTTCCACTATCGCGTTTTGCTTTTTACCAATTACATAAAATATAATTATAGACAGTAAATACAAATAACACAATGTGTGGCAACACCTTATAACCAAATCAGCCATTACACACTATCAAAAGTGATTATCTTCAATTGAGAATTCTAATCAGAAATCAGAATCCTCTTAAATAACAGAAAAGAACTCCAAAGAATATTCTACTACATTGCACAAAAAACCCCAATCTCTCTCATTAGATGACAACACTGTATTATCACTAACTCGATCAATTTCACACCCCCAGCGCTGTTTTCTCAAAATCCTATCGTCTATCGCCTAGCAAGGAGAGGTTTTCAGGTGTCCGCCTTCAAGTGCTTCGGTTTTCGGATAGGTTCTAGAATTTAGAGAATCGAAAAATAAGAAATAGGTACGTGTTTTTTCAATTTTGCCCGTTTGCATATTTAGGGGCTGGAACCACAATTCATAAGAAAAGGTACAATAGTCCCTATTGTTAGTTTAAAGAATATTATAACATTCTGTTGAATAATATTTTATATAACTACTCGGAGTTCTGGATTAACTAAATACAAAGTTATTTAAACAAAGTTAACCTGGGTTTCACATGACAAATAATTTTTTTAACTTTCATTCGTTATTCGAAATTTTTATTCAAATAAAAACTTTGCATACCTCTGTAAATCATTGATATACACAATGTTATAATATTTCTTAAATTAACTATAGGAACTTTCATATCTATATTAAAGTAAAAAAGCACCAAAATAAAGAAACACGTATTTGTTATTTTTCGGACACCTGAAAACATCCCCTTGTACGCCTATCGCCAGAAATATAGATGGCGGCGAGGAATCTCGCAGTGAAGGCACTGCTCTTCGCCATCGACGCGACGTCCAAGAGGGACGCGTCCCGGCGCCGATTCGATACACCGATTACAACGCGAATTCATTTCCACGCCGCTCTATCGAAAACCGATATCCCCGTCTCTTTATCCTGTCGATGCGACTTCTTTACCGCTGCAATCGGCTGCGCCGCGGCATATTCGGTCGCGCGAAATTTATGGACGGTATCTGATTCGGCTGGCAGCGATTCTGGCATGTTTCTCGTGCCACGTCAAAGGGAAACAGATATTCCCCCCCGACGGGACTAACTGCCGCGGGCGCCGAGAATCGTGGGGGTTTAAGTTTTCCAGAACAAAAGCGATATCGATCGGCAGAAGTGATCGCGGAGAATTATTCTGCGGTTAAGTCCCTTGTCGTTTCGAATTCCTCGGCAAGTCCGCGGCAGGGGACCAATGAAGAGTGCCCTGGATGATTCGCCGGCGGCCCTATCGCTCGTTAATCTCGATTTCCTGGGGAGGATAGTCGTAAATAGAAGAGAACGCCCTTTTATCGCGTGATAGACCTCGATGCTGATCGCAAGGATCCAATGTCGGCCGATTTGCATGCATTCCATGCGAATGCATGGCTAATCTTGTGTCGTTTGCGGGGATATCTGAGGGGAAACGTTTATTAGCGATGGAATATGAAGGGAAGTTGCTTTTTCTTCTTATCAGGGACAGTCGGAAATGTCGATTGCTGATTTCGGTGAAACTTTAGGATGATATAGTCCACGTGAAAATATTGGACGTGTGTTTATTTTTATCAGCCACTAGCCATATTGAAGGGACGAAAACAGCCCTCGAAATCAGGGTGGAAAACCTATTTTCTTGAATATCTCGAATACTATTTCGTACAGGCAAACAGTTTGAATTGCAAAATGGTGTATTTTTAAACGATGAATTCCGCTATGTACCTAAATAGGTTTCGGGATATGCATGAAAATATGTTTTCGACCTCGAACTTTGGGGGCTGTTTTCATCCCTTCAACATGGACGATGGGCGATAAAAGAAAATACGTATCAAAAATATTTTCACGAGGACCATATCATACTAAAGTTTCATCAAAATCGGCGATTGGCATTTCGGGACGGTTGCTTGTTAGTTTCTTTGGGCGATTGTTATAAAAATTTTGGGGGTAAGTGTGTGAAGTGTTGCGAGAGAAGGGCTGATTGAAATAACACCTCGACTACTGATTTTAGGAGTTAGTGACATGAGTGTCATAATTTATCTGAACACCAATAAATAATACATATTACTTTTCGTTTTTCAAAATGAGTTAAGGACCAGTTGAATTAACTAAAAATTATATTAGAGCGACTCAGCATCAGAAAGTCTGAAGCCAAAGAGGAGCAACTAATTCAAATTTTATTCCAAATGTAATCAGAAAATTCCCCTTCTAAATCACTCTACTTATAATACAAGAAAATTTCTCCAAGAACACTTGCATTAATTAATTGAGAAAGAATATTCACAAATCCTTCGTATCGACTCTCTTCACGAACTCCAAGTCTATTCCTCGGGATATTTGAATTTCAACCAGAAGAAAGCTCAGAGTGCTTTACATAGAACAACAACTTCTACGTCTACCAGGGAAAGTATTCTTACGTTTGCCTTCGAGGACACGCGTTACACCAACCCTCTCCGAATTCCTCGCGTTCTCCAGGAGTTCAAGGATTACTGGCAGATGATGTAAAAGAACCGGAGACTCTTTGAGGGCTAGATTATGGGAATACTTTTACAAAGAGACTTTTTCCCGCATTTTTTTATGCAAATGCCCCACTGTGCGTCGTCCACCCTCAGATTATTCTGCCAACTACATGGAACGCGTGCATGGTTTCAGCCTCTGCCTGAGGGACGTCGTTTGCGTCACACTCCGTGCAAAAGATGTCCAAATGGTTCACGTTTCGCGTTCGATTCACGTAAATCGAAGGCCAACCTGCCATTGCCATTTCCTCCATCACTTGTTCCACCGCCGTTCCTTTGATAGAAGCACCGGTCTGTGAATATTTTCGATCCCATTCAGAGAAACGTTAGCTGGTTTGAGTTAGATTTGGATTTATTCAATCTTTCAAGTGAATTATTTGCAGCGATTTGTAGCTCACTTATTTGTTATTGTTTAGGCTGTCTCCTGAGTACTAGCTTAAATCAACTTTGCACTCTTATTTTATTATTATTTTGGACGCAAGTGAAGCTACTTGTGTTACCTGTTAACATGGCTGATTTAAAGAAATGAGGATTTTGGATGATGACGAGATTGGAATGTAATTACGGAAATTGTGCGAGTGGGATTATGTTATGGGTCAGAATGGACCCAGTGCTCGTCGTCTAAGGGTTAAATTTCATGAGAATAGTAGTTCGTGGTGTTGAAATTACTGTGATATATTATTTTCTATTAATAATTGAATATTGAGAATTTTTGGTCAACTGAAGGGTTAATTGTGTAGGTACATGCATCTCTTTATTTATGGTGTAATGAAGTCGACTTTGGCATTATTACTTACCAACTATGGGGTTACCTCTGTTCTTCATTTTTAAATCAAGTGGTACGAGTACAATGGAACATATTTCTGCATAATCTGGGAAACGCTCCTCTGGATCGTCTGGAATGCTGAATACTGGCCGAAGAATGCTTTTATGTGTACGTATGCACTTCTGTATGCATATCTCTATCATAAAGATGCCCAGCCAAAGCACTGGACATTCTTCCCCCTTCACAAAATTATTCCAAACCAAGGTGGAATAGTTCTGAAACTGCAGTCCACCACGTGTACCATTGTTTATATTTTTAAACTGGTTATAGGAATATAGACAATTACACCGAAGAAAATAGAAATTACGTTTCTCTTAAAATTAAAATCATGCTTATTCTATCATAGCGTCTGTGTTAAGGAGATTTAGAGTTCAAGTAGTATAGATCGTTTATAGTCAGCCCTCAGTCTCAAGCCCTTCGCTGTTCTACGTTGAAGTGGTCTATCAATTTACATTATCGTACTCAATTTTACACGAAGTTAAATATAATAGAGTGGGTTATTTGCATGTAATCACAGTATTACAAAACTAATTACAACTTTCACAGCGTAAATGACCGCGAGAAAATGCAGCGTGCAGAACTTTTATGAGATTTAGTACCTCGATTATTGCAAATGAATTTTATGAGAATAACGTGGGAAGGAATGACAATGTGAAGTAACAAATTACAACGTAAAAATTCAAAATATTTAACATTATGTACTGCTTTTGTTCGAGTTTATTTAGAGCTCAGATTATTTGACGACGAAGCAAAGACAAATTGGGTGAAACTTTAAATGGTTGCTATTATTCCATAATTCGATTAAAATGTCGCTAATGAAAATTCTCGATCAATGGTGGGGGAGGGTCACTCATATCAGAAGTAGTTAGCACGAAAATTGCATGGTCCTGAACAATCCAGAAGTTCTGGGTATTCACTGGGGAGCAATAATGGCCCCGAGGTCCCAGTTAATAAATTAAATTTAAACCAAGTCATTTACACTACGTTACAAGCTGTTCTCCTTAAACGACATTCACTTAGCAGAAATTCAATTAAGCACTTAATTTCGACACAAAACGTATCTATACCGTCCTTAGAGAAGCGGCCATTTATTTTATAATAAAGTGGCCAAAAATATTCTCGGCTATTATAGGATTATTAGAAGCTCGTATTTCTTTTTCGCATTTTGAAATTCTTTAAAAAAAATAGCAAAGAATCTTTTGATCCGTATTTAAGCACAAATAGACTGACATCCGACACAAAGGTAATTTAGTCTGGGGATGAAGGGTTAAGGAACGTCGCTCGAGGGCTTCAGCAATCTCTGAGAGGCAAAGGAAGAGGAATAGTTCAATTGTTGGCGATCAACTATTAATTGCCGATTGAACTTCTGTGGTTGCTGTTGCTGACTGCTAATGATTGTTTGACCACAGCGTCTGAAATCCCCTTTCATGTTCTATACAAGGGGGCGTTGTCAAAGATGTTGGCAACACTAGCCACAACTACGTGGAATTCTCTGCAAGTCCAGTGCGTGGCGACGAAAAAAGCACTTGGAATTTCAGTCGCTTTTATAAGCCTGAAATTACTTCGAAAAGCAGAGCTCCATTTAAATTTGAAATCTCTATGTCAATGCATACTTTGAATTGGGTATATCTGTATTTTCCTAGCTTTTGGGGGTCGCGAGCTCTTTTTATAATATTCAAATAATCTGCGACTCGCCCCCATATAAGGTAAGGTAAATTTAAAAAGGTAAAGAAAATACATTAACCCTTCGTTGACACACTTCATTTTTCGATTAACTTTGACATACTGGGTGGCTCACACCCAGAGGAATTTTTGAACGTCTGCCATTCTCATCTGAAGAATCTAATCGTTATGTAAAAATCATGGGTCAATTTCAAGGTCTCTAGAATGTATACCAATAGTTTTATTTATTTAAATTTCATCACAGCTTATGTAAAAAAATTCAAACTTTTACAAGTTTCAATATTCGAAGCTAAAAATCTACAACGTTATTGTCCTGATATAATATTTTGAGAAAAAAATAGTTTATAAGTCGGCTTTGGAGTAAAAGTACTTATTTTCTATATAGAATGTCGGCTATTTCGGTAATTGAGAAAACAGAGATATCTATTCCACGAATATCCACGTAACTATTTTACATATTGGAAAAGATACAAAGTGTCAAAATCAGCTTATGGGTGGCTCACACCCAGTGTGTCAACGAAGGGTTACAAACAGGTATATCAGGATATAATTCCAACTTACTAATATTAAAAACAAACTTAAAAACCGTGGTGACTCCTCAGAAAACACTTCGCGACCCACTGGTTGGGAATCACTGGGGTACATAAATCACTTCTGAATCTTCAAATTTCATTTCGCTATATTAAAACTATGAGTGAAAATTGTGGAATAATCAGTTTCCCTTCCCGTAATCTCCAAAATTGAAAAATCGTCATCCATTATACAACAGAAAAAGGAGAGAGTACCCAGAATCCTAATCACCTAAATTACTATCCAACCCTTTCCAGTACCACTTCACCTATCAAAGCACCCAAACCCCAGTTCCTCAAATACTCCAGCATTTTCCACTTACAAGAGCAGAGCCCACAACCAAACCCCTGCACAAACAATCTCCCTTCCCATCATCCAAAAACCATTTCGTTCAATTACCGACGAATCCAAAGACACGCGACTCCCGTCACCCATCGCGATCCCACTGAACCCGCAATAAATAACGCTGCGAAGGGTGATGCACGTACGAGCACTCTCCAAGGGGTTACAGGCAAATTTCTTTCCATGATTCCACCACTCATTGTCTCTCTCCAATTTTTCATCCCCTTCGACTCACCCCCACACGCCTGTGCGCAGCCAGTCGCTAATGGAGTTCCTGGTACAATGGGAGCATTGTACAGGTTCTCTGCCAACTCTCCAACCTGTCGCGCCTGGCTCCTCTCACCTTTCCTCGCCCGAACTCGCGATATCTCGTTCTACGACCCTCCCCGCGGGTCTGTTGCTCGTCGAGGAGCGCCTCGAGACTGCAGGACGCGCCACCCCCTCGTTCCGACGTAAATACAATATCGAGCAGATAGTTCCGCTGGCTCGATCGACAGCCATGCCATCCTGGGCGTGATATCGCGAGCTGCTGTGTCTATCGAGAGATAAATCCCGGATTGCGGTGTGTTTTAGATAGAAGCCACGCTGGAACGTTGGACGGTGGGCGTCGCTCGTGGCCCCGCTTAATGCAATTTAAATGGACGCCCCTTCTACCTCGGGTTTTTATTATTACGCCCGAGCGTTATTTTTATTATTTCCCTCTCACGCAAATTGGATTCCAAGTGTTTTTAATGAACCACACAGCGAGCAGGGGGAGATTCTTTGCAAATGGCCCGAGTGGTGGGTAATGGCGGGTGATGGGGTAGTTTGAACCGAGAAATTGGTGGGTTCAAATGTCCCTGGGTTTTTGCAAGTCTTTTGTTTTGGGGTTGTGTGAAGTGGCTGCTGGGATTATTGTAGGTATTTAGATTAATTTTGGGGGTGGTGAAGGTTGGAGAATTGAAGAAAGATGTTTCAAGGTTATAGAAGAAGAATATTGGATGAAATTGAAAGTTTTGACAGGCGACTTTGAAGCACGTTTCAAAGTAATTTTGCAAGTTCTTAATTAACTTTTCTTTGAATAGAATGAAGATTTAGTGGTTTCAGAGTACCCATTCATTATTACTAAAACTTCTAGAGATTTCTCAGTTCATTTCTGAAGTACTTTAAAATTAGTGGAGATTACGTAGAATTCGTATTTAGGGAAATGTTAATGAGGATTTGATATCAAAGAACTCTACACCAAGGTAACTCTGAAACTCGTTACCAGAGGATAAACTAAAATTTTCAGTATGTGGAAAATAAACTTCATAAACTCCCGCCATTATACATTATCCACAATTTAATACTCTTCTTTTTTATAGTTGACCTCTCAATCTGTTTAAGAACATTAAATATTCATAAAAAATCCGTTGATAAATTTTATAACAGTAAAAATTTTAGAACAAATATTCGTTCACCGACAAAGCTTGGCCCTTAATTTTTCAGATCTGCGCCTGTTTCTTCCTCTTATTACAATTTCATAGCTTCCCCCAAGCTCTAACACATGAGGCTGACATCTCAATTTTAATTTATGATCGTTTTTTCCATGGACTCTTCATTTATCATTACGAAGCAAATGAGTATTATACAATAAACACTAACCACTCGAAGGAAGTCCATTAAGTGATCCATTAAATGTATTTCTTTCTTTAATTTACTCAAGGGGGAGCCCTATTTAGGACGCTAGGAATAAGGTGATACTTGTGAATTTTTTCTAAGAAACTGTTAAGCGGATCTTTTCCAAACTTTCAGAGTATTTTAGTTCACATTCAAACAATGAAAATTAAATTTTACGTTACAAAGTTTTCGGTAGAAATGGAGATATATGAACACGTTCAGAATTGCAACTTGGCGATTGTAATGCTGGTTCTATTTCTTCCCTGAAATAGAAAACCAAGGATTTTCTTATTTCTAGTATAATTACATTGTCGATGAACCTAACAGACGAAACAAAGTTAAAAGTTGGCAAATTTGCATCACCGGCGGGCGTGACGTTACAAACGTGTTCATATATTTGCATTTCTACCGAACCCTTTGTAACGTAAAAATTAATTTTTATTATTTGAATGTGAACTAAAATATCCTGAAAGTTTGGAAAAGATCCGCTTAACAGTTTCTTAGAAAAAAAATTCCCAAGAATCACCTTATTCCTAGCCTCTTAAATAGGGCTCCCCTTAGCAAAAAGCCCCAATGGTTCATGAATATCCGGCCACGTTGAATGATGCACGTCACGAAACTCTCTCGCCTGCTTCGATTTTCGTATCCTCGAGAAGCAGCATTGGTTGCCGTCCACTTTACCCATGACTGCTCGCTTGATGGCCGGACATTCAGAAAACGCCGGTGATCCATGCACGATCCACAGTTTATTAGGACCATGGAAGGCCGTGACGCGTCCTTCACGCTTATTTTCACCGATGGAGAATCAATCTTGAAATAGACGCGGGGAATGGTGACGATGATCGTCCACTAATTAAGTATGCACGATTACGATATTTTCCAGTCGATAGGGGATGCGAATTTGGAGGGTCGTGCGTGCATCTCATTGGTAGATCGTCAGACGATGGAAAGAGTGTTTATGATTTTATTAAACGTTTCAATAAAAGACACAATGGGAATAATTCTGTGGTTTGATAAATATAATTGGTTTCTGTGTCGTTACAGGTCAAAGGAATTCGATTAAAATTGTGTAAATTAATTGCAATATAGCGGAGTGGGGTTTTCGAGGTAGAATGAATCGATGTAAATTCAGCGAATATGATTTAGAGGACAGTTTTATAATATTGGCTCTTGGGAAATGTAATTTGGTTTGTTACTCGTGGCGAATGTTTTTAATGAATTTTTGAATGAATGTAGTTGATTGGCTGGGGACAAAATTGTTATTTTCTACGTTTCTGGATTATGGAATTTATTACTGTAGTAGTAGAAGACATTCTTTTAGTATGAATAGACAGAAATTTCATATAAATTCTGCAGAAAACATTGTTTCCAATTTCTTGAAGGAAATAATGGAGGTGTTAAATTTCTGCTGTTTTAAGCTTGTTTAATCTCTGGTGGAACGCCACGAGATTCATTTCTTCTTGATGAAAGTATGCAGGACATGCCAGAGAAATTCATTTGAATTTTTAAATGCCTACATATAGTTTTAAAAGTGAATATTCTTATCCCATGCTTTCATAAGTAAAGTGACTGTACGTAGTTGGAAAAGTAACAGAAATGAGCGATGAATGAAAAGCGATGAAATATCCTGCTCCACGATTTTCTGTAAAGTAACATATCACCATCGTAATTGCAGTTGAAGAAAAAAATTATTTTTTAGTTTTTAGTGTATTCTAAAATCGTTTAACTTAAATTTTTTTCAATATATTTTTTCATAATACATTTCAATCCAAACTATACTACTACAAAGTGAAAATTTTTCACAATAATTGCAAACTTTTTGCCATTCACTCGCTACTCTTCCACTACAACTTCAACCACATCGATTTACGTTACCCTGCAAAAGGATGAACAACCATAGTCATTCAAACACACATGCAACCACTATACAACTACAATCTCTATACTTTCCTAGAATCCTAATTCCTCACAGCAAGCATCTTCCCAAACTCCAAAACAAAACCCAGAGAAATTCATAGCCTCCACCGCCTGTTGTTGCCAACACACTCAGTCAGACTTCCCTTGCCCGCCAGCAACCCGACTCCACCGCTCCCTATCACCCCCTAAATTAATTTAAACCCAAAATAACCCCATCAAACATTTCCCTGAATCAAAAAAAAAAAAAAAAAAAATTCAAACCTCCCACACTGAGACGACACATTCCGACCTCCCTTATCTGCCTTGAACTTGATCCCCTCGCTTTTAAGCACCCTTAAATTAATCAGAACCTAAATTAACCCCACCGAACATCTCCCTAAATCTCAAACAAACCTGAAACTAACGTAAAAAAATTTCAACCCCCCCACGTTGGCGATGCCAACGCATTGAGAACTCCCTTGGCCGCCTTGAACTCTACCCCGTCGCTCCTAAGCACCCCTCTGAAACCCGATCTCGTCGGCAGCGGGGGATGAGTCCAAGGTGCACCGGGGGTGGTACGCGCAGGTCCGGTGAATTTTCAGCCAGCCAGACACGCCATGAGAACACCTCGTCTGGGGTGAAACACGGCGTGTTATGGGCGATGGTGGTAGCATCGAGTTGACCCAGTTCCACCGTGCCGCTGGCCCAGTTCCAGCTTTATCCCTCGTCGATCCGCTTTGGCCCGTCTACGTGTGCACGCTACAGGCATCCCCTGTTGCGCAGCGGCGCTGGTCACCCAGCCAACTCGGCTGTTCGCTGGTGATGGTGGTGGTGGTTGTTGGTGTGAGTAGGGGGTGACGCGCGCCCTACTGTACACAACCAGCCAACAGGTAGCTGCGCTGCTTCCCTGGCCCGTATAAATAGACACAGCCGGGATCATCCCTGGACCGACGCGGTTTCCAACCCCCAACCACCCCCTCCACCTATCCAGCTTCATTGCTTTCTCGTCCATATCTATTTCCCCGCGCTCCTTCTCTCCCTCCTTCCTCCATCGAGCGTTCTGCACCCTCTCCCGCCCCCTTCCGCCCTCTTCTACCCTCGCGATACTTCGGTTTTGCGTTTGGTTCTGTCTCCTCGTTTTTGGGAACGGGTGGCTGGCCGGCGCGTTATTCCCTTCCTTTAATTGCGACGCCCAGCGAAATGTCGGCTCGATTGGCAGACCTGTTCGCTGGGTTAGTGGAGATGAGAGGTTTAGTAAGGGTGCAGGATGGCTTGATTCTTTGGATTGTAAGTGGACGACTGGGGGCTTTCTAATTGCTGGATAACAGATCGTTAAAAATTGTATTAAGGGTAGTTTGAAAGAGGCTTCGTGAGATTCTTTGGTGTGAAGTATTTGTACACTGGATTTAGAGTTAATTATCAAATTATTTTTGTTTGTATGTCTACTTACATTTCACTTTCTTCCTCATTAATTTCTTTACTCAGTACGAGCACACCCAGATCAAGTGGCTTCTCTACCCTCCTTTCAGCCTACGAACGCGAACATCGACGAAATTATCGTTTCCCTTTTCACAGCCACGTTTTCTTTCTCTCCATTTCATAGGCTCCTCTATATTTATCCCGTCACTCTGTGTTTTCCTTGCGGGGCCCCGATCCAGTGATGGTTTTAAATGGCGTTATAATGGGACTCCGTGGATCGTT
Organism: Andrena bicolor; assembly: GCA_960531205.1. Classification (NCBI taxonomy): domain Eukaryota; kingdom Metazoa; phylum Arthropoda; class Insecta; order Hymenoptera; family Andrenidae; genus Andrena; species Andrena bicolor. The sequence goes on along the minus strand of OY482668.1, from coordinate 11,069,177 downwards.
ACACTTCACGGTCGTCGACGTGACGCTCGACGTCATATTACTGGCCTATCGATGGTTAAATGGCCGCTTCGCCGCGCGTCCACCCATAAACGGACCCTCCGTGAAATTAGTTATCGTAATCTGATTTGAAGCGGTAAATCGTCCTCGTCCGTGGCCCTCGTTGGCACTGATACTTTAATGGCCACCTCTCGCACTGTCTGCTCTGTTCGCGGGCAATTTTGGTATCCAAATACAAGAATTAAATTTCGTTGCTTTGCAGGTAGAAATTTATTAGAGAAGAAATTTTAAAATAACGTTGTACTAGTCTGATGTTAACTAAAGCTGAGTAGAAAATTATGGAAATATTTAATAAATATCGACTGGGAGATTTGGAGAAATTTTTGCAAAGCACTTCTTTTGTTATTATTACGTTACAAATTTAACACTGATGTTCTTCGCTAAATAAGTTTCTAGATTTGTAGCTCACTGGGAAATAACAATAAGACTGTCGAAGGGCGCGTGTACAGCAAGGCAAACACGCGAAAACGCTGTCTAATGAAACGGGCAACGTCTCATGGAGATTAAAGGGAATTCTTTCCAGTGATTAGTGCTCTGTTCAAGGATTAGCTTGATGGTGTTTTCCCACCCCCTTCTCAGGAAGTGTTTGCTGCGCGACGTGGCAAAGTGTTTCGCGCGGGGCTTAGAACTTAATTCAGCGTGACAACAGCCGTACGCAAACGGAAAGCTGCGATATTTCACACGTCTTCTACACTACAAGAATTTTCAAGGGAGCGTGAAATCTGTACAGTGCCTAACTGACTATCTATAGTCGTCGGTTTTTGAACTAGTCAGATTCTTTTGGTTTTAAGTCTACATTTAAGGGGTAGTCCTATTTAGGACGCTAGGAATAAGGTGATACTTGGGAATTTTTTTCTGAGAAACTGTTAAGCGGATCTCTTCCAAACTTTCATGGTATTTTAGTTCACATTGAACAATTAAAATTTATTTTTTCATTACAATCTGCCCCAAGATATTTCGTACTATCTATGGAAAAAGAGTTGTTCAATTTAATTTATTTATAAAAGTTTTAGGTCAATCGACATTTTAATTATACGAGAAATAAGAATATCCTTGGTTTTTTTGTATCAGAGAAGAATTGGGGCCTTCAACATAATCGCGAATTTGCAACTCCGTCGGCGAGGCCCTACGAATGTGTTCATATATCTCCATTTCTACCCACCACTTCGTAACGAAAAAATTTAATTTTCATTGTTTGAATGTGAACTAAAATACAGTTCCTTAGAAAAAATTCCCCAAAATCACCATATTCTTAGCGTCCTAAATAGAGCTGCCCCCTTAATTTCCTCATATTTTACATATCAAATTCACTTTCTCCACAAATGTTTACGTTTCACAAAAATTTAGAAGCACCCCTACCACAATTTAGAAACCTTCAAAGGACCCGCATTATCGTTTCAGTATCCATATTACAAATTCGACTACTAATTAGCCGAAAGAGAAAGAAATTATTTATACAAATTCCATTACCGTTTCTCTGCCAGCTGAATTTATCAAGTTCTTCCTTCTTGGAACCACGTATCCAGTATCATGCTCTCCACCTTCGCGCCTCCCAACGAATTCATTACCCCTCCGGCGTTTCCCGCACACAAGTGCACCGATTCGATACCCGAATCGCTCTGGAAACCCTGCGCGATAGCAGTGACTTTCGAAACTGGCTTATTTGACAGATGAATTGTTCTCCGGCGCCATTGTTCACCGAAAATACACTTTTTTTTCCCCGCCCTTATCCACTCTCTAGTGACTTTTATTTTGCATCCCGCGCCATGATTCGTTATCGTAGCCAGCGCTTTTCACGTCCCGGCGCCGGGAACGGGCGTGCCCGTTCATTTCGCGGCTATTTTTACGCCGAAGTTAGTCCATTTCCCGCGTGCATTGTTTCCGCCCGTAAGCTCGGCCGAGGAACGACCAAGGTCCCAGCCCTTCGCCGTAATGAGATCGGCCGGCCGAGGTGGCTGGAAAAGGGGATCTCTTTGTCGTAACGAGTTTTCTTTGCTGGGATACGCCCTCGGGGCGATATCGAATTTACTCTTCGCGTTACTCGTTGTTTGCGTTCAACTTCAAAGTGTTGCTTTCAACCTCACTTAACGGGTGTGCAATCCGAGTAGATTTTATTTCCTGGATCGCTGGGGGTTTGGAAACGTGAATGGTATTTTTAGGTAGAATTTCTTCTGCGATGCTCTGTGCTCTCTGATTCACTTATGGATGGACATTCTAGGTTTTACAGGGTTATATACAGGGCGTCCGGCAACAGGTAGGAGAAATTGAAGTGGGTGGTTCTGGGTAACGAAATAGGACGACAGTCAAGACTAATGGAGGTATTATTACTATTATTATTGCTAGTTATTATTACGCTGTTATTACACTCATATTGTGTACATAATTATGAAGACTATAATTTGGAAGTAGAAATAGAAGAAGTAACAGACAATTGTAAAAAGATACAGAGACAGAAAATCATAAAAAAACAGAAACAGTAAATCATAAAAAGAAACAGAAACAGAAAATTATAAAAAACAGAAAATCATAATAATGCAAATGTAAAAAGGCAAGGCAGTGTTTTTAAGCTTGTTCCAAAATTGCGGTGGAAGCTTCGTTTTGTAGCTATTAATGTTTAAAAATTGGTGTCAGAAATGGTGCAACGTACCCCGTAGAAATAATGATACAATTATAAGTAGATATTTTAAATTTTAAAAGATTGTATACGGGGTGCTCTGCAACAGGTAGTAGAAACTGAAATTGGTGAATTTCCGTGACAAAATTACGCTGGGGGCTCTGTTTTTTTAATTAATAATGTTTAAAAATTCGGGTCAGAAACACCTGCAACGTGGCAATGTATTTGAATTCAAGAATTTAGGGGTAGTGTTTACAAATTGTCCATTATCTTAATTGTGTTTTCTACTATCCACATTCTTCTTTAACATCCACACTATTCCACTTCGTAAGTTTGCGAGTATTTTTAAATAACTTGCACAAATTTGAATGCTTTCTCTCCATTCACAAAATTAAATCCACCAGTCCACAATTTATATGGCTGCAGCCTTAACTTTTCTGTAAAATCTTCACCACAAATAAATATATAAAACAAAATTTGATGTTAAATGATTTTATTTTAAAATTGCACTAAAAACTAAAAAAACAATTATTTTCTTCTACGATATGTGACTTCAAATTTTGTTTATATATTTTTTTATTTTCTAGGTTTTAGCGTTTGTGGATTTTTTTTATACATTTTTTTATATATTTTTATTTTTCATGTTTTTTAAAATATTGTATTGTCATCCAAACTACGCACGCCCACATAGTTTAAAGACAATTAGAATGGTGGAAGTGGGTGAAACTTGAGTTGCCAGATTTGAACCATACACCAAACAAACATACAGAGGATCGAAGCTAAGTAAAATCATTTAAAAACAAACAGTTTTCTGTTTCCCCTTATTATTTTAATTTCAATTTGCCCGTTTCCTCCCTCTGATGACGAATGTATGTCAGAGTACAGGCGGAACAGAAAAATCTAACACCATCTTGCCACGCTTGGCGACAGAGAAGATTATAAAACAGCTCGTTCAAGGAGCAGTGACCTCTTTTTCAATCTTGTCAGGAATAGACGTCGAAGCATGCGTCACTCGACCACAGCTTTCTCCCGTCGCACACCTTCATCCAAAGAGGGAGAAAATAGAATGGAAGCAACGACCGAGCCAGAAACAATTACAATAAAAAAATCAGAAAGGATAGTTCTCTCCTTTCTTGTCATAAATTTCTCACGCAAGCCGTGCGCATTCCGTCACGAAGCTATAGACACGTGGCGAAGTCGAATGCAACCGATGCAAACGCCATTTCCCCCTCGGGTCTGATTCTCCGTCGGACATTCTGAAAATAAATTCCATCGATTTACAAAGAGGCGTTTGTTTTTCCCGGCTGCTCCTCTGTTCGTTTATGTCGCGAAGCAAATAAACGTGTGTCCAATAACTTCGACTTACCAGGATACTGTTTCTTCATTGCAATCTGCAGGAAACAGCCCTTCACGATCCCTCGCTCTCTTTCACTTTTCTCCTCGTTATTGGCTTGTCAGTATCGGTGAAAATGAACGCCAGCCCTTCTCACTTTCCAATACGGCGCTTCTTCTTCTTCTCTGAATTTAATTTAACGCGGTGTCAATTAGCGCGTGCTTGCTGGAGGCAGAGGATTGCTTGAATGACGTTTGTGTTGATAGAATTGGGGGGATGTTGAAGCAATAGATTGGTGTTTAATTTGTGCTCTTTATATACGATTCGGATATTGCGAATTTAGATACAGGAATTATTTGACAGTGACGTATAGGGGGAGTTCTCATAGTTTCGGATGAATAAGGTTTTTCTCAATTAAGAAGAGAAGAATAATATCAGTGGGTGGCCAAATTATTATTCTCAAACAAAAAGATTTGAGATTTTGTAAGTTTAAGCGATGGAATGGCTGTATCTCTGCGAAAAATGGTCGCAAAAATATTTTAAAGTACGCATTATAACTCTTGAAGTTTCTAGATTTTTTAATCAAAGACTCAATTTTTTTCCATCCATTATGATACTGTTTTATCGAGATGAAGCGCAGGAAATGAAGTTTCAGAATTTTTTGTCTGCATAGATTGAACGGATGCACGGGGCAAAATTTTTGTTTCTGGTAAATCCAATGAAGAGCTTTTATAGAGCAAACGTTTCTCTTTAATTCCGTTTTTCTTTTGTTTTGTTGTATGATTTTTATTGACCGAGTTATTCGCGATCAAAGCAAAAAAGGTACTTTTCGCGTGGAACACCTGTAACTTGCGAACTCATGATCGTAAACAAATTTTCACGAGTGTTTTAGAAAGCTAAGAAAGTTTCCGTTCACAACATTTAGTTGCCAATTTAAGATTTTGTTTTAAATTGTATTAAACCCATTTTAAGATCATCCCAAAAGGTGACGAAAATGTGTCGAGTATAATAATTTGGCTACCCGCTGTATTAAATCAATTTACTTAGCTGTGCACACGCTCTGAAACGTGTCTGAATGCAATTGTTGTTTTTTTTCTATCCCCGCTACGGTTTACGTGGAATAACGACTCGGTAGCGTTTTAAATCTCACAGATATAGCTAATGACCGGTAATACAGACTGTCCGGAGTTGAGGGAACTCCCCCTACGGAAAATTGACCAATTTGAAGCAAATATGGTCTATACAAGAAAAATACATTTATGTTATTTGTAAAGAGATAAAAAAATATACAGTAGCAGACAAAAAAGTTACCATTTTTAATCCACTCTATTTCTAACAACTCAAAACTCCAGCAAGTGCCGAATATATATATTCTCATAGAGAATTAAAACGTGTATAAAATCCAGTTAAATTTGAATTTATTTAACTAACAAAGAAAAAACACGATAACACAACATTAAACAAAACAACACACTTTTAAGCCGACAAAATGTTACCACTTTTGAAAAGTAATAAAAAATGTAATATTTTGTGGGGGCACCTTTTGCATTTAGGACGGTCTAAAAAGTTATCAAAAGTGGAAATCCCTTGGTCGAACCGAACAATGAGCTGTCGCGTTCAATGTCATATAAAACTTTTGTTCGTTAGATACATAAATACAACTTGAACTGGGTTTTATACAGCTTTAAATTTTCCATTAGAATGTGTATATTAAACACATACTAGAGTTCCAAGTTGATGCTAAAGAATAATAAAAATAAAACTTATCGAAAAGTGATAACTTTTTTATCCGTTGTATAATTTTAGAATTTTTAATAACATTGCTACCTAATTTCTACATCTTTCTGTAACTTCCTAGTGGTCTGCATAATTCTTACACGAAATCATTTTCGAGATAAGGCATCTATATGAACCAACCAAGTGTATATGTACATAATTCTTTCTTAATCGCGTCTGACCATACACGATCTGTTTCCCTTGCTTTCTTATACTTTACGTTCTAACAGCATTCAAAATAAATTTCCTCGAAAGCGAACCATCGCATCGTCCAAAAATTATACATTCTCTTTGAATAAGGAGGCACCTTTCTTTCAATATTTCTACAAATTCAAATTAAACTACACACTCCACTTATTACTACCCTTTTCAAATTATCATTCTGTTTGCCCCCCCACATAATGTTTCAAACAACAAAACTTTCGACAACGAAAGCCACGCTGAAGGGACACCCAGTGAACATGTTGGCCGTAAGGACGAACCTTCATCGCCAAGGGTGTCCATAAATTACCACACGAAGGGAGAATAAAATTGTAGAAAGTAATTCAAGTCACGTCAGCGAGTAACATTAAGCCGAGCAAGACACGGCAGGATCTTCCAAGAAACCTGGTACTTTCATACCTCAGACCGTGAAAACGTTCCTCTGGTCCCTCTTAGCGATTAGTCCCAGCGTGTTCCACCATTTCTCCGCGCAATAAACGGAGCACTATGGCGGGAACTGCTTTCAACCTTCTTCCTGAGTAGACGCGAGTTCTTGGTAAAGAGTTTCTCATTTAATTATTTAATGATACACTTCCAGGGGATATTTACCTCTCGCGGGCGCTGTTTTTTTTAGCAGAGGGTTTAACAATCACAGCAATGGGCCACGCGACTTCAAGCTTATGCAGGAAATATGAATTCTTAATGTTTCTTGGCCATTTCAGCCTTGGATTCAAAGTTCTTAGCTTGGAGAGATCTGTCGAGTCGCTAACAAAAACAGGAAGGATTACGAGCTCTTTTGTTATTATTAGCGAGCCCTGCTGAGCTTATGGGAAACAGAGAAAGAGTCTGGATCATCTTAAATTCTTCGTGGTAGATTACGTTCTCGAGGATTTCTTGTCCAAATGGAAACAGTAGTTTACCCGATCCGGGAAAATCGCTGGAAATCGCCGAGGACGAAGTTTCGTGACACAGATTCCGGATTGAAAAAGCGTTTTCGTTATTCTCTGTGGCTTTATATCGTGGGATATAATTTGAAATAACCATCAGCTTAGCAGTTTTAGATTGTAGAATATAAAATGCAGAATGCTCCACGAATCTCTGTACATTACGATAAAGCAGGGATTAAAATTTGCATGAAATCCAGCAGTGCCCATTAGCAAAGCACATTGAAACGTGTCCCAATTATTTTATCCACAGCTTTCACCTTCCTTCAACTCGTTTTCCATAATTCCTTCTGAGAAGCATCGTATGCTTCGTACTCCCATAAATCCAGCCCAGAGGTCAGTGGAATTACGATGTTTTGTAATTACTTTCTGTCCAGCTTTAATCAAAATCTTCATTTCGTTCGTCTCGTTCATCACGTTCGTATAAATTCCGCTGACGTATCTCCAATACACCAAGCTATTTCGATTATCCTCCACAACAGTGCCATTCCACTTGGCGATAAACATTTTTCCCTCCCTTTTATCTCCAGATCGCCGAAAGCTCGTCATAAGAGGGCCATTTGAATGTCGCGCACGAGAGCCGGCCATGATAATCTTCGCGTGCTCTCAAAGCGGCCATTTCCCTGATTGTACCGCGAAAATGTCACGAACTTCGCCCGTGTTTGCAAAAAGAATCGCGCGAAACGACAAGCGCCGCTTTGTGGTGCGGAACGCTCTGTGCGCTCGGCGGAATTTTAACAGTTAATCTGCATGAAAATGGGACGGACTAGGGTGAGCTCATTTAAAAGGTGATACCGAGAATCTCGTGTGTGCATCCTTGGAGGAAATTCGATCGGAGCGAAGAAATATATTATAATAACATTAAGTATAGTAGTAATTACTAGATTACTACAGCGAACAATATTTTTTCTTAAACACTCAGTTTCCAATTTAATGCCACACGTGAAGAAGAAAAACTTTAGTAAGATAATGACCGACAGAATAATTTATTAATTACTGTATAATTGATTTTGTGAAGAAGAAAAGCTTTGGTAATATAATGACCGATATAATAATTTATTAATTTCTATATACATATGTTATTGATTAATTATTGCATCGGTCATTACGTTACTGAAGATTTTCTTCTTCGCGTGAAATTAAATTCGAAACTAAGTGTTTTAGAAATTATACTGTTTATGTTTAAAATGATTCAAAGCCGACGTGTGTGATTTTAAAGTTTCAGTTAGCTGTTAGGTTGCTGGCATAAAATGATTGGGGAATTTTAATTATTGTTTTCAATCATGATGGCGCCATCGTTCGTGAAATGGTGGGTTTAATTGGCCGAGTCCAATTATTTGAAACTGCCACATTTAATTCCTCGTCGGTTTGCAAAACGGGAGGAGTGAAATTAATGGACCTCCATCAAGGAAAACGCGCAGCGTGACGAGATTTTTCCTCGAATTCAAAGGCAAAAGAATGATCATTGAGTGTGCTAGATTAAAGTGGCGAGTTTCAAACCAGATGTTCACACTGTACGTTGCTGAAGAAATAGAAGTAACCTAGCCTTGAAAAATCCATTCAGCTTCTTTTCAATTTTGCCTTACAGGTCTCTGGAGATTCCCCTTCCTTTTGTAGTAAACTTTTCTTAGGGATCGTGAGTTTCCCTGTTCGCTTTGGCACAATCCTATCAAGCATATTCGATGTTCTCTTTTCATTTCAGATACAGCAAGAGTTAGCTTTCTCCATAAAAACAATTGCCTCGAAACAATAACCTTCCACTACCCTTTAAAACAATTTAAATTACATGGCCACTACCAACTTTTTTATCATCGAAAAAATAGTGTGGATTCCATGAATTTTCTTTCTCAATTTACGAAAATTCCTTCAAGCGTATGTCGAGGCTTGCTGCGCCTTTGAATGCACTTTCTTTCGGGGCATTTTACTTACTTCTCTGCCTGGCAGGGAAGTCCTTTGAATATCGAGAGTATGCACGGTAACAAATTTCAGGGCGAATGCAATTATATTACATTTCACAATCCACAGAGGAAACTCGTTAATTCGCAAGCGTTCAGCGAGCGTTTTCAACTGGTACTGATTCTTCAGCTGCAACTCAACGAAACCTCTGACATTTTCATTAAACAGTTAAAACATTTTAGCCTCGAGTATTCGTTACAGCAGCCGTTCCAGTGCTACGGTACTACACGTGCCATTAGACTGTGCGCCCATTGGAAAAACAAAGGCTTCGACAGAGTATTATATTAGAATTATTGTGGTATTAAAATATGATTTTAAAACACCAAAAAAGGAAAGGAGAATTAACTGTACGTTAATGTATCATAAATTGGTGGTGTAATAAATACGCATTATTATTATTGTATTTGAAGAACTGAAGTCGATATTCATTTTAGATAGTATGGTCGATAGAGTGATGACAGAGTCTTGAAAATTGTAGAAAGAATATTGCTATAAATATAATTAAGAGATTGATATAAGGTTTAAATTGAAGATTATAGAAAAACGCAGGGTAATATGAGGCCAGCGTGCGATCACAGTGAGAGAGTAGGGGAAGATACGAGATAGAACTCGAGAGCAAGTAGAAGTGGTCAGCGAATGGTCAGACACGTTTTCGTAAGTGGGACAAGAGGAGCTATAATATTTCTTCCCACGCTTGTCGATGTATAGATTACTTGTAAGATTTTAGAACTTGTTTTGAGTTTTTTTAAATTGTTTATCTGAGTAGAATTTTGAAAAATATATGTATTTTTATTAGTGATTAAGTAAAAGCTTAGGTTCACATTTACTGGAGGCAGAAAATCTTCCTTTTCTTTGAGAAAATAAGAATGGTTTTATATTCTTGATACACTCTTGCCCCTTCCGTCTAATTTATTATAAACTTTTTCTTTTACACCACTTCAACCCAAATTCTATCACTATTCATGTTTCTAAAAATCCTTATTGTAATAATAAATTTCTAAACTAAAACTGTAATCTTTGCTTTGACGTAATTAATAGTATCACAAAGCTGTAAAGATATTTAAAGTTACCTGAAGTTTTAACCCTTCTTACAGGAAGATTTAGAAAATACTTTCCTCCAAGATTAGCACAATGCTTTATAAAATAATATTACGATATTTATGGGATAATCCAATCCCTTTACTTTTGCCCTTAACTCGTTTATGTTTCTTAATCCACTCCAATTACCTTCACTTAAGAAGCCTTAAATAAAGTATAACATTGAAAAATTGAATTGAATCGGTCCCTAGTGAAACATTTACCCAACAGTTCCCTTCGTGAGCAATTATCCTTACTACGTGACAGCGCTAAAATACCTCCAAACATTTTATATTAAATACCCCTTCGTAATCTCAAAAATAAATACAACTTTCAATTAAAAAACTGAACACATTCATTAATTTTATCACGATGGTAACAAGTGGACATTTTACTCACCACTAAGAGTACAACATTTGTGACGCTCTTAAATTCAGAGTAATTTTCAAATAAACACTCGAGCCATTACTACATCAAATATTGTATGTGGATTACTTTCAAGGGAGGACTGTTCCATCCCGTTGTAACAAGCTTTCAAGGGACCACTTACACCGATCCACTGAAGCGGGAGGAGATAGAATCGAGCAACAAGTTGGCAGAACGTCGCCTCCTTCTCACTTACGTTCGTTCATTCCGTACGTTTTCGCGCGAGAAGCTGTTACGAGCAAAGTATCATCGGCTGGTCGATATCCTGCTGGTCCTGACGAAAAGTCGATAACGCCGGAAATTGTCGGGCCTTTGAGGAGAATCTTTTGGAAACGGGAATGTTGCAATTTCTTGCAGCAAAAATGGAAACAGTTTCTGTTGAGATCAAGATTGCAAAGGTTGAACCGATGACGTAGCAAGGGATGAAATTGAAAATGATAAGGAACATAAAATAGTTATTGAAAATATAGGAATAAATATTAGAAATAAATTGGACGTTCTTTAATTATGAAGTGTTGGGGAAATTAGCGAATTTTGGAAGCTTTGTAAATTTAGATACTTTCTTTGCTTAGCGGGTTGAGTGGTGCAAGAATAATCGTTGGGACAAGTTTACAGTCTCCAGAAATATTATCATCGCCTGGACTGTAATTATGTTAACAGCGTAAATATTTCCGGAACATCTTTCTTGCGCCGCTGTTCGAAACGAGTACAATGAGTACGCTCGGAGAATTAGTTGGTAATTAATAAACGGTGGAAAACCGTGCAAATGTTGCATAATTTCTTGGAGCACTCGCGAGACCACCATACAATAGCGTGATTCTTGTTTATGTTTGTTGATCACCGTTTCTTTGGCGGGCATAGAAATAATTCCCCATTGTCCGTTGAACACGATTTTTAACCGACTTCAAAAATGAGGAGGTTATAGATTCGACCTGTTTGTATTTTTTTTTTTAAGTGAAAAACTCGACACGAAATTCCGTATCGTGGATGTTTATTCACGTAACACTTGCCTCGTTTCGATTCCTTCAAACTTGTTTTCACAGTAATAAAAAAATTAAAAATTAAATAAATAAAAAATTAAATTAACTGTATTTTCAGTGGAATTTTATATTTGATAGCAACTTTGCAGAAATTATCATAGACAGAACGTAGAAATTAAGAGTCGATCTCCATTTTCGTTTCTCAGGTTGAAATAAAAAGCTGGCGCTTTTTAAAACAGACTCAATTATTTCTAAAACAAATATCTTTATAACAGTAGCTCCATTAAAAGCCTCAATTATTTCTTGAAACCAATTTACTTAATAATTCGAAATGAATAGCCATAAATTTATGGTTCCTAAAATAATTGCTTTTATTACAGTAGCACCACTGCTGCCTCAATTATTTCTTCAAACCAATTTAATAACAAAATTACCTCCACTCGAAGTTATTTAAAATATCTCATTTCGATCTTCGCCTATAATCTATTCACTGAAAATTCGCCCTATAAGCATTCAATGAAATTCCTAGAATTAAATTTTGTAAAAATAAATCCGCTATCGTGCACCGTCTCTAAATCAAATTTCGTCCTCGATTCAGTCACGCAGATTCATTACCAACCAGTTAAATGTTCATCGAACAGGGAATCGAATTCAGGAGGCTTGCATACGGTCAACCATATCCGACTCCTCTGCCATAATGAAATGCGTGCTCGTTAATTATCATTCCCGTTTCCACGGAGCTCCTCGCCTGCCGCGGAGAACCGAGCAGCCAGCCAGATTTCATTCAAAAGTTTCTTATTACCGTGGAAGCGAAAATGCAGTTACCAGAGTCGATGAGGTTCCGCTACCACATCGATTCGAAAACTCAATTTCGTTTCACCTGGAGCTTTTGGAACAAGCTGTGGCTTGGACACCAGGGAACATTGGTCGACGTTCATTGATTTGCATTTTTAATCTTTCTCATTCGTAAAGTGTGAATTCGTAACTTTGAACACTGGTGTATTTAAAGTTGTGTTTTAAAATTTTTATAAATTTGTTTTATGGTAAATTGGTGTGAGTCATGGCGTAGCTGCTGTGAAAGCAATAACAATTTTAAATATTTTAATTAAACGCGAATGTAGCTGTACGATGACGAGTTCGAATTTAAGTCACTACTTACTGTGAATTCAATTTGAAAATTTCTCGCGAAGGATATTTTCATCATACAGCATTCTCGTTGTAAATTTATCTTTGTCACAGTGTTATTAACCCGAGTGATGTTGGAATTCTCATTAATAACCGAATGTGTCGATAAACTGTGCTCGTTTTGAGAAATTGCTTGCAACGATCCTCTGCCAAAATTTTAGCCAGTTTCGTCAGACGTACGAGAGTGGACTGACAGCGAAGTTGACTGAATATCGCAGAACTTTAGTATCAATGCGTCCTCGGACTTTTGATGGAGTTATGTGATACCGAGAACGGAGCTGAGTCAAGCTCCAGATGGGCGAGTTTCACTCCCAGAAGATTCAATTACTTGCACGTGTCTCGAGAGACTGCTGTAAATGGTTGAATTATTATTTGCAATTATCGGCAACTCCAGTTACAGTATTTAATTTACCAGTGCCCACTAAATATCGATAGTACTTAGGTCTTTAGCAGAAGTGTGACAATAAGAATCCACTTCAAATAAATTCCTAATGCCCAAATTCCTGTCTTCAAAATAAAAGAATTCCCACTTTCACGATTACATATTACAGGTTTACTTTTTTAACAAAACCCAACGTAAAACAAAAATTAGCACTAAATAAACAGATGAAAGTGCGCACAACACATATATTATGTGTGCATATTAGTTGCGCGTAAAAAGGAAACAGAAGTTGAACGATGGTTCCGCGTGAAATTACAGAATATTCCCTTACGTCGTTTCTCGCGACGTAACGAGAGCGATATATTACTAAGAACTTTTTGCATCCCCCTGCAAATGCCAGCCCTTTGGCGAAAATGCGCGCGCGCCCGCGAAGTCGGGCATCATTTATTGCGGGCAAAAGCAGGCGACTGTCAACTGCAACTGGATGAAACGCGGGCAGGTTTTCGCGTTTCCCGAAGTTCGAACGACTTTTGAACGGCGCCGTGACGCACGACGGAAAATTACGGTCGTTGTTGCGGACGATATTTGTCCGCGACAGATATTGCTCGAATTCTCTCGCTGTGGAAATGTATGCCATGAATAAAAAAAGGGAAGAAATGATATATGCTGGTTTCATGGCTTGGTCTTAATTTGCAATGGAAATGGGAAGTTGAAATATTTTTATGAAGACTTCGTGATTATCTTGTTATTACTATTTTATGATTGTATTATTCTATGTCCTTGGTACTTTTTACTTTTAGGGTATTGTGAATTTAGGACCGTATAACTTCACTATTTGATACTTCAAGTATTATGTAATTTTACTATTTAATTGGGTGAGTTTATGAATATGGTAAACGTATTGTAATATGGAATATCTGATTTTAAAAGCTTGCCAAAATTAGGGGATTTTGTTATTTTTTAAAATAAAACTGTCACGAAGGGGCGCATGAACTAATGCATAATCATATTTACATAGTTAAATGTAAAAAAGTGATGTGTTTTGAAATTATAGTAGAAAAACCAAAAGAAGTGAAACTCGGCAGTCTGAAGAAATAGTATTTAATATGGAACACCTAGGGAATTTGTAAAGAAAACTGAGATAACTTTACTTTTGTTACTAAAAATGAAGACTTATCAAGTAGAAGATACAAATAAACAAATATAGGTAATAACATTTTTGGAATTTATTAAAATGAATAAATAAAAATAAAACGAATATACAAAAGTATGATAAATGCAGTCGTGGCAGTTCGAGAAAATAAAAAATGGGATACCAATCTGCATCGAAAAAAGGAGTACCAAAAATCATTCTCCGTAGATATGTTTATAAATAATATAATATTGTACTTCGACAGTATCGTTGTTAAGAAACAAACGATTTACAGTTCAGTTAAAAAAAAACTGTTTTAAAAAGCCTCTTTAATGATCCATCTGTAGCGTCATAAGCAATGCATCTTTTTGACTAAACAAACATGTATTTTTTAAAGCTTATGACGTTAATAAACTTTGTATCAAAGAACAAGTCTCAGCTTCAATTTATTTCTTTGTAATTAAATGGAAATGAAATGCTTCATTTTCGACAAAAAGGACTGCCTAGTATCCTTAATGATCACTGACTCAATATAAGATAAAGCAGACTCGTGACATCCATAGAGTACTAACACTGAAACAGTGGCGGATCCAGCGGGGGGGGGCGATGAGGGCGATCGCCCCCCCCCCTAAGAATAATAAAATATAAAAATATTATGACGTTGTGTATTATTCTGTATAAATAATTAATGAAAATTTAATTATTCAGGCTATAGTATCAGATAGATATATTAAAATATAAATTACAAGCAAATTTTAAATCTCCTAAAAGAAAATTAAAAAATGTAGGTATGTACTTTGAAACATTTCGCCCCCCCCCCCCAAAAAAAGGCTCCTGGATCCGCCACTGCACTGAAATGCCCAGACAGGCGATGGAACGCGAATATGACTAATCTAAGCAAGATTAACGACTCCTTGGCCGTATTTAATTAATTATATCCCCATTTCAACGACCAATCTAACGAATGGTAAATTAATTCACCTCAAAGACTTCTCCAAAAGAGACTCCACAGTGTACGCACACAGAGAGGCAGTAAACTAAACTCTCGATACAGTTTCATTTTCTTCAAAGCCGATAGAGTTCCGAAATTCTCAAGCCAGTTGACAGTGACTGTGGTTACCTTCCGAAGCCACGGGCTGGCCTCCTTCCCCTTCCGGGGAACTTGAGGTTCAGGAAGTTTCGAGCGAATTTATTCGTCGGATGCTTTGACACACAGTCTGTTCCACGAAATCATTAGCAACGAGGGGTGGAAAATGCGAAGTTTCAACTTTGATAATCCTCATTACTGAGAATAAACTGAGTTAAATTAGCAAGCTTGGGGGAATTTAAACTCACAAAATAACAAAACATTTCTCGATAAATAGGTGCTTGATCTTCTGGCACAAGTGACACGTTCATTTAGCATTCTTATTTTCGTAACACGTTCACAATATTCCCCTTTTTTTTAACCTCTAGAAATACTTTCGCGTCTTGCATTTATGAAAAAAGTAGAAGACTGTATAATTTCGCACGAGAGCAGTAAAAAACACTTGACATGTTCCGGACAATTCGTTATTCTCGAAAATGGCAGAAGTCCTCTTGCAGTCAATAAAAATACAGTAATTCGTCGTTAGTGTCACGTTTTTACCATGCGTTATAATCACACTCACTATCCCCACCATTTCATGGCATCCTTCAGTCGAGAGTGAGAGAATCCGATATATGCGAGACAGAACAAAAGAGACGACGCGAAGTTGTCGTCGGCACGAAATAGTATCCGCATCGCGTTAGTATCACGCTGCCAGCCCCGATCGTCGTGATTCTAACGAGGCATTACTGTATTGCTTTTAATACTGACAATCAGGCAATGCTTATAAAAATGTCTAGTGTCCTAAACTTTAAGGGTGAATTCTATTTTTGGGGGCTAAAAACATAGCAAAAGTTGGAATTTTTTTTAAGAAACTAGCGACTCCATTCGTCTGAAATTTGGACCAGGTTTTTATGCATCTTTGAAGAAGTTGTAGTTTCTTTTATTAATTTTTAATAATAAATATGGGAGTCGTGCAGGATAGTAAATTTCAGATGAATCGAATTGCTAGTTTCGTAAAAAATCTCAAATTTTCTATGTTTTTACCCCCAAAAATAGGATCCCCGCCTTAAAAACATTTAACATTGAACCGCATTTACCAGTACCTATTTTTAAATACCTGGAGATAAGAAAAAATAGACTTCGGTATATGAGAAGAATGTAGATAAGAGAGAGAGAGAGAGGGAGAGAGAGTGAGAGAAAGAGAGAGAGCGGGAAGCCACAAAGGAAGGAATTTGGAAATCGAAGATGGGTGATCAATTTACAGATCGATTCAGCCACCGTCGATTGGTTCGCACCCTCCACTTCAGCCACGATACAAACACGGAAATTGCCCTTTTCCCCGAGCACTGTCATCGGTTTTCCAATGAAACGTGTCAGCCCTGGATTCTCCTTACCCCTCCCCTTGAACCGACGAACCCAGGAACCTTCTTTTCCAGGTAGTGAAACCGGGACAGCGGGCTGCGAAATTAATAAAACCGAGGTGGCCCGTGTTCAATGAAGTATCAATGTTATCGCTGCGCATTCACAGAGGAAATTCTTCCACTTTGAAGGATATACTGTTCCCGGTATTCTAGTAGCAGGAAATAAAACCAATGATATTCGGGTCCCGAGTACCCGTTGACCTTTCCACTGATACGATTGATTCCGCTGTCGTGGAGGGTCGACGGTAATGAGCAAAAAGTAAAAGAAGTGGGGGATGATTCTGTGATAACGATATGCTTCGTGAATGCACAGCTTCTGCGGAAGACCCTTCAGTTGCATTCAAGGATATGTTTGAAGGGGATGTTGCTTGATTGTGAGTGGATAATTAGGCAGTAAAGAACAAAGATGTTTAAGTACCTACTACATTTAATCTCGTTGAACTAGAGGTAATCTTAAGGGTGATTGATGCAACTGAGAAAACTCAAACATTGCTTTATTTTTTTAATCATGTTTTTTATATACCCATGCTTCAAGCACTTGCAATGAGGTCAGATCTTTCTATCAGAGATCTATTTCTATTTCCCAGTTCCTTTAGAATGGAGTTAACCCTCGGTTGTCACCCGAATTTTTTCTAACGTACCTAATTGTCACACTGTGTCGATTCGACCCAAGCCAATTTTCAATAACCTAGTAAATTTTAAATCACTAGAATATCATTTCATCGTTGGAAATTAACATTTAAAGTATAAAGTACCATTTTCAAATGATGCCTTAAAGATATGTGTTATCTCAAAGTCAAATTGTGGGTCATTTTGGCCCAGCGTGACAACTGAGGGTTAAAAGAATACCTAACTAATTGTAAGCAGAAGTTTTGCTGCTTCTCTATGTTCCTCATATCTCAAATGAATCTGATATAACAATTCGATGGTGTTTTATCGCTTATTGTCCTCGTCAATTCATCTTCGACGTTCTTCCACTTATTTTTCTTCCAATTCGTCCACTTTGTTGTCATCAGCTTCATTCAAACTCGCCTCAGTACGAACCCATCGTTCTCACGTTTTCTGCACACTATCTGGTCCAAGCCAAGACTCTGTACTTTCCTCCAGAAAGACAAGCACCCTCGTTTTCATGGATTTCCTACGGCTTACGAGGTCACATGTAGAAAATGAGGAGCTCTTAACTTCTAGGATGTCTCGTCATTTGTTCCTCCTTGCTCGACAAAGACAGTCATGGGTATAAAATAAATATCTTCCTATTCTATGCGGCTAATAACATTCTACCACCCTTCCAATTCATCTGCGCACAAAGTGTTGATGACGTTTTAACCCTCTAGTGCATAGATTTTTAATTCAGTTGGAAAAATTATTTTACTCTCATTTGAGGATGAAAATACCGAATCCGATGTCAGTTTTCAATTTGGAGAAAATAATAATAATAATAATAATAATAATATTTTTTGCAGCCTGTGTAGCTCAAAAATGCACTTCAAACTAGATTTTTGTCAAATTGAAGACTCAGATTGACATATTTCTTAGACCAATATGTGCGCTGTAGTAAAACGAGACCTTTTGTATGATATGGTGCAACACTGTCTACTTTTTTTATGAAATGGCATTTAGATTTCTGCAAATTTATGTGGCATTATGCGCTATCGATAGATATAGTGATATTTGTTTATTTGCATCTTCTACTTGATAAATCTGTATTTTTAGTACCAAAAGTAAAGTTTTCTCCGTTTCCTTTACAAATTTCCTAAGTAGGTGTTCCATATTAAATACCATTTGTTCGAACAGTCGAAGTCTCACTCTTTTTTTTTTTAACAATAATTTCAAAACATTGGAATTTTTTATATTTAATCATATAAATACGATTATGCATTGCGCCCCTTTATGTCAGTTTTATTTAAGAAAAATTAAATTCCCCTACTTTTGGCGAGCTTTTGAAATCAGATGTTCCATATTACTTTCGTTTATCCCACATCGATTGAAAATTTTCACAGCAAAATATATGCAATTTGTGTCTAGCTCTTGATACAGGCAAACACAAGACGATTCTTCGCTGAAAGATGGGTGTCTCGAAATGAGAACCCCTGGAAGAATGGCAGATATAATGTCACTCGAGAATTTCGTTGTTCGAGTGAATATTGACCGCTTCCAATTCCTGTTCCCGATGGGGAATAATATAATCCCTGTTTTCGCCCGCCACTCTGCAAACAGCGATTGAGGCCTTGTATTGGCACTCGCCTGGGTTTTATTAGAACGCGGTAAACATAAGGGGAGGTATGCTCCACCAAACATGCAGGTGAGAAGTGGGTTAGGAAAATAGAACTATTTTCACTCGATGAAATACGTTTTGCACGACTTGTTTTTCATAAATTCGATACGATCCCCATCTAACGAAATGTTCATAATTCTCCCTTGTAATCGAAACTATGGTAAGCGTGGAATTGCTTTGAATAAATAAATGGGTATAAACAATGTTAGTGTACGCTGGAAAATCAACGCTTTGAAAAATTGTGGAGCTTCTGCAGCTGACAGTTGCACGAAAATTATTAAATATTTGGATAAGCAACTATAGTTACAGTTTCATTACTACTAGTAGCTTTTGTAATGAACAAACTATTTGTTGTTTGTATTATAACATAGAATACTAAAGAAATACTTTCTGTTTTGAAAGACTTCGAATTCTATCGTTACCATAGGAAAATCAATTTTTGATTTTTTTAAGAGATGATAGTACTTTCTATTTTTCGGTTAGGATCAAAATTTGTACTCTATGATAGACCAAGTACCTACCTCAAAAATACTTGTAACGTCGAACATCGATAAACCGAAATTTCGGATATCTTTAAACTTTGCAGGTCTTTAGGGGACCTTTATTAGGTATTAAACCATTTTGTGTTTCTGCTACTTTTCGATTTTTTCAGGGTGAAAGCACCTCTCAAAGGTTAATGTGTTTTCTTATTGTCCTGTATATTTTAAAAACTATAACAGATAGACAAAAATGGTTACGCTGCAAATTTAATTATTTATAATAATATGCTTCATAAATTGTTGAAAATCTACAGAGGGGAATGTTTTTATGGTTAAAATACAAACTTCGATCAATTTGATTGCATAGTTTCATACAGCACAAAAACCATTAAATTTTCAGTCTAATAATTTTTTTATTTACTATGGTTTTTAAGATACACAGGGGAATAGAAAAACACATTAACCTTTAAGGGGTGTTTTCACCCCGAAGAACCAAAAAGTAGCACAAACAAAAAATTGTCTGATATTTTTATTGAGGCCCCCCAAAAAACTGCACTGTTTAAAAAATCGGAATTTACGGATCACCAAAAGTTTCCGTGTAAGTGCTTTATTTCCTTCTCATTCGCCTTCTGATCCACTTTTATTTGCGGCTCGAGTATCTAAATCGCTGTTTGCCGCAATTTTCCCTAAAAAAATTGAAGTTTGCGCAGCACGTGGAAACGGCTCCTTCGAGGCCCTCGCTTGTCAGTACGATCACGTTTGTACCCTGCTTCGCAGGCACACCGGCGCGTCGACTAATCGATAGAGCAAACTGTTGATTCTGACCCCAGCGTCGACTACGATTCCGGGTTTTGCCCGCCACCAGCTACGCCGATTTCGTCAATTACTCCTTGGAGAGGTTGAGCGAAATTCTGGCGCCATGGGGGTTCACACGTTCGCATGATTTACAATCAAGAGCATAATGTTATTAAGGGGAGGTTTTGGTGTAGAAGGTCGAAAAGTGAGCGTACCTTGCGATTTTTTTTTTGAAGAAACAGAAAGAGATATCAATGTGGGGAATTTTTCAGAATATTTATTAATATTTATAATTTTAAATTATATTTTTATTTCTGAAAAAGCATTTAGTGTCCCCCGTGTATGTAAATTATAATTTCCAGGGGTGACAATTGCACCTCAAAATTGGCGGGAAAAATATCTTTGGAACGAGTTGGTCGATTGACTTGAGCTCTGTATTTTTTAAAAGTAGGTACTTGTAGTTGGAAGATGAACCTAACTACAGTGAAAAATGTTTAAAATTGACCAAATGGTAGTAATTCAAAATTTAAACTACGCTTCCGGTCTGTTGTTTTTACTTTATGGAGCCAAGAAAAATATTAATTTTTTAAATAGCATGGGGTACTTAGGTTCATCCTCCAATAAATATTATCCAGTTTTAGAAAATCGATGGTTGAAGTCGATGGGTACACTCGTTCGAGAGATAGCACCAATTATAATTCACCTCGACAGTGGATATTAAACGTTTCTTCACAAAAATTTCTATTAGAATTAGGGTTGAAGTTGCTCTGTTGTATTATTTCCTGCTTCGTAGTTGCGTATTTCATAGGAATAACGTCGAGCAAAAATATCTTTGGCAAAGGCTTCATTGGAGAAGAATTAATTACTGACATAGAAAATTCTTGATATACGGTAACATTTTTCATGTGTAAAAGTTAGTGTGTGGCATTTTAAATGAAAATTTGTTATTAAATTTGCAAGAAATTTTAAATGCAATAAAATGATAAAAGTGGCGGTAACGTTCAGATAGAGAAACAAAATTGCTAATAATTATCCACCGCATTTTACATCTTTTATGCATTCCATGCACTACGCTTTTCTCCAACTCTATTTCAAAATTCTCGCTAAGTAGAGGTTCATTAAATGAACCACTGCCAAGTGGTTTTCTCACATTAATACAGTATTTACATTCCCCAGAGCAAACCCATTGCGCAACCATTCTTAAAAAACTGCAAATGGCAGAATTAACTCCACTAAAAGAAAAGAAACAAAATAATTTACACGAACAAATGTAAAAATATTCATAAGTTCTCCAACACCTTGAAATTTAATAACCCACAGATCTGAATACATCAGCATTCAAATTATAATTCACATTAGGTTAACAACTCGTCATTACGAGACAAGAATATCAAAGTCCCATAAAAAATACCATCTCCACCCTTCCAAACACCGGGTTCAAATTTGGTAAACCCTCCCTACCTCCATTCGCGCCACACTTTCGTCCTAAAATCCGTTCCACCGTTGCGAGTCACGACTCGTAACACTTTCACGTCGCATAAATCGAATTCCTCCGTCACAAATGGAATTGTTCGTTTCTCCCCGAACGTTCGACCGGCGTTTTATCGCCCCGGGGCCCGGCGGAGCCCTCCCACCTCCGTCATCGCGAGTAATGGATCGCGACGAACAAAATTCCGCGAGGGAACGCCGCGCACAGCTGGATTAAACGTTCCGCGCCAAAAGGTCGCTGGCAGGGACCGTTTCCACGACGCTGCCAAGTCGAGCTCGACGTTCGAAACAATCTGCAAACTCGTTTGGCCACGGACTCGCCCCCACCAGCTGGCCGCGACACACACGTTCGGGAAAATCTCGAACGGAATTTCCCAGCGTGCGTGCCTCGCGAGAAACGCCAACGTTCGAGATGCTTTTCGGGGATTAAGAGGAGCGATCCAGCTCGAACACAGCTTTTGTCTTGGTTCCCCCAATTGAATTTCTGGATTGTTGCCTCCCCGTGGTCCCCTTGGGCGCCAACTTTTCCACCTCGCGAAATCTCTGGCTCGCGAAAGGGAAAAATAAAAGGAAGTGTTTTAAGGAGGAAGTGGCGAGCGAAAGTTCGAAGTTTTAATGAAACCATCCTTTGCTGGGAATTTCGGAGGAGGGTTTGCTTGTATTGGGAGTTTCTTTGAGACATTAATGGACTCCATGGTTGGGAGATTCTTAATAAGAATGAGAGATAAACGGAGATAAATGGAGTCTCTACAGATAATTAAATGTAGAAAACACGTTAAGTGACAAAAATCGAATTTTTCATGAGAGAGAGAGAGAGAGAAAACTTCCCTGGCTTTAAATTAGTTACGAAATTTGATTTGTTTTAATTGCTAAATGTGCTTAAAGGGTCATTCTACTTTGATCGGCTGAAACATTAATCTTTTTTAAAGATCTTTTTCTCCGTTTGGTATTTATTATACTTATATTTACTATGCGAAAAAATTTAAAATAATTTTTCAATTTATTTTGCACCAGCGCTACATCGTTTCGACAAGGCGTTCACATATATTTAAAAAGAAATGTTAAAAATTTAAAAAAGATTTTTTATACTGGCAATAAGTATATTAATAAGTAGACAAAATATTATTTACGGTGAACATTCCGTTTGCTAAAAAATAAATCCTAAAAAACGACCATTTTCCACGACTTCACAGTGGAATGCCCCCTTAAGAATAAAATAACGTGAATACATCACGAAAGTTTCTATTTTTTCCACCTCTTAATTGTACAGAAAACTGCCATTCATTTAAATTTGCAAGCGTCGATTGTGTTTCGATTTACCACCAATTTTTTAAGCCTCCGGTTCTCCCAGTGCCATCGTGCAAAATTCAACTCTCGGCCGTCGTTGCAAAGTTCACGGATTATAAAGGAGTCCAGAGGAATTAGTCACGTCTCAGCGTGCTACCCTATAATCTCCCCGTTCCTCGTTGAAGCAGCTGGTTCCCCAGCCTCGACCGCTACGTGCTCCCTTGTCCCAGGGTACCGTGGCTTTCGACATCTTTCCGTCGTGCCTGCTGGCCACGGCCTCTCGTCTCATAGTACGATGCCGCCACCCCAAAAGCAGGCTATTCGTCTTCCTTTGCCTTCAATCTCCCCGTAACTCGCCTTTCCTCCAACTTCCCCATTCCGGAGGCCTAGTGAAAAAAAATACCCCTCCTGCATCGCTGCCACGGGGGCTAATATCGCGGGCCGAGCAACTCCCAAGCGAAATCGATGGAGCTTAAGTCCCCTGGACAACGAGGGGACGCGGTGGCCGTTGCTTCGATCGCTGCGTCGCTGGACCGCTTCTTTTCTGTGCTTGCTGTCGCTATTGGTTGGATGTGGGCTGGATGCTGAAGGCTTTTGGGAACGGTCTTTCCAATGTAATGGAGTTTTGCGATAGGGGAGCTTGGTGAACGAGCTTGCTTTCGCGATGAAACTGGTGTTCGACGCGAGGTTCTTCCCGAGCGAGATAGTTTCTCCTTGGATTTTGTAGAATTTCGAGTGGTCGAGTCGAATTTTTAAGGTTTGCAACATTCTTGGTTGAATTTCGTGCTGCTTGGCTTGAATTTCTTCAATTTGAAATCAATTAAGCGCCATTTTCGTTGACTCGAATTTCGGTATTGAAAATTTAAATTCGTTGTAATGGATTAGGAATTTTATGATTTACAATTTTTTAGTTTAAAGTATTCCAGAGAATAATAAGAAGAAAGGAGGAAAACTGCTGTGAGGAATTTTAAAATAAACGAATAGAAAGCAATATTAATTCAAGTATAATAAAACAACATAATTAATCAGTTGCGATATTGATAATTTCCAGTTAAACGGCTTCATTTCAGCAATTCTAGCCACGAAGGGTTCAATTTCGCCATAAATCCTGGATCATGTGGGATTGAAGCCGAGTTGTATTACAATGACGGCGCGACTGCGTTGTCCCGTCGGTTCTCCCGATAAAGATACGGGAGACGTATCTAATCGTTAGACGGCGCTGCTAATTCATCCTGCGAATCACGTACACTCTGTGCAGTTTACCATAATCGACCGGCCAACTATTAATTGCCTGCTATGTACACGCATCTCTGCCTTGAGGCTGCCGATGGCCGAGATAACGCTACCTTTCGGTGGATATGATCGAGGAGCAGAGGAAATTTCCGAGTGTTGAATTCCTCGCTGTTTGGCGTTCAGATGGAATCGTTGGGCGAAAGGCGTCCAGTCGTTTTCGTTCCTAATTAACGAATTTGCATAATGTTGATAGCAGAGACTCCTTCACGCGAATACAACTTGAGTAAAAACTAAATATTGGATGAAAATAAACTGATGAATCATTCTCCAAAACTAGAGAAATAGGAGCAATACCTGTTTAAAATACCATTAAAAAAAATTGTATTTTCCTGAAATTTGATTTTGTGAATCACATTGCTGGCTAAAAATTTTAATCACTTGGTAATTTTCATTCCAATCGTGTCGACAAATTTTCTCCTACTTGGGAGTTAATACTCTCAGTTTTTGGCAATTTTATTATTTTATGTAGCAAACATAGCACTTGAATTTCGTTAACAAGAAAATTCCTATTTCCTTTAATTCTACACCTTTTTTGGTGGTGTATAATAAAATAACAATTTTGAATAGCAATTACCAAATTCCAACGATTTTTCAGGACTTACAATTAATAACGATTTTAATATTGATCTAGTGAGTACTCAATCTTCACGTAGATGTAACATGTGTCTGTGTTTGTGTGCGTGCTAGTATCAAGGATAGTGTGCACAGTGTTATTGACGAAGACGTTTGCGTGTCGTGAGAAAGGCGCGGTAGCTTTTGTTTGCTCCCCTGATTGCTTTCTTCGCCAGTAGTGTAAGTCAATCACTGTACAGCCACAGTCTTATTCGCTCGAAGCTCAAGTCTGATTGGTTATTACCGCGCCGAAGGAAAGTCGAAACGACTTAATTGGCAGGTGAGAAAATTATTGGTCCTTCTCGTTCCACTATGTACACTATCGACAGCAATTAACCGCAATTAGCAGTTAATTAATTAATAGGGTCTTAGAAACTCCAATGTTCAAAGTATTTCTGATGCAGTTTTATGCAAACAGCTGCACTTTGTCGAATCTTTTCGAAAACTTTATTCAAACGACATCTTCTTCTTTTGTTGCTATTTATAATATCGAAATAATTTTTAAGTTCTGAGGCAATTATTTCAAAATACAGTTTTGCAATCTGCGTTCGAAATTAAAGTGGTTTCGTTCCTCTCCATTCAACTAGAATATTTTAACAAAAGACTAATAAATTATGAGACCCACTGTAACACAAAAGTAGTATGTAATTAGAAAGTAGCAATGAAACGAAATCTCGTTAGCTCCATTAAGGAGAAAAATAATGAAGTCCTTAAATCAAAGTCCAGACTAATTTGAATGAAATTAACGAATCTTCATGATTTTTCCTGTACTATTTCGTACCATTAAGCAAAGAGTGCGCATAAAGTAACGTTAATAATTTTACAAGTACTAAATTCTTTCCTCTTATTCCCATTTGTACAGTAATTAGCGGTCTTTGTTGCCATTGGTTCAAGGTATTTTAGTTCCAGGGAAATTGTGTATTAAATTCTTCCCTTTATCAACGTAGCAGAAATGAGAAATAATAATGATGTAGCAAACAAACAAGCTGCCACAACGTTTGCTCGTGAATTAATTGGAATTTCTCTCGATTCCTTTGAATCCAAGAGTGAAATGGATACTTTTAAGGGATGCAAATTTAACAGCATCGCGGGTCCTATCGTCTGTAGCTTGGTTGACAGAGGTCCGCGGTAATGAGAGACGTAATAGCGAATAATATTTATCCGAGTTTCAAAAATATCTGGCGCAATATGATGGCCGGCATTTGCACAGCGTATTGCGTTTACTCAGAGCAGCCCTCTGTCGTGTTCGAGTGCGATATCTTTGCGAGTATTTGCACACGACTATTTCCTTCTCTCCACTCAGCTTTAAATACCAAGGACCCCTATTTTTATCTACTTTTATCACTTAAAAGCAACGATGAAAACTACATTTATTATAATTGCCTCGACTGTCATTGTTATTTTTAATGACACGATCGAACAGCAAATGTTATGATTGATATATCATTTTTGTAGATATCACACATTCAGGGGATAATAATTTTATCTTTTCTTTAAATTGATTTATTCTTGTTTGTCGTAGAATAACTGTGATAGATTAAACTATTAAAATAAACTGTTTCCCAATGGAAGTTGTAAAGGAGCTTAAATAGAGGAACAGTTTCAACAGCACGTTGCTTTCAGAGATCTTCATCAGTTTGCTTTCCTTTTAAAAGTTTCTATACAATGAAGTAACAGCATTCAAGCTTGTCAGCTTTAAGTTGAGCAACTGTAAGTTTCTCTGACAACAGCGTTTCTGAAATCGACAGATTTTCACTTATCGCTTGTGTGTTGCTTAGGAGAATAGAACATAATGAGTTCAAAGTAGCTTTAAAGGATTTCTCTTTAAATCTCTGCTGCCTTTCGTGTAAGAAAAATAACTTCACCCTTACCAACGGTTATTACCGTTTCCCCCAAAAATGATCCAATGACTTATTCCATCAAATTCCGAAAATATCTAATGCAGTGCTTACTGCGAATTAATTATTCAAACTCAACTAACTTCGAGTGATTTAGACTAATTATATCTATTAATTCGACGATCGCGCCAGTAAATTCGAATCTCGGTATTGGAATTAGATAAACCTCGCGCCGATTCTCGTGCATTTACTTCATGATAAATTACTATTGCTAATTCTGCTAGATTTAATTGAAAGTGTTTAATATTATCACTTCAGACTTCACTTCGAGTGAAAATGAAATTATAACTACCGGTAAGCAATTAATTAACCTGAATTTGTCAAGAAACGTTTCATAACATAAATTCACACGAATCCTTTGCAATATGTATATTTTCTACCTCGTGCTTATTTCCGGCAAATTCTGAATATCAAGGGAACAACTAACAAGCACTGAAATTCTATCAAATTCCCAGAAGGAAGTGCCTCACGGTCGCACGTGCCCTGAATAAACGGCGCTACATGAACGATCACGTTCGACAGGTTATTCAACGCAGCCTTCATCAATCAATACGCCACAGGCGTCGTCACGCACCTGTATATACATCCTTCATCTTCCGCATTTTTCTTCGCAAGCTTGCCCCGCGTAACGCGACGCTGCTGCTCCTTCTTCCTTCCGTGTCTCTTCGGAGACATTAATCAACAAGCACCCCGCGTTTCTTTCCGTTAGTCCGAAAGCGCTGGGGAGATGCCCCTCGTTCCACCTTTATTTCAACTTTCTTCTGTTCTAATTTCTTCCAACGCCCGCCCCCCCTACCGGTCCCCGTGCGATTCTGGCAACTTTTTCGCCGAGGGTGGCTGAAAGGAGGGGCGCGACGAAGACGTCGCTTTATAGAAGCTTCCGAGAAATTCGATTCTCCCACGGAGGGGACAAAGGTTTCCATGATTGGTGCTGAATGAAATTTTTAAGGAAGTTTTCGGAGGAAAGCAAGGTACTATTTCTTGGATGGAATGTAAAAATGGAAATGCATCGGGGAATTCTGGGAGTTAATTGAGGATCTTGGTCTGTTGTTGTTTTCTGGTTGAAGGATACCAACACCACGTTTGTGTCGCAATTTTTCTGCTTTGAAACTAGTGAAGGTTTGTTTACCAAAGGGGTTGCTCGTTTCTGCCCCCCTCATCGCCTGCTTTGTACCATTTTCCCGCCACTAATAACCTAGTTCTCTTATAAACGAATTCACTGCAGAGAAAATGTCACACTCTTAAAAACTCGCAGTCACAAGCATATCGAATAAGAAATGCACAGAACGGGGCGCGAAACTTTACCCACAAAGTTCCGGAAAAAATCAACATAAGCTGAATGTAGGATAAACATAAAAGAGAGTCAGGAAAAGTAGGGAAATAAAAATGAACAGGCAACGAGAGAAGAAAACACGTCGAAAGCGTTAAAATGAAACTAAACGACCAGAAAACCCTCGAAAAGGATAAAACCAAATAAAAAATTCACCACAGAGAAGCCAGATGAAAAGAAAACAGTGTTCAGAATACCTACAGTAAATTCTTGTTATGAGCTCGGTTCTATCACGCGTTTAAAACCCGGCGACTACCCCCACCAATTCTTGGAATCCTTCGGACGAGAGTGGGGGAACCCAGGAACGAGCGAGCGGCTCTCTCGTTTCCTCTCGCTCGCCCTTGTGTTTTCTCACTCGCGCCATTGGCCGCGCGGAATAGTGTCGGGCTCATAACGAGGACTAACTGTGCCCAGCACTCTCCCCGCTTTTCGCAAACTAAAACTCAAGTTTACGCTTTAAATAACTAAAATTGCAATTATAAGAACAATGTACAGCGACCAACAGGCGATTGCAATTTTTGATCAACGGTGGCAGTCGCGAAAGAAGGCCAGTGATTGGGTATCGATTGACACGTGTCATTTCACAACGCGCTCCACAGCGCGGAAATATATGGTGCCGTTTAATTTCGGATTTAGTATTCGCCTGGCGGATGCAGGGTCAATTTTGATCAACCTTAGATATCAAACTATATGTGTTACTTATTACTAATAATAAGTAATTAGTGTTACTTCTTGGAGGATATAAGGATTTTCGATTATAAATAGATTAGATTCTAATACAGAGTGTTCCAGTATATTGATGGCACAACCAAGGAGGGTGCGATTCTACATGAAAAAATAACTCTAAAATGTAGAATTATTTTTTCCCTTTTGAGGGTTTGTTTTCGAGAAAATGGATTTTGAATAAGTATTCTTCGAGTACGTGTACACTTAACAACGTGTCGTTTATAAGTAGCATTAATATCGTTAATAATGTTGATTTCTTATCAATATTATATGGTATTATTTATCTCTGTTTGCATAGAGTGGGTTTATAAATGAAAATAAGACATAAAGCCGGAAAGGAAAAAAAATTATTTTATATTTTTCAGTTATTTTTCCATATCACCACCTCCTCGGTTGTACCATCAATACTGGGACACCCTGTATAGAAGCTTATTCTCAAATGCATATGAGTGAAATTGAGTCCAAATTAGGGCGGTAACAAATATTCTCCGAATACCGGAGAATTCGAATTTGAGATTTGAATATTCGAATAATTAGGAGTAATAATTAAGAGTAAATATTTATTATTTAACTAAAATATTGTAGTAAAAAGAATCTATTCAATTGGAATAATGCCTACTTTTGTTTCGCAGTCGATAATACCAAAGATTAATAAAGTTCCAAATTTATCAATAATGTTCCATTATTTGAATGCTCCTAATTATTCGAATATCCGAATATTTACAGCTCGCTGAATGCGACGCCTAATCAAGCTATCCGCCATTCAAGGGTGAATTAACGTCCCGCGATCGCCAGACTCCTCAGAAGCTCAAATTCGTAGCAAAACAGGGGACAGAGTGTCAAACGTGGGATTTCCTCCGCCACGTTTCTCGAAACACCCTACGCTCGATAAAGCGCGCGTCGTAAAAGAGAGTTTCCAATGACGACGTAATTAAACCAGGGCCTCTGACCGGGTCGAATTAAATCGCCTGTAAAGGGAGGCTCCACCCGTCGATTCCTTCTTGCCGGGTTAAAATTTCACTATTGAATCGTTCGTCGTTGCTCGACGGTAATTAGCAAGCATCGATTTCGTATTAACTTTCTGGGGCTTCAAGGCTGTCGATTAAGCGAGCTGGAAAGGACTTCGCTGGGAACACTGATAACAGCGAGGTACCGTAGCATGCAAATTTCCGCGAGCGAAGGGAAGGTTCTGTAGTGGAGCTCGAGGAACGGAGATTTTAAGATATTTCAGGGGGTGTGGGGTGGCAGAGGGTAGGTACCTACAGAAGTTTGCTCGAGCAGAGTTAAAGAGACGGATAGTTAAGTTAATTTTGGGGGTAGTTTTGATGCGTGTGGTTCTTGTGATTTGGCGTGCAGTTGGTTGCAGGTGGTGATTTGGAATTATAAATCAATGGGGCAGTGTAGGGGACGAGAAAATAAATACTTTTTGTCTAATAAATAATTGTCAGATTCTTTCTTGTTTGGTAGTTAGAAGGGTTTAAAAATGCAGCTTTAAAGGCGGAGATTTTATGCGATATTGTGGTTGACGTTATTCATTATTGTTCAAATTTAAGTATGAGAAAGAAATGGTTATTTCCTTGGTAGATGATGTGGAATTTATTGGTCAAAGATTTATTGATATCTCAGACAAACGTGAGTACTATTTGTCTCTCTTTAAAAGTTTATAACTAAATAATAAAGCGGAATTGGAGATATATTTAGACAAAGATGTTTTTTTTAGTGTTCCGTATAAACCCCTGCCCCATTGAAGTGCAATTTTGAATCACACTGTATATGGCGGAGGTTAAAAGTAAATTTAGTAGCTGCTTTTAATTATTATATAGGTGTCACTGGACTATTTTAGGGAAGTTTAATTAGTCTGGTATGGATCGTTGAATATACTTCCATTTTTAATGGCTGAGGTATTTTTGTTCATGTTTAATATTTCAAATTTGATTTCAACCGTCTATGCACGTCGTAGTAGCAAATGAAGAAGTATAGAACGTGGATTACATTATCTACCATATTGAGCACGATTCTGTCATATTCTCCTCCTAAAATAGTACCAACCTTTCCCCGTCTAGGGTTTCTGCGATGGCAGGGAGATATTAATAGAAGTACAGAAATATGGGTGTAATAATAGCTCCTTTCTTTAGATTAATCTTATTGCCTGACTTGTGCGGGATAGTACTACTTTCTGCTTCTCCATTCACACTTCTGCCTTTTCGCAGTCCCATCTTTAGGTGTATTTAATTCAAGACCCATTGAATTCTACTGCTTGATTTTCCGGTTATATCTCTGTTGCTCTTTCTCACCCCATTTAACATAATTCTACTGTCTATTCCATGTTACATATTCATACCGATAATATTCACCCCGCTTCTCTTCTCTATCTACTTCCCACCTAGCCTTAGAATTTCATAGCTTCTTTTTCGGTTTATATCTCTACTGTCTGACCTATTTAACACGATTCTACTGTTTCTCCCACGTTCCATATTCATGTCGATAAAATTATCCCAGCTTCTCTTCTCTATCTACCTT
Source organism: Andrena bicolor (assembly GCA_960531205.1). Classification (NCBI taxonomy): domain Eukaryota; kingdom Metazoa; phylum Arthropoda; class Insecta; order Hymenoptera; family Andrenidae; genus Andrena; species Andrena bicolor. Next base: position 11,037,921 of record OY482668.1, on the reverse strand, counting down.
CCACCTAGTCTTAGAATGTATTTAATTCAACAGCTATCGAATTTTACTATTTTTTCTACTTATATTTCTGCTCCTGTGTCTGATCCATTTAACATAATTCTACTGTCTCTCCCATGTTCCATATTCATGCCGATATAATTCTCCCAGCTTCTCTTCCCTATCTGCCTCCCACCTAGTCTTAGAATGTATTTAATTCAAGGCTTATCGAATTTTACTGGTTTTTCTGTTTATATTTATGCTGCTCTGCCTGATCCATTTAACATAATTCTACTCTCTCTCCCATGTTCCATATTCATGCCGATATAATTCTCCCAGCTTCTCTTCCCTATCTGCCTCCCACCTAGTCTTAGAATGTATTTAATTCAAGGCTTATCGAATTATACTGTTTATATTTATGCTGCCCTGCCTGATCCATTTAACATAATTCTACTGTCTTTCCCATGTTCCATATTCATACTGATAAAATTCTCCCAGCTTCTGTTCCCTATCTATTCCCCCAAATATTTACATTCCCTCTCATTATTATTCCATCACAACTTTATATTTTCAACACCACCCACAACCTCCACTTCCCACCTACCCTCAATCTACCCTCTCTTCAACCATTCCCCCTTCCACTCTGCCAATTACAATTCTCCCAGTCCACTCGTTTCCCAATCATCCCATTTCCGATCTACGAACAATGCTATCATTTACGCAATTCGACACGATCCTACCGCCCATTGTTCCCCCACTCGAGACGATTCGACGTCTCGTCCTTTTCCGGCGTAACTCTATTATTCCGCCCACTCGAGGCAATCCCGCTTTCCATGCTCCAGCAGCGAAAGATCACATTCTGATTCGACAATCAAATAAACCCTATCGTCTCCTCGTATCAGCGGTGCTTAGGGGGTTCTGCTTCGTAAAATGTCACGCTACGATCCGCGCTTTATTCCGTGTCATGCACGCCGGTGTAACGCCGGTCAGCGGATTAACACCGATTTTACACGTCCGCGGGGAATCTACATGCATGTCACGTTCACTTGCGTAGGCGTCGACTGCTGAGCGAGCGTACAAAGGGCAGGGCTTCACACGATATCGGCGGACCTCTACATAATCGACAGACTGTTAACACTTTCTTTGTGGAGGGCCAGCTGGCACGCTCTTTGTCGTCCACCCTCGCCACCGTTTCGTCGCCGAAGAACACGTAGCTACACAGGGGTGTTAACGCTTCGACCCGCGAGATTAACTCCGACCGTCACAAATGCGCGATCCGTGTTCCTTCAAGTCGGGGAGGGGGGTACCTTAACCTTGGCAACCAGGTGCCTGACGGGTGGACGGAATCCAGGGGGCTCGTGAACTTTGGTGGAGAGGAGAGCTACAGTTTTGTATTAGGTTGCCCGATAAATTCCAGCGACTTTTTGCGAATGTGAAACTTCAATTTTCCTAAAAAAATATTTAATAACATTCAATCTGTTATGTTGTCAACGCTCTGGCAATTTTTGAAATCCGCGTTTGAAGAACTGGACGGTTTTCGAGTGAAACCAATTTTGGAGCCGGTTCCCGAGCCATTGTGGGGGGAATTCCGCTCAAAGCTTTTTGGGAATGGAAAAGGTGGTAATCCGTCGGAGCAAAGCACGGCGAGTAGGGCGGATGCTGGAGAACCTCTCACCCAAGGTAGCATTTAAAATTCAAATTTTGTAGAGCAACACGTGTCGGAGACACTTGTTTTTATTCACTTGAGACTCCGTTGTTTTTTACCTGAAGCTTTACAACTACTAACGCGAAACGAAACCGTCCAAATTTCCAGAAGAGTTCTGATACAAAAAAGCGGAAGCTGTTGAATGGTATATAATACATTATCGACAGGCAGTTGTTATTTCCATAAATTCCGCCTTCTTTGCTTATCTGAAACATAAAATGAAATCAAGATATTAAAATTTATTACATTTTGTGGTCGTTGAACGAACTGATTCTGAAATTTCGCATTTAAAACCAAATGGCGGGCTGTCAAACTGTATCGATTTTCGACACTGAAACTGCAGGTTTGACAGTCCGCGATTGTGTTTTAAATGCGAAATTTAAGAATCGTCTCGGTCAACGCCCACAAACTGTAATAAATTTTAATGTCTTGATTTGTTTTTAGGTTTCAGATGAGCATAGAAGGCGGAATTTATGGCACCGCAGATCTACTCATTCATTCTTTTCTAATAAAAATTCTTTTAATACTTTCAAACAGTGATCTTTCATTTGCAACAAACCCCATCTTTCTAGCTTTTCAATTTCATATAGAAAAAAAGTCATAAAGAGTGTTTAATTTTTGGACGAAAAAGTACTATGCCCCCTTAATGTGCATATATAGGTATATTTTATGTACATATGCATGTACATGAATGTGTGTGTAATTGAAAAGTACAAAACTAATAGCTTCTGAACTAATCAGATTTCGACCTAAGTACTCTAATACTTTTTTAAAGAGAATATAAAGATGCATCGATAGGTGTACAAAAAATATGCAGTTCCATTAAAAAAAAGAGGCGATCTGGATTTTTTATTGAATAAAAAGTCTTTTATTAATTTTTACTTTTGCAATTTGTTGTCAACTGAATACTGACTCACTTTTGTTGGAAAATAGTTTTCAACATTTTCACAGAAATACCTGAAAAACCTTTGCGGTCGTTTTGCATACATGGATTTGGGAGACAAATATGAATAACTTCGTACACATTCAAAATTTATCTTGTATTTGGTTTGTAATCTTCGTTACGTAGTACGTAAAACATAAAAAATAACATAAAAATAAAACATTAATAAAAAAAATTAAATAACAATGTAAATAATAATAAAATGAAAAAAAATGTAATAAAATGAAAAAATTTGGAACTATCTATGCATAAATTTTACGTAAAAATATTCACAATTTCAATGGAAAAATGCAGGCTGTCTAAAGTTAATAACGATTAAAGAAGGTTTTACAAATACGAGAAATTAAGTTGTTTCTATATTGAGTTTGTCTTTACCCGGTACTGATACTGCATACGTATTAACGATTAGTAACAAACAATTAATAATTCGGTGTAGCGCTCGCGTTATATTGCGTAAATTGAACAATCCATTATTGCCCGAGGGAAGTAACGCGATGCGATGCATCAAGTTAATGAATCCTCGGTACTAATTGTCAATATTGTTACGATCGGGGCACCATTAATTTTTGGAACGTTATGTATGTTTAGCTGGGATGGTACTTGCTGATGGCAAGTATTGATTCAACGAAAATATTAATTGATTACCTTCTAGCAATGAAACGTATGCAAAATTGAGAATTCTCTATATTGATACAGTAGCAGATAACGAAATAAATAAATAGAATCAACAGAATTACGGTTAAAATAACGCTTTTGAAATAAATTTCCAAAAATCATACAATCGTAGATAATTTGTTTACAAGACTTCCACATACCCACAGTAGTTTCCAAGATACCATCACTGATATCAAACTTCAAAGTTCCGTCCCTTAAACACAAGTTTCCACGACCAGAAATAAACTAGGTGTCCCTCACTTATCTATGTTCTACAAACCCACAAACATCACACATCTCCCGAGACCTCATCGCAAACAATTCCTCGCTCCTTCCTCACTTAATCAAAATTCCCATGCCCTCCCAATATCAACTACCAACATTGCATATGGAGCTCCAAAAGCGGGGCAACGCTAAATTGCATCCGAAGTCCACTTACGCGAAGCAGATATCCAATAGCTTCCGCCATTACGAGACCAAGAAGCTTTTAATAAACGAACCACTTCTAACGAGCCTCTGCCACCCCCTCCCCTTTCAGCTTAACGAGCTACAAGGAGCTTTCGCATCTCCCAGGTATCCTTCTCCAAAGACACAGATATCCCAAGCTCCTTGATACACAGGGGCGAAATGCTTCTTTCGACGACAACAGAGGGATCGACCATCGACTTGCACCCGAAACCCAACATCTTCCTCCGCGAATCTTACAAGGGACCATATCGAAATGACAATCGCGGATTTTCTTGTGACTTTGGTAGAAAGTAGTTGTTAAAAAAATATTTGACACCTATTTTTTCAATACAAAATTGTGTATTTTCTAATAAGAAATGCAGGTGTGCACACAGATTAAAAAATTCCGGTTTCTTTTAATGTTTTAATTATTTAAAGAATTGGAATTTTTTGGAATCTGTTTGCATACCTGCATTCCTTATTTAAAAATACACAATTTTGCCATTTACATCGTTCTCCTAGCTCCAGTAATTTTCGAGATATTCGAGCAAACCTGTTTCACACACCTCAACTTCAAGGGCTGTTTTCACCCCTTAAATACGAATATAAATACGAAACATGTGTGAAATATTTTTGTGAGAACTACTTTCTACCAAAGTCCCATCAAAACCCTCGATTGTCACTTCGAGATGTTCCCTTGTTAGTAGATATATATATAAAACTACATCGCGAGTTTTGTTGGAAATGTCCCCTCCCTAAGAAAAATAAATTCAACGAGTCTCGACTCCGCTTGAGCCAGAGATGGTGCAGCAACGCGGAGGCGTTCGTTATTCCAATTTTAATCCAACTCTGCCGTTTAATAGACGCTCCCCGGCTCAAAGTGCCCAGCTCGCCCCCGGGCAGCGCGCATAAAATGAAACGGGCCGCATTGTTCCGCCGGTGGCTGATTCTCTCGGACAGAGACGGATAAATTCGAAACAGGGAATCCACGGCTTTAACTGGCCGGCATACGGGCTTTTTTGAAGCTGCTCCATTGTTGCCTCGTCCTCTTTCCTTGCTCCCTGTCGGCGGCTGCGACTGGACTTATGACAAAGACACGCGACTGTTTCGCTACTTTTTCAGCCCGACAATTAATCCCCGCGTTTTCGCCGGCGGTTTTCGCGTCTCTTCTCGCCGCGGTTACGGGCCAACTGTGGATTATTGATTCGGATGGATTCGACTTGGAAGGCTCCAGAAGTTGGGGTCACCTTCTGGATTTTCACCGATCACCGTTAAGTTTTTGTACTATAGGTGTAAAATGTTATTAGAGTTTGCAGAGGTGGAAGAATTTTATTCGCGATTTCTTAGTATCAAGACAATTACTGGACTCGCAATTACTAACAAGCGCAGCGACGAATATTTTTATAAATAGCTTCTATTGTTAGTCGCGAAGAGAAGTTTGGGTGAAATGAGTTAATTAGTGGTCTGGATTTTTAGAGCTCCGGGGCTTTTCCTCTGCTTGCTATTAGGATTTTAATATGTCGAGGCAAGGGGCCGATAAATTTCGCGAGGCTTCGTGGAATGGGGTAAATAATAAAGGGGATGCCGGATGCACGGACTGACCGCAGAACTTTTAAACTCGGCGGGATGCACGCTCGACGGCTGGTCAAATATCGGCAAATATTTCAATTAGTTACACGAATACCCGATATCCGATATCGGGCTTCCCCACTATTCCCGTCGGTTCTATTATACGTCCATAAATTTCGCAACGAATCGGAGAGTTCGGGCGAAATTTCAGCGTCGACGCTCCGTGATTATTGTGGATTCCTTCAGTCAGAACGCGATGCGTGTGTGATTTGATTAAAATTCGGGGACCTGCCAAATGTATCGATTAACAGGTCCTTGAACGTTCGAGTTTCACAGGCGCCGAGCACGGTATTGGAAAATTTGTAAATATTTAGAGCTGGTTACTGCTGCGTTTGCCCGGATCAAGTTAATTTGCTTTCCTTTAATTGCTTTTGATTTCGTCAGAAACGATATTATCCGCGATATTTCAGTGGCATTTTCCTTTCGAAACTTTCAACACTTTGAATCAAGTAGAATTTGTACATTTGTACGAAAAGTTTTATTAATCAACGTAATTTTTAATGGAAAAACGATTTGGAAGTGAAAATAGTATACGTGCTAGGTGGAAGAAGGGAAAGAATAAAGATCCATGCGAGTGGAGCGTGAGAAACAGGGAAATGAAAACGGGCAAGTGAAAAGGGTACGAGTATGGTCAGACGCATTTGCCGAACCAATATAACTGGAGGTACATATCGTGGGAATACTGGTAAAAACACGCTAACAAAAAAAAAAACATCAAAATTACCCCTTTTCGGACTGGTAATACACATTAAATCATAATATGAGAAGTAAAGGATTTTTGTAGTAAATTAAATCATTAATTCTACTTAGCTCTATGTCATTTAAAATATGTATTTTAAATTCAGTTTCTAAAAAACAATAGAATATTGATTTACTGTGTTTTACCAATAAACCCACGTTATATCTCCTTATAACTTTCCACACATGCATTCTTTTAAAAAATGGTATTCAGTTAAAATTGTCCAAATTGACAAGAACTTTTGAAGTGCAGAAGTTATCGCAATTTCATTTAACAGTCTTAACCCTTCGTGGTCACACTTTCTTATAATCACAAATTGGTTGAACAGTGTTCACTGCACCCCAGTGTCATTTTTGAGTTACCATTTTCATATTTTTGAATCTTTTAACTTTTCAGTGATAATTTTAACGTGTAATCACTTTTGAGTGATAATTGAAGTTTCTATTTGAAAAACTAATTGTGGATAGCAGTGATGTTTTGGTTAAAATTCAGCAAATTTTTCAATTTTATTATTAAGGTAAAAAATGTACAGAAATATTGCAAATATATATCCTGCGGTGCGATACACTCCGTGTGACCACGAAGGGTTAATATACACACTTGCTGATATCTTAAGAAGTGTATATTGCTCTTTCTTTTCTTCGGTATAACGAAACTATTCATGCCATGAAAATTATCACAATGACGCTTGAATAAAAGATACAATAACTAATGTCACGAATCACTGACACATTATTTTCTCAATTAAAATTATTATACCTTAAACTTCCCTTTACACACCGCGCCAATTTAATTCGTCTCGATCCCCTTAACAGACATTTTAAATTTTACCTGTAAATATTGCATTCATACTCTACACCTCGAAACACAAACACCCATACACGCATATAAACCAAATCATTTTTCATTCGCGTCAACAGGAACCCCGCGTCGAGCTTATATTTTTATAAACACAGGATATTAGTCCGCCACGTTGTGTTTACGACGAACAATTTATCCCAGGCATCCTACTCGCCAGCGGGCGACGCACGAAAATATTTTTCATCCGAGGGAATTAAACGCGAACAGGAATTTTTATTCGCGGCAAAACATTGCCGTTTTTCTGGGGCAAGAAGTCGAGCTTGCACCTGCCAGCTGAGAGTTTTTCTCCTGCTTTATCCGCCTTTCTTTGGAGCACACGTCCCGCGTGCTATCCCGGCTTTGTTAGCGGGAATCGATGTCAACAAAGCAGGAATTCCTTTTGAGGCCGAATGCGAAGTCAGCCACGCGCAGGTTGCGCGGAGAAATTTATGCATGCACGCACCGAGGCACGTAGGATTTCAGGAATTAGGTCACCGTGGACTTTGATGAACCGTGATCCTGTTGTATTAAACAGTTCGATTCTGCCACGTCCTTTCTGACAACGACGTGCGCCGGTTGAGCAATCGCGATCTCGCTCGCGTGCACAAAGAACTTCAATTGGGTCCACGAACGGCAAGGAAAAATGAGAGTTTGGGTTGCTTAACAGGATCGCAAGCGCCAGAATTAAAGGACAATGGTAGAAATTGGCCAATTTTCGACCTGACTGGCAATGTTTCAGCAGGCATGAAGGACTTCGAAATGCATAATTACTTATTCTGGAGGTTATGGGAAAGTTATAAATAATAAGCGGATATTAATAAAATTATTTTTTCGAAAATTCTCTCCGACAGAAAAGGTATAATATTTATTTAAATATTTTTTCGAGTTAAAAGCGCATGGGTAAAGGGGGCGACTCGGATAAAAGGGGTGGTTTCTCCCAAAAAGTACAAAAGTAGCACCAACCGAATATGGAAAGTTCTTAAGTTGATGCAATAAACGATCGAGAAAATTTGCATGAAAATCGGCGTGTCACTCACCGATCTTCACTTGTAGGTAAGTGTGGAAAGAGAAATGCATCTCTAGCGCTGGTGTACTCGATCACTATGCATTCACAATAAAACATTATCTCAAACGGTGTATCTTAACACTATTATTATTTTTCTGGCAAAGGTTTCATTCGAACATTGTCTGTTATTGGGAATATTTTTACTAACGACAACATTCCAAACTTCACGCTTATTTTTTACAACTTTCCCGTCTCCAGGGTAAACAATTACGTATTTCGGATTCCTTAAGGCCGGTAGAAACATATTCTGTAAAAAACTTTCGTTACCAACTAGGTCCGAAATTGATCAATTCCTAACATTGGCATTTCTCATGGAAATTTGGAGACTGAATTGAACTAATTTATAGTTTATACGCTTCGCGTGAAAAATTCACTTACCGTCCCGCTCGTACAACTTCTAAATGCCCTTTCAGTTTTCACATTTATCTGGTTTCAAAAAAAAAATATCTAATCTTCATTACGTAGATATCGAAGAACAGAAACCACTTCCTCTCCAAATCACGTCTATTAACTCGCTCCCACACCTCAAACGAACAAGTCCCGGAAATCCCACGCTCCACCACAAGCTCCTTTATCCTCCCACGAAAATCGCTTTCACCAGAAAATCATCTAATTTCCACGAAGCTATCCACCCTCTCCCAGCCACTACTTTTCCACGAACGACCACGTCTATCCACAATTCACTCCCAAACCTCAAACGAACAAGTCCCGGCAAATCCCACGCTCCACCACAAACACCTTCATCCTCCCACGAGAATCGCTTTCACCCGGCAATCATGTAATCTCCACGAATGAACATTCAACCCTGCCTAACAGGTCGGTTTGCGAACACCCCCGTCAAAGAACTAGCACAAGGAAGCAGAAGGTCGATTAAAACCACCGTGCCCCTTTTTCATGAATCTTCCACGAAGCAGTAGAGAAAGGACAACCACATCTGATTTCGAAGTTAAAAATGGTAGCACTGGATTCTTTGACGAGATCTTTGCAGTGGTGTGTAGAAAATCGTTGCACGGACGTAGGTCAGAAATCAAGGGGAGTAGGTAGGGGAGACCGGGGCTAAAAGTTCCGGAGGCAAGTTGTTCCGATCGTTCTATCTTCAAAATCAAAAAGAGCGTTGTACTTTAAATTATTTTTTCCACAGAGTGGCGTAATCAATTTACACGGAAAAAATAATTTAAAGTACAACGCTCTTTTTCATTTTGAAGATAGAACTGTCGGAACAACTTACCCCTCGGAACTTGTAGCCCCAGTCTCCCCTACAAGAGTATTAGACGACTGAAATGAACGGTTTCTTTTGGGTTGGATTGAAGGATAACTAATAACTCATACCATTCGCACGTTTTACAATACTTTATTACGGAAATAACACGCATTTTAAGGCAAGGAAATATTTCTTTAAAAATATTAAAAATTGAGGGAAATACGAAGCGCCAAAGTGGGCGCTGCGCAATATGCACATCAAGGTGGCAAAAGGATTCCGGTCGAATTACACATCTGAAAGCAAAACCGTTGTCAATGCATATTCTCTGACCCAAAATCTGCAAGGTGGAACTTCATTGAAAAATTTGAAAAAAATTCGCGAAGCTATTCACAAATATAAATTTTTTACATTTTTCCGGATATAATTCTCTAAAGAATGTTTAATAAAAATTTTCAGAATTCTGCGCTCTTAAGGGCCGAATTCCACATTGTGAAGAAAAGTATTTTGTAGGTTTAGTTAAAATTTCAACTAAATATATTGATCCGTTCTCGCTTTATGATGTCCACCGTCTTACCGCGCGCATTGCGCAGCGCCCACTTTGGCGCTTTGTATTTCCTTCAATGTTTAATATTTTTAAGCGTTCTTGGTCTTAAAATACTTCTTATATCTACAATAAAGTGTTATAAAACGTGCAACAGGTATGAGTTATTAGTCGTCCTTCAATCTAACCCAGAACAAACCGTTCATTTTAGCCGCCTAATAACCGTGTACCTCCTTAACGGGAGAAGACCGTATAAATCGAACGAAAAATAGAATCAATTTTTTTTACATTAATCGCTTCTAAATGAATTCAAAAATATATTCTCAAAGTTATAGGCCGAATTTTCTTTTCTATTTATTATAATTTTACTGTTATAAAATTTTTTTTACTCGTTATAATGATAAATAAAGTATTCTTAGTGTTACGAAAGGATTAGCGCATTGATATCTTTGCAAAAAATTCCTAAAATTTGATACAAAATTAAGCCGGTTATACGGCCTTCTTCCATTAACGTTGCCCCTTCGAAGCTGCCACTGCAGCCTCCGTTCGCGGAAGCACGACGCGATTCGCCGCGAATGAATATGCAAAACCGTTAAAGTGCGCGTCGATAATCGGTGGAAAGGCGGCGTGACAGGGACCGATTGGGAATTACTCGATAAAGGCGGTGTTCGACGAGCGTCGATGGGGATTGTTCTCGAGGAACCAGCCGAGGGGGGTGTGTCAAGGGAAACAGGGAAGCCTTCGTGAGCGAGTTCCTCGAGCGCGGAAAGGCTCAAGAATCTCGTTTATTGCTGCGACTCCTAGTCCTCTGTATTCGATAACTGTCATCTGGTGCTCGAAACAGCGGCGCTTTCGAACTTCCAGGGTGGTCAGGATTGAGCGTGGAGCGCGTCGAATTTCCGGCAATCTTTGTCTACTTTTCAAACTCTGTTGGTTTATTGGATGTGTCTGCAAGACTTGATAAAATGACGGAGAACTTTGACGTTTGAGAGACTCTTTTGAGATAGTTTCTTTGACGCAGCGCAAGGTGGCTGGTGTTTTGGGTTACGATGTCGTGTGACACGTCGCTGGTTAGGGTAGGTTTTTCGAAAAGCTGAGACTAGGATTGAGAGGTAGCGGTAGGTTTGAGAAAGTGTTTTAATGATATAATGATTTGATGAATGGCGAAGACTCTTTAGTTTGGAATAGTCAGTTCATAAAATTAAAAATGAAGCAGTTTGAAATAAATGATAGTACAATACGTGATAATACAAGAATAATAAAACTGATATGCTAATAAATTAACAGACATGTGCAGAAACATTACTGCGAATAAAAGTCCGCAAACGATATTTAGAAGAGGTCAGTGTACCATTAAATAATTCGTTTTTATTGCAGCACAAAATCCACATTGCATTAATTAAGTGACGAATAGGCGAGGTTCATTATTCCTGCTGTTTTGCAACCTACCCCTTATCAATATGTTCGCTATAAAGATTCGCTAATTCGCAGACTCTGTTGATGGAGTTATGCATACTGAATGAAGCGTTGTGTCTAGATAAACAAAAATGAGAAGGAGATCTAAGAGATTTATATAAAAGGGTGACTTTAGAAATTGGAGGAACTGTAGGTTGAAGGGAAATGTGGTAACGTTTAGAGGGTGTAGGTTGTAATTAATTCTCTGGTATGGAATGTGCAGTATCTTGTAATTTACTTTAACCCTCCATAACGTCGTGCGAGTTTCAGGTAATATATGTTATTTGTTTCATAGCTCTATACTTGACTCTTGTAAAATAGAAATCACAAATTGTTTATGAAATTCAAGTGAAATGTATCTGTTAATTTATAAACAATTATAGAAGTTTAATAAGTAAAACAATTTATACACAGAAAATAAGGTTCTATTAAAGAAGCAGTGCCGTTGCAAGTCATAGGTGCATTTGTTAATAGAACTCACTACTGTGTAGAATATTTCCGTATATTTATATAATGATCCATTAAAAATGTGCCCTAACGCATTACTATTTCGTTCAATCTACGCTTTAAAATATTTGTTGCATGAAAAACAGTTGCAACTCTTACGTTATTTAAAACATTAACAAAATTTATAAAAATTACTTAAATTATTTTTAACATAAATTGTACACGCTCCAAGAAAGCGTGCAAAGCATAAAGCAATTAAATTAAATTGTCACTTCAACCCGTCGCTTCAAGATCTATTTATCGTCGCGGTTCTCGCTCTGCGTTTTCTGCACGCTCGAAACGAATGCAACGGAAGTGGAAACATGGATTGAAAGACAGTTGTCAGAATGGTCGCAAACCGCCTGTTAAAGTCCTCGCGAACGTCGAAGCGACGAACGCCTGTCGATAATTGAAAAGATTCAATTCCGAAAATCCACGACTAACTCTGCGCTCCGCTTTTTGATGCTTTATATTCGATATATTCGATATTTGATACTTCCGTTGACGCCTCCTTTATCAATGCAAAGATTCTTTATAAAGATTGAAGGTGACAAGAGTATTCTAATAGAAGCAATTTGATATTCACCTTCAACGGGTAATTGTTATAAACGATTGGAAAAAGAGCAATTCACAGGTTTCACTGTGTCTGAATCTTTATATAATTTATAAGGATGAAGTCTTGATTAAGGAATGTCTTTCTGTTAAATTCATCCCTTTTGCTTCTTGTTAAAAGTACTTGAAGGTACTAAAAAATGATATTACAGTGTTTTATTCAATTATTTAAAAGTGGTGGCAAGTTTTATTTAAATAAAAGGCCTTAAGGCCAGTGCAACAAAGAAATATATCAGACGTGATCTTCAAAAATGAAATGCAGATTATTCTAATCATTATTGTTTAGTGTTCCATATTGCACTGGATTATTATTCTGTTAGTTTTTTTTTAATAACACTACTATCGAGGCATGCTGGTTCCTTTTATCTTCACGAAAGCTTCTGATCAAAGTCCAATTTTATCTTTGTTTTAAATCCCCTAAAAAATTCTTATTCCAATATAATTATCGTTTACAAATAATGACTGAACGATTCTCCACGATTTTCTCATCAAAGTTTTCGTAAATGAGAGTTCCCTAAAGTAAATTTCGAAGTACTAGAACTGGATAAGGAAGTGTTTTGGTTCCTCTAGCTTTCGAGAAGATAGCTTGGGGGGGAACGAGTAGATCCCGGGTAAAGTGGCTCCCTTCGATCAGTCTGCTCGTCCAATCGAGGAGAATCCACGGTCTTCGATGAAATTTCCAGAAACGATGGGCGAATTAAATTTTTCCTCGCATACCAGAAGCGAAACGTCGCTTCAGACCAGAAGCTTCGAGCTCGCCAGTTAATATTAAATCTTTGTAAAATTCCTCGCCCCTTCTATAGCATCATTTTTCTGCTACTCTTAATTTGTACTATCTCTTATTTTATCATTAAAAGAAATCTAAGGGAAAACGAGAAATAACGACATATTATTTCATTTTACGTTTCATTTATCGTAGAATTATTATTCTGTAATGAAGTAATTCAGCAACGAAAGGTGTATGACTGGAAACACCACAAAAGTTGCAAATGTCATTCATTCCACGCTACATTTCAGCGTCCAAAGGATTTAACGCTTCGCGAACTCCGCGTATTTCTAAATTTTAATCAAATTACAGAGATATCATTATTCTGTAACAGACGAGAGCAATTTAATTAAAAGTCGCCGATGGAAGCTCACGGGCAACTCGTTGCTTTCATCTGACATAGAAGAAAAATGTATAATTTCACAGTTGGAAAAAGGGACACTTTCATCGCCGTTCTATTCTACATTTTTAGGAAGTGGAAAAGTTCTGAATTCTCTGCGAGGCAGAATGTTTCATATTCTGTCCCTGATAATGAGATAATTGTTAAGAATATTCTTTAGTTACATTAATGTTGCAGTATATTTCTACGAAATAACAATGATGGTGTTCAGTTTATTGTTGGTTAACGAAAGGTTATACAGTGGTTTGGTGGTTTTAAGTGTAGCGAAACCGCTAACAGATACGCTGTGGTGAATAATGGTTAACCATCGCTTTCATAATACCCGAATTTGAGAATATAAGGGCCAACAGAGATCTATTTAAAACAGTTAACTCTTTTTGTGTCCACATTTTCATTTATCTACAGGCATAGAACCATTGGAAAAATTGTTGGCAAGGAAAATGAGCCAGAATATGCTGCAAATAGTTCCCTGTTATCTTGCCTACACCACTAACAATCACTACGAGTAAATAGATTTCACCACTCGTCCAAGACACAACCAACAACTCCCAAATCCACAATACTCAACTATCCCTTAAAGTCACGTTCCTAAAAAAACCAAAGACCTATTCTACAGTTCTAATTGTTTGTTTCCACGTGTCTGTGGTCCCACTTGGATATTTGTTAACTCATAGCAATCATTTCATTCTAGTTTGTTATCTTGAAAATGGTTTCGAACTGCAATTAAATTATTATTGACAGATGTGGCCTTCCTTGTTTTGAGATACTAGGTTCTATCAAATGTCTTTGCGAATTTTTGTGTTAACTTTATTATACAGAAAAACATACAACGAAATAAGTTTAATTATTAATGTGAGTTCTCTCTTTTTCAACGACTTCCTGCCATCGTTTTACCAACTGGTCGGTGCCGCGTTTGAAAAATTCAATAAAAATTTATTATTGAGATTAAATTAGCGGCCGGACCACTCGCTCCAAATTCGTTTCACTGATTGAATATTGATACCGAACCGTTGCTCCCAGACGATGGCAAACGTTGGAATGGTTTAAATAGAAAACAAATGCATAGAACGTCACAACTGAGTCCTACGAAATACGCCAAAACTTTTGAAATTAACTGTTGATTTTGCTGGTTTAAATGTTTTCGCGGCAACAAATCAATTGCCAAAATTATAGCCAGTCATAAACTGTAACATTACCAGCATTCAACTGTCATTAAACAATTGTAAAGTGAAAAACTGAATATATGTTATCAAGATCGGAACAATTCGATCACATGAAAAGCAACAATAATAATCATATTTATGGATGAAAGTAGAAATATTGCATATATACTGAGAAAAAGCAGTAGCAATTTGATAAAGACAAGCAATAACAAATTATGTTATGCTTTATTCCATTCATATTTGGGCAAATTTTATTTGAAATTAAAATAAGCAATAGCTAGGTATTTGAAATAATATGTCAGTCCGTTATTTTCAATACAATTATTTGTAAATATAGAAATTATCAATTTATTTGAAATTATAGCAATTTCAAATAATGAACTACTTCATCATGTCTTTATTTCAAATTTGGCGAAAAGAATAATCTTCAAGATGATACAACTGAAAGATTTCATTTCCACAAATTTTTATAACAGCTGCTCTGAGCAAAGCTCTCTCTTCAAAAAGTTCATCACTAAGAGATTTTTGTTTCGGACGACTTTACACGCTTGCGAAATAAAATAATCGTTCTACTGTTGCGGAAGATGGAAGGTGAGGGAGATGAGAGGTATTATTTTTCAGGGAAACGTCTCTTATTATCGGATAATCTTTTAATATAGACGGATCAGTTCCCTTATTTTGCAGGAATATCAAGAATCATTTGCCATTTCATCTTCGTCACTTCGAAATTCGAAATCGCCAGTGTCTCGTGATTTCTCAGTAAAGTTAGAAACATCTCTGTGACTATATTTTGCTGTTATGACCGCATTAATAAAAACCGACAATAAACGAAGAAGGTCATGTTTTTCGTTTTCAATTTTCTCTTCCAACAAGTCTTGCAATATCATGCTCGAATACTTTTGAGCCATATCGTAGCTCGTTAGCTCGGATTGAAGCTCGAACGCTGGCTGAGGAACCGTGCACTTAAGCGGGGGCGGAGGAAACCAGCCTTCCTCGAGCCTCAAACGCGATTTCCACGTGTCGGAAGTCAATTAGAAGCGACAGGAAGTTAGCTGGCCAAGGGATAGGAGCGAGGGCCGATTTCGCGGGAGTCGACGTACTTCGAGGCAACTCGACCACTAAGTACGCCACTGCCGTGGATTCAAAGGGCACGACGCTCCCAAGCCAGCGGAATTGATGGCGTCCGAACCGAATGGATAGCCTTTGTCCTCGCGTGCACATTGTTTCTGAAAACTTTTGGACATGTTTCGTGGAATTGTGTCGAGGAGGTGGATGATATCGGCCCCCGTTAGCTGGAGACTCGAGGAGAGGAGAGTTTTAAAAGTGGCACTAGGGAGGATGTTTTATGAGGGTGGGCGATTTCGGGATTCATTGGTGTAGTTAAGGCTTGGGCAGTATTTAAATAAAATATTTTAGAAATTATTATTCAAATAGTATATTATTCTGTTTCTTTCAAATACTCGTTGGTTAGTTGAATTGAACAGGAATATGATTTCCATGTAAATTATTTCCTAATTTGGTTACTAATCAAACGATCTTTTTTTTTTACATTTTCTTTGAATAAGTGCCTGCTAAAATATTCTCGCAAAACATTTCTGAAGCGGCTGCTTTTCGGGTGAAATGTTTGGAACCAGTACAGTCCTTGAGATAAAAGCTATTAGAATCTATCTAAAATAAAAAATCATGTTGAAATGATTTATTTGGTTTGGGCACAAATCAAAGTTACTTTTCCAAAATCATGCCTAAAATAGAAATAATACAACAATTTAAATAATTCACAACTTCAAATCCAATTATTTTTCTTTTTATATTTCAAGTAACTTTTGTCCGTGTCTAATTGGACTGAATGTACGGTTGTAAAATGGAGCTTGTTTATATCTCTAGTTTCTTAAATTCTGCACATGTCGAAAGTTATGCAGAGATATGGCTGCAAACGATTTGAAAAGAAGAAGAAATGAATAGAAATAACGAGAAAGAAGAGCCAGTAGTATTAGCTAGTATATAGTCAGACATTACTTACTAAAAATGTTATAAATGCTACGATTTTGATAAAATCTTACTAGCATATTCTTCGAGGGGCTGAATGTTGGAATTGCAATGGAATATTTAGAGAGACCAATTTCTATGGGTTGAGGGATTCTTTTGTGGGAGACTAACATTTTAATACCAATAGCAACGTGGGTAAAGTATTCCGCGGAGAAAACAGAGAACAATCACGTTATGCTGATTTACATTTTACAGTAAACAGCGACATGATTAATTCTGTTTTAATGAAAAGTTCGGGAATAATTTCTTCGTGCAGGTGGGAGAGAAATAGATTAAAATGCAGCGTGTTCGTTGCAGAAATGGTAAATGTGCCATCGATGTTGCCTCCATTGCAAACGAATCAAATATTTATCGTAGAGCAGGGTAAACAGCGATGCTGTTAACTTAGTTTTAATAAAATGTTATGAGCACGAGAGCCAATCGAACTGAAACAGGAGTCTGTTTTATAAAGAAATTTCAAGTGCACAATCAATGTTTGCGTGCACGCGAGTAACGAGGCCATCGACGGAGAATATTTATCGTATGGAAAATTAAACGAAGACTATTAATTTAATTAAATACAATTTGGGACCCAACCTACATGAAAAAGAAATATTGAAATTCTCGAGTGACCCTCTCGACTGTGTGCACAGCGAAAGGTAATATTCAATTTCAAACGCTGCTGCTAATTGATAACATGTTCGAACGAAGTGTTTCAAGTATTTGTCGGTGCCATTAGTAGATCATCGTTGATGAAACGTTTCGTAATTTATTTCTGCGTCGCACAGACACACGCACACACTTTTGTGCCAATTCTGCGTACTGGAAAAGTCAAATATTGAATCGAGTTTTGGTCTGCTGCTTTTCACCAACTTTTGTTTGCCCCACGCTTCCTCGCAAAATGGAGAAACAGTGATTTAATAAAAGTTCCGACGATACGCCCTCTGCGAAATCAAGTATCGGGAAACGAAACTTTGACGCACGATCCTGTGTAGATATTTCAATGGTGTTTCTAACTCGAAATTATGTGACGGGCCACACTTCTCTGGATACTTTCCAAATATCATTATCGAAGAGTAGGTACATTATTTTATTAAGCAAAAAGTTGAGAATTGCATTTCATGTAATTACCTCTATCTGTTATAAACATTAATTATTCAAACATTTCACAAACCTCTGTTAGAGGTTGATTACAAATTGTATTACTTTAATATAATTTAAATTATAATTTAGGTTGATGTTTCAAATTCCAAATTTTAATAGTTTAATATAATTTAAATTATAATTTAGGTTGATGTTTCAAATTCCAAATTTTAATAGTTTAATATAATTTAAATTATAAATTAGGTTGATGTTTTTTATATAACAAATTGTATTAGTTTAATATGATTTGTAATATGAAACATCAACCTAATTTATAATTCCATTATAGAATATTCTGAGCAACTTCAATGACGTTCGGAATAAATTCATGTTTCGATGATTATTTAATAATGCAATGTTTATGCGATTACAAATGCATCTATTGTAATGTATCTTCACAGTTTAACGTTTAATCAGTCGGGGGGCAATAATCAACGACCAAACGACACATGGTGACGTTATTATTCAGTTATGTTTGATATTCATTACAATTATCAAGCTAATACGTCACGCTACAGATTATTCCAATAACGTTATTAAGTAGCACAGCAGTCGAAATGCAAAATTTTCCACGAACGACTACAAATTTAAAAAGCACTTCAATTCTTAATTATCAGATCTATCAAAGACTCAATTAATTTGTTTAATTCACGTATAATAATGTAAAATGAACGTAACAGGAGCAAATTACTGCAGAGACTCCTTATTTTATATTTGACTGCACGTAATAGTTTATTTATTTTTTATTTATTTATTTGACATATACGGTGCAAGACAATTTAAGGATAAGAGAACAATAGAAAGTACAATATAGTAGAGTCAACACAAAAAAGAGAAAAAGAAAGGAAACAAAACCAAAGACAAACAGAAGCAGGGAGAAAAGAACAAAGCAAAAGATACAAGTCCCGACTACGTACAGATATTTAAAGGCATCCGCCGGTGAAAAAATAGAAAAAATTTGTTTGCATATTTTCATTCAACAACATCTCAAAAATCTTCAGTTAAAATTTTAGAACGAAATTCCTAACGGTACAGATTTTATAGGCAGTTCAAGGGGATCACAATTGTGACGGCCTTAAAAAATAGGTGCTTTTTGAAGATGGAATTTGACTTGGGTATAATTGATAGAAATCTGATTCTTCTTTTAATTAATAATAAATTTCTTGATCTAAAAAGAATCAATTTTTGTTTTAAACGAATAAACGCATGGAAAATAGGGGGCTCGCGGGCAAATCCCGGTCACTAGACGAACGCGTTCGGCATCAAACTTTAAATACGTTTTTTTAAACAATTTTTGACGTACTGTCGCCACGATAAAAAATGCAATTCTTGACCGAATTTAAAAATTCAAACAGGATTCTACTCGTCATTACACTGGCTATTGTGAATTTTCATGCACTCTATTTTTTTTTACAAAACATTATTGTGCGAAAAAACCCATGTTTCGGGGACACTATCGTTTAAACATTTGGCAATCATCGCCCAGTTGTTTCTTAACACTGCCTGAGGGTAGCGCGATAACGACACATGTGTAATTAAGGAATATCTTTGGTTTTTTGGTTTTGGATGATTCTGTCTAAAGTTATCGTGACCCCAGTGCTGGCCAGATTTTTTTACAACGATGAAACACGCAATGCATAAGTAGAATGACCCTTTAAAAGGAAGTGGGTTTCTTGTAGAATAGCCGGGCGAATTAAAATTAATCAAGCTGGCGATAGACTGACTGTCCATCAAGCAGTTAATAATTTTGAATAGGAAAAGTAAGTCCACGACGGCTCTACGGGTCTCTAGAATTTGCATGTTGAGCTTCCGCAATAGGTAATATTCATTCGAAGTAAATCGAACCATCGTACTTAACCATTATTCCATCGATTCCATCGTGCTCGCAGGCGATTCGAGTCCCGCCCGCGGTGCAAATGGACTGGCCCGCGTGTAATTCAGATTTCCTAGTTGTGTAAACGGACTAGACCCGGTGTAAACACATTTGTCCATTATATCCGACGAACAATGTCGTCTGCGAGTTCGATATTCCTGAGGAACGGGCGGGAGGGGTTAACGTTGATGCTCGTGACGACTTAAACGTTTTGCTCCAGCGACGATGCGCTGGCTAATTGTTTGCAACTAGCCTGTATCGATGCATTTAGCCAATACCGCAAAAATAGATGGTGGGGGGCAATTTGTGGCGGGATCTAATTATGCCCTTGGTGTGTGCAGCAGGAAACCGCGAAATAAGAGACTATTAAGCGAAATTGCCCCCTCGATGCAGCACTTCCGTAGATGCGCATGTGTTTCGCGGTGTTCCCGAAGATGTATGACATGTTTTAGAGCTGCTGGTATAAAAGCTGGTCGATGAAGCTCGGAATAAAATAAAGGACTTTTGATGAACACGGGACTGAAATTAATTATTTTTAGATGAACCAGTGTTTTTCGTTTAAGTTTATTACGTTGGTATCGTCACATTAATGTTATTTAAATATTTTAAGATATTTTTATGATGGCAGACTTCGATTGAAATTATTGTAATTGTATTATAATGTTACAGGTACAAAGGGTGGCTGTATTACGAAAATACAGTTTACCCATTAAGAGTTCTTCTTCACGTTCATATTTCACTCAGCAGAATTCAAATTTCTTACCGCGTTATGCAAGCACAATACCACGCGCCGAATGCAGGTGTATCTGCCGTGAAACTATTAATTTATTGCCCCGGCACGGTTGCATTTAATCTATTGAAATTTTCATAATTAACGTGGCGACGATACCGTAATTACTATGATTAATTACAATTAACACAGCCCTGTCGAATCTAAACAAGCGTGGCTATTAATTCAAACACAAAACACACCCAGTGAAACTGTCAAAGTTTTAACACCCCTCAACTAAAATATCTAAAATATATTGTGCCATTGAATATGTATTCTGTTTCAAAGAATATTAAAAAAATTATTATTCCAAAGCTACGAAGAAATGTAACAAACCAATTACCCAAATTAAGGGGACAAGGGACAATTTTATTGTTCCATTCAACAGTGGTTGATATCTTTACCAATTAATCAAATGGAGTATAAAAATCTCTATGGCAATAATATTCCAAGTGTGCTACTCTAAATTAAATGGAGACCTATTTTGCATGAAACTAATACTACTCATTCCATAGACATTTCCATAATCCTCGAAATAATACAATGTGCCTAATCAAAATCACGAAATCTGGTTGATTATGAACCAATGGAGCACTAACTTTAATCGCGAAATGCCACCAGAGGAATCGTCCAATCGTTCGAATAAAACACTCGGCAGATAGGGAAAGGTGTGCCCTTGAAGATGCATTTTGTTTCAAATCGATATCTTTATTGGTTCCCGAGATACGAAGCCTCAAAGTTCATAAGACGTAAAGCCAGGAAGTCCAGTGACTCACTTCCGACCCGGAAGTAGTAAACAACAACAAACAAAAAACGCTGGGTCATCGTCTGTCACTGACCACAGACACACGTGACCGGCCAAAGTAGGTCAGTGTGTCGCGAACGAGAACGACAGAGAGAGGCCGTAGCGGGCGAGTGAGACACAGACAGCAAAGTATTAAATATGACGCTTCGCTTTAAACTGCGATAATTCCGGAACGAAAAGTCGAATCGACGTGAAACAAAATTCATTTTAAAGGGGAGGATTGCCTTCTTCTCATCGCATTATCGTCGACGCGGCGACTCTGCGTGCAATCGTGTTATAGTCCGCTATTATGAAGCTACTGTTCATCGTTTTAATTCGTTTTTGGCATCAATGGCGATCGGTGGTATTGTTTATAAGTGAATAAAAATGTGGATAACCGTGCTGTTATTAGTACTCGGTGAAAGGGAAATTCGAGGGGGATGATGGAGAAATTATTGAATTTCGTGTGTTAAAGTATTCTTGAATATGTTTAAGCGTTGAATTAGTGGGGGAAATACAGTGTGTATTTATTTTTAAGCAAGATAAATGTAAAAGGACATTTTGGAAGCAAATGTGATAGGAGCGTTACAATAATTGCTTTCTGTAACTGGATTATTCGGTGCATTCCGATTTAAACGGTTTGCCTGGCTCGCAATCATGTCTGTTAATCGAGATTCAATTGTAGTTACGTGGAATTACATCGATGTTACATTCACGGGACGATAATTGACAGGATTGGTGACGTATAAAATCTGTTGGGCTGTCAATTGTCCATCGATCAATAACTGTAATACTCTGGAAGTGTTTCTCATTCTTTTGCAAATGCGTGAATTAACTTCCCCTACGTGCAACTTACACATCTTTGCACGTATTGAAAAAGTGCTATATTTGTTTAAAAACCGTTTGCAAGAAGCCGAAGTAAAAATGGACCTAATGGAACTTTAATTAATCCGTTTATTTGAATCCTACTTAGTTTCCAACACGTCTAAAATATACATATGTGTTTCCATGTCTCATAATCATTTTGCATTATCTAATTATCTAACATTTGCGATGGAACATTGGTTTTGAGCTACTCATATTGAAAATTAGGTTAAAAAATATTACGTAGGACGCTCCCCTTTGTAAGAAAATGTAAGAAATTCGCGACGCCTTCTCCCTCAAAAAACGCTACGTAATTTAAGCACGGCACCTTAAAGATGGAGAAAAAGAAAGTTCCAGTGATTTTATTCTACGAGTTCGAAATGGCTCTTAAAACAGCGCAAACTGTTCACAATATCATCCAAACGTTTGGCCAAGGTAAGGTCAACGAACGTACAGATTTTTCTTTGCGACAAAGAAGGAAAAATTCAAAGGGTTTCTAATGACGGTTAATTGAAATAAAAGTGCTAAGACAACATTTACTTACGTGCTCTAAATACTAATATCGTCAAGCAGCTCTCGCATGCTGTGGGTTACCAGATTTGTCGTTCAAAAGATTTTACTTGTGTTACAATTTACCCCGCGTTACAACCTACTCCGGTCTCCCTTACTACTCTCTTCAAACTGTAAAACGAATTCCTCGAGCATCTATTGTACGAAAGGTATTATTTTCAAACAAACTGCACCTTGAAGTAGGCAATTAAAGCTACCCAAGTCACATTGTCTGAAAGTACCACCTGTTACACGTCAATAGATGCTAGAGGAATTTGTTTTTAAATCTAGTTCCCTGGTGAAAGTCACCCCATTTGACGGTACCAATTCAGATATGTTAATTAACCAAGAACAACATTAGCAACTGATTGTTCAGTCTTCCATGGAACGATGCCACTAAACATATCCAGGCTAAAGAACACAGAGCGTGCATGCACTGTGACGCAAAAACTTATTGTGCGTGGAAACAATAGCATCGGCTGAAATCTGTTCCATTCACGGACGCAAATAAAAGCTAAAGAAGCGGCTGGGATCGGAACCCAATAGTTCGCTAACCTCACGGCGAGCCCCGTGCGCGATACAGAAAACTCGACGACTCGCGAACACGGCCCCCCCAGGAAAGACTCTGTTCCGTTACGTAACATGCATACGCGATAAAGCACCCTTTGTGCACCGTGAATGGGGGCACTCCCACGAAACAGCGGGAATCGCGCAGTTCGAAAGGCTGTAAACCGATCGGCGAAATACGATGATTCCAGCGGAAAATGGAAATGGGGCGTCGAGATTGAATGCGAGGGGACTGCGTAACGTTTCATCGGATTACGCATATGTTGCAACGCCTGTGGACTCGGAATTAATTGCTTAATCGGTACGAAGTGTGCGACAATTCAATTCAAATCGTTGCACGAGTGTTTCTGTTTCGTTCTCCTTCGATAAATAACCTTTTCCCATGCACAAACTATTGGAGGAACAACAGGAGTAAAGCTGGATTTACATTAGTCCAGTCGCTGGATCAAGCGAGCGGTTTACCTGGAAATTGGACGATGTCTACATTATTCCAGTCTTTTTTGCACCTTTTGAAGTGGTAGACTGTTAGTGGCACACATTAGGATGGCCCTTATTTATACATATGTGTCTGAATTTTTTTTTGTTCGTATTTCTTCGCTCTCACGCCCTAGAATGGTTCCATTTCATAAAAGAATAGTCTCTGAAAAAGTTTATTGCAATCGGATAACAGGAAAGGATTACGACCAGGCCTTAAAGTTTAGAACTCATCATTGTTTTGTATTTAAAGAATTTCTCAAAAATGGTAAGCCCGATCAAAATTTTGTTTTTGAACAACCATTTTTTAGATACCAGCGTCCACCTATGTACTAATCGCACCATTCGCTGTAGGATTCAGAAATCGATCACGCGTAAAAACAAATTGTGTCCCACGTAACAACTGAAGTTTTTACGAGACAATCGCGCCACGTGACATTAATTTTGATCTAGAATAGAGAATTTTCAATTCAGAGGGGCTTGATACACGTCGATGCTTCAGATCTATGAGATCAACACAAATATGACAGCTTTTTCTCGAGAAAAGTCTGGAATATTGAATAAACGATGAAGCTTCCCTTCAGGAAAAGCCCTTCAGAAGAATAGACTCGGAAGGGCGCTACCCCGTAACGATAAATTCCAGAGTTAAATCAGAATATAGGGAAGAGGGAGAGCACTAAACCCTTTCTAGAAGCAAAGTGTAATCGAGTGTGAAAACACTTCTATTTTAAGTACAGCAAAGAATATTTCACTCTACTACAAGAACACCACGAGACTAAATTGCACGATGCCCGTAGTGAACCGGCCCCGACTTAAAAAATTTAAATATATGCCTGCATAAGACACGCTGCTAACACCGCAGGCTACAGAGGTTTCATTTTCCACCGAGGATAATCATCGTAGACGAACGCCAGCGAATATTCTCAGGGAAATTATGTGCCTGGGAAAGCACACACGTGACCCAGTTACTTCCAAGAGGAAAAAAGGACAATGTCGCGCATCTAGTGTCTGAAGCTGATCACAAAGAAGAACCATGCTCGCTGGGGGCACGTTCTCGCGAAAGATCGCGCATTTGTTCAACGTGACTGATCACTGGGCTCGAGGCACTTGGCAGGAGAGGAATTAAGGACAATGGAACACTTGCTCGATTAACTAGCCGAAACCTTGATAATCACAAGCTGCTGTGTACCAAAAAAAAATATAGTAAGAACCACCGTTCAATTTCTCGCATCTCAGGAATAATATTTCTTTTCCCTTCCCCGGTACCAAGATACTTTTCCAAACACACCCTTCCTTGCTTCGAAGTGGAACGAAAGTGTGTGCTTACGTTACTCCACGAAAGTCCCCCGTATTTCTCAGAACTCGCACGAATATTCTACAGAATCATCTGTCTTTCAACAGCTGGGGATGAACAGATTCTTTGTCATATGTGCCTTGCCCCCGTTGGAAAAAAGGGAAACAGTAAACGTGGGGTGTCAGAAAATTTGTCAAGTGTCGGGTGAAAGTTCTACCTTCACCACGAAGTAGTCTCAAGTCAATCAAAAGGGACGGGGGTTTACTGGTGGGACCTTTTTTTATGTCGTTGCCCCTTCGGAGTATTATAGACGTTTCCTTGCCAGCGACAAGTTCCACGACAGCATTAAATTATTCCAGGTCCTTGTATTGTCAGAGGTAATCAAGGGAAGTGGTCCTCGAAGGTGCACCTCCTAGGTGACACGCAATCGTTTTGAACTCGAGGTCGATATTGGTGGAATGTGTTATTTGCTGAGTTTACTTTTCAGGCTCAGGAAGGGAAATATAGTTATGCTGCTTGATATTCAGAAGCCATATTTTGAATTTGTTGCTTTGTTTGATGAAGAGGTGCTAGGATATTGAATTTGTTGTACTGTGATAAGATCAATTTATTTATACTAGTTTGCAAAGGCGTAAATAATTCTTTGGTAATTGTATTAGGATTCTGTGTAATAGGTTTTAAAAAATATAACGTCAACTTATGGAAAATGCTAATGCTGAATATTTTGTGTTGCTCAAAAATTACGGTACAGCTTCATTTTTCATGTAAAAAAGTTGCTTCTTATGGAGGAACAAATTGTTCAGCTTCTTGCAATATAAGTAATCTAATATTCCTCTTTGTTCCACGTTGCAGTAAAGTCAGAAGTAGTGTAGTGTCTGAATAGTGAAGTCAATGATTATAGTTTCGTAGTGTTATGATTATTATTTTGTCAAAGAACTGTCTAAAAATTTATTATATCGCTTCCGGCAATTTACTCCCATCTGCTGCACAGAAATCCGCCGCGTAAAGTACTTTCCAAGCGTTCGATAAAATTGAGAGGTTGTGTCTATTCGACTTTCTCTCTGACAGAAAGATATACGTAACACGTGCCCTCGCAAAAATACATACAAGCATACAGTTACCGTGGCAGGTGCTCGATAAAATGGAAGAGAAACGCGCCTGTGGTTTCACACTATATAAATTTTATAAAAACATATCTGGACCAAGTGCATGAACTATATGAAACCGAATCAGGATCCAATCGACTCTTTGCAACAGCTTTCACCAACACAATTGCACAATGTCACAAAAACAGGCATACAGTGCTAAATATTTTAGGGGAGGCGCGACCTTTGCACCTCTATATCTCTTACAATTTCACGAATTTCGCTGCAGTACACTGCGGATACAGTTTTGGGATCAAAAACTAAGACAATGCAAAAAAAAAAATTTGTTTGACCCATCAAACGGAATTACCTTCCTCAATAATTACTTTATATTAGGGAAAAAATATTTTTGTCCAAATATGAAATGAATATTTCCTGTATATCTGGAAAGAAATATTTTTTTGGTATTAAATAAATATTTATTTTATATTTGGACAAAAATAATTTCTCCCATCCACCAAAAATATTTCCCATCAAATAAGAATACCTCTTTAAATAAATATTTGCTTCATATTTAGAAAAAATATTTTTCATAATATAAAATGAATATTTGCTGTATATTCGGAAAAAAATATCTGCTGCTTAATCTAAAATAAATATTGCAGCACGCAGCATCTTCTACGAGAAGAGAATAATGTAACGAAAAAGGAAAAGCAGCATAGAAAATGAATTAGCTAAGAACAGATCTCTGCCATGACAAAAAGAAAATGTTCTCAAAATTACATTCTTCTTTTCACAAAGATTCTGTCCATAAGCTGGTGACCCAAGTCCTCGACCCACGAGCACAAAGCACAAAGTACAAGCTACAGCTTGAAAATTTCAACCCAAAAGGCCTACAGGGGGGAAAGAAAAACATAATAACCAGCGCTAGATCCCTGTCTCTCTTCGAACGAGCTTTTCGGTATACACCAGGGAAACATCCCGAGGGAGGACTCACCCTAAAACCATTAAGGGGATGCTGGGTCAGCCACGTGCATCACGTTAAGGGTGAGCCTCCGAAAGGCACCAACAAAATACTCGATTTCGTACGGGACAAGGCTATAGACTCAAGATAAAAGCTCGTGCCCCGTCGTGCTTCCTTAATCGCGCTTTTCGAAAATTTCAAAGACACTTGACTCATTCTCAGGTTATTCTCCCCGGCAGGGATCCACTGGACAGGCGGTGGGAATGTCCTTGAACTTTTGGCCTTCTGTATTCAGACTGTTCCCGGACTTTCCTCAATATTTTGCGAGGGCATGTTTCATCTTTAAAGCTAGTGGAAGCTGTGCTTGGAAGATTTAACCTCGTAAAAAAAGAAAGGGAAGAATATTGCGACGGAAAATTTGCGTGTTCGCGTTGAAAGAAGTACTTGGTAACTTGAATATTGTGTTTATGGAGGCTTCTTTGAGACAAACTTCTTGATTATTGGAAAGCTTCTCGCATACTTTATGCACTTTAAATTGTGCCGTGTATATCTTAAGCGGTTAGACTACTGTGACGGCTCGAAAAAGTAGGTAATCTTTGGATGCAAATTGTAGAAAAACTAATAATCCGATTAAATTGTGTTTGACGCTTAATTTAAGTATATTGTAAAACATTAAAATCAATTATAAAAGTTAAGAAAATATAAACAGATATGTTACGTTGGCTCCGAATTGAAGGTCTTTTTTTACGAAGGGTAAACGGTGTACCTCCGAACTCAATTTTGAATTATCTGAAACAGAAAAACGAAATTTGTCTATTAAGTATAATGTAATGCCTAACCATCGGCGGGCCCGTTTTTTAATATTTTGAAAATCTTAAAGAATGACAATTTTTGCGAAGAATTACTTATAGAATTACCCAGACCTACTTTTTCGGACCGTCACAGTAGTCTAACCCCATAAAGGATCATTCTACTTTGATCGGCCGAAAAATGAAGCTATTTGTAAAGATTTTTTTCTCAGTAAATACAACATATAATGCAATAAATCTTTTTGGTATTTTTTAAGCTAATATTATGTTACACAAATTAAAAAGAATTTTTGCAGTTTGTTTTAATTGTATGTATTTTTTTGTAGGTGCCATATTGACACTGTAAAAAAACAATGAAAACAAATTGCATCAATTCTTTTCATTTTTTTGTTTGTATTATATAAGAGTAGCTTAATAAATACCAAAAAGATTTATTTCATTATATGTTGCAGTTACTGAGAAAAATATCTTTAAAAATAGCTTACTTGTTCGGCTATTCAAATTAGAATGACCCCTTAAATATTTCATTATGTATCTTCATATAGCACACGATTATTAGCACTAATAAACTGACTTCCGTCTTCATTACTTCAGAATTTCCTACACTTGGAAATAACTTTATGAACCCTCCAGATAATTACTCAACTATACTTTAGCATTCATTCCACAGAGACTTCAAACTTTCCACCCACATTTCGGCGCGTTACAAATTATACGATTATCGACAACGATACGTTCACGCCAGGATAATTTCCTCAGAAATTCCTCCAACTTTGAAATCGCGTTTCACCCACAGTCTGCGCGACCCAAGGTTAATGCTACCTAATTACTCACGCGTCGCGCTACTTTTCCAGCTCGCGGGGACACCGAGCAGCCTCTGGTGACCCAAAGGATCAGCTTTGCGCGTTATGCAAACGAGGCTGGCGAAAATCAGAATTCTATTCGCCACTTGATCTCATCCTGCGCGCAATTTCCTCGAGCACCACATTCGTCCTTGGAACTGCAGCCACGAAGTTGCAGACCTCCTCCCATGTTTTCATATCGCCACGCGAACCGATATGCCTTCCCCACTTGGCGCAGGAAATTGCATTTCGCCGAGAGGCGAGCAACGACAATGCCGCGGAAATGTAAGCGTACGTTTCTGTTACATTGTTCCTCGTCGCCGTGTTTTACCAAGGACCAAACGCGAACAAGGATGCGCGCGGTGTACAAAGTGCCCAAGGTCCGGCGGAGGCTTGGAAAACTCGTAGAAAATCACTAGGAAACTCAATCTCCCATGGTGGGCGCATTGTGTCGAATCCCCTTTTGTCCAGGATTACAATCGTTCGAAAGGGCTGTCTTGTTCGGGAACAATGTCCTCATTGTTTCGGTGCACGTGCTTCACTCTCGTTTCGAAGGGCTCTTCGTTAATGAAGTTCGCCATTTTGTTTCGCGACGGGCAGCGTAACGGGGTTCGTTCGCCTAGGAATGCATCTGATTGATCGAGTGGCTGAATGGGAAATGTGCTACGCAGTAACGAGATGGCTTGTGTAATCAATAGATAGGGATCTTGTGCTTTCTGTATAAAGTAGGGAAAGTGCAGTTGGAATTCATCAGATTATTTCTAGGTTTCGTTTTAATATGATCCTGCCCCATGACTTTTTACAGTGACATACAATCGTAATTGTAAAGTAAGAAAATAAATATTTTGTAGTTTTTAGTGTATTTTTAACCAAATTTAATAAAATCGTTTAAGTTGAATTGTTTTATATATTCTTTTTATTATGTACCTTTTAGTGTTTAAGTTTTACAACTGATAAAACCTAAAAGATTGGACTAGGTATTTGTACGTGACGTATAATTTCTAGATAAATTGTGTATTTACGGAAATCGCGATGCTACTAGGCAACGTATCGACTTTTCCTTGTTTCCGAGAAGACCGAGGGGGGCCGATTTCAAGTCGATTGGATTTGTGGTTATGGGTTAAAACGGTAGGGGCTACATGTTTTTTTAATCCCACGGGGGTAAGTTACTGTTTTTTAAATTTTGTATTGTCATCACAACTACGTATGCCTGCAAGTTTCAAATCTGATAGATTTCTGGAGGTGGGATACAATTGAGTAACCAATTTAAACCAAGCAAGCAAACAAACAAACGGTCGGAAGAGTGAAGCTAAATAAAATCGTTTAATAAAATCAAACCAACAAACAAACGGACAGAGGATTGAAGCTAAATAAATTCGTCTAATAAAAACAGGCAACCTTTTGTGAGGATTTCCCTAACAAACCTTATCTATGTACACATTGTTTCAACAAAATACACCGTAACATTCAATTACAACAGAAAATTCTTCAAACAGAATATTTTACTTGTTTTACAATCAGCATACTTTCGTTTATGTTTAATTATATCCCACAATATCATTACATAATTCTTCTATTTTCACCTTTAAAACAAACCCATTTCTTTACCAAAATTATCTATTTTATACTTCGGACATTCATCCCCATAATACCAACATACCTTTCCAACTCACTAAAACCATGAAATAAATAATTCTAACGCGTTCACGAAACTCGACAATCGTTCTCGGTACACGTGGACTGAATGGAAAGTTGCAGGGGAAAGGAGCGGCGAAGAACGTGTTGAAGCAGGAAAAGTGTTCCGTGGAATGTCTTGAACAGTTTAGAAACGTGCTCACGAGTCTACCTTCGCGATCCAACGGACGGCGCGTCCGCGGAAGCGTGAGTGACGCGGCGACCGCACGTATTATCGCCATTATCTCGATTGATGTCCGATCGGCTGATCAACGGTGAAGCTCACATAATAATATAGTCCGCGTTATTGGTACACCGTACACACCACGGGCATGTATACATAATGACGGGCTGTGCATTAGTAGTACGAGTCGCCGTAAGCCACTGTATTTACCTTCATTGACACTTGCATTAGGTAGACGCGTCTCTCTTTACCAGGCCTCCGGTAACCAACTTCCGAGTAAATTTACTCGTGCTACGCTGATACAGCGCTATCAAACAGTGTAGCTGGGTTATGTTTCCCGTTTGCTGCAACGAAGGGGGTGGTTTCGTCTTTGTTTTTTTGTGGGTTGGGAAGCAGGGTTGATTTTTGGTTCGACGAGAGTGGAAGGTATTTAGTATGCATTTGGTTCAGGCTTCAGTATTATTCGATTAATAATAATAGGAATAATTTTTTATTGTGTCAGTAGACATTTTAATGTAATTTATTGTATTGAATGTAAGATATTATCGCATTATGTAATGAAGTAATTTAAATGATGAATTGTTTAAAATATTGTCTCATTTTCTATACGAAATAATTTTTGCCCAAGTCTGATTGGATTGGAAGTATGATTGTGAAGTGGAGTTGTTTTGGGAGTCTGTTTATAATTTTACTGGGAGAGACTAATAATGGAGATAATTAAATACTATATATGTTATTTAAGGCTCTGATGTTTTAAATTACACACATGTCGAATGTTATGGGTAGATATGACTGCATATAACTTCGGGGAGAATTAATTAATGCAGAGAGAATGAACAGGTATAATAAGAAGGGAGAATGCAGAGCGCCAGTAGTAGTAGCTTATACATAGTCAGACGTTACTTATACGGAATTTCATAATGTGCTCTTGGTGCAAAAATAATTCTGCTGTAATTTTCTATTCCGTTTCTGTTGTAAAGGGGCATAGCCTCAAGGAACAACAATAATAAAAATAATCTTCCTAATTTAATTATTACAATTAGTCACTTCTGTTACTTTAAGTAGAGTAGATCTATAATTGAAACGACAAGTTCTATCAGACGAGAAATTCTTCTTTTAGTTTTTTTAGGGTACATTTATCCCCCAAAATTTCAAATAAATAATATCTTATATATAGAATTAAACTGGGCAAGCAGACCATGAAATATTCAAAATTAACTTCAGCAATGGAATCATTTCTCTCGAATATACCACAAAGAAGAAATACATCTAAAGGTCCCCCAGGTTCCCTTATTGCAAACGATTTAGGATCAGCAAATCTAGCCCTGGAACTGCCCTTTGATCGTGCAAAACGACCGTACGTGTGCTTAGTCGACAGAACGCCACTAAGCCACACCAAATTTATATCAAATAGCAGTGGTAGCATTAATCACAAGGGCAACGACGACAGAAACCCCGTGATTTAAACGGTCCATCAGCCCAGCGATTCCCCTTCCCCTTTAGAAAGCACCGTGCTCGATTAATTTCTATTTCATTCCACACACCCAGCTCACTATTTCACAATGAACACCAGCCGCCATTTTCTCCGATTCTGAAATTTTTCCAAATATTTAAAATTACATTCATAGCTCGTTAAACTAACCATCGCAATTTTGTATCAAATCTTGTAATCACTATAGCCTTCAAAATTATATCCCAAAGTTTCTGAGAAATCCAGTGACAAGCTCTAGTTATTAATTTGAGTAAATTACATGTCGCCTAAATTGCACCTGAACCGTTTCAGAGTATTAGCTAGACTTTTAACAAACTTAAGGAACTCGCATGGACAGACACTATCAAGCGCAAGCGTATCTTCCGTTAATTATTTTAATTGAATCGGTGTAGCAACACGACGCAACGCTCGTAATTGAGACGGGAAGTAAAGCAGCGGAATGCTCGATCTGGCAAGTTGCTTAACGTTACTAACAACTTGCTAATGACTCTCTCGATACGAGTTTCACTTAATCGCTGGATCCAGCGATCGATGGAAGTTGCAATGCTCGAGGAGACAGCGTTCGGAGCGAATGGACCGCTGCCTTGATTAATTGCCTTCGAAATAGAGACGTCATACCTAATTTCTTGTGCTTAGATCATTACGAAGAAAATATAAAACCACCATATTTAATACATAAAATCCACCACAAAATAAGTTTGGAACAAAACGCAAAGATACGAAACTAACGAGAAATACAAATATTGTTTACAACGATAAAAAATACATATATGAAATGCATTTAATATTAAATTGGTCTATTTTAAAGTAAAAATACCAAAAATAATTAAGAGTTTCGTTTATTGTGTAATAAAAAATATAAAAAATTTAATTCAATAAATCTTAATACTGAATTTGATTCTGATAACACTTGTGCCATTTGAGTCCAATTTCTTCTTATCATTTACACATTTTTTATTACAGAAAATTTCATAGTTTCTTCTTATAAATTGCACTTCATTCTCACAATCTTGTAGCTAATGATACACAGTTCGCTGCACACGTTTTCTCAGTTTACAAGAGCTGCGAGTCTCTTTTCATTGGACCAACCCTTCTCACTGTTACAGAGCTAAATGAATCTACTTTTTCGAGGATTTCCGCGATATGCTCATTTTTCTACTTGCTTTATGTTTCCTTTGGTACTACCCATTCCCCTTTTCAACGCGGTATTACTTCTTCAGCTTTCCGCCAGCTGTATTTAAATTAACCTTAATTACGCCTGAGCTTAAATTTCACGTCACATTCTGTGTCACTGTAACTTCACATGCCATGGAGAACACACAGAATACAGGAAAATAAGTACTTTTCCAATTTTCCAGGTAAAAGGTTTGAAACAGCAACAGCGGATCCGTCAAAGTGCGTTCGGTAACGTTCAACGAGCTGTGAAACTGAATTACACGAAATTGTGTTGCGGCTCTTCTCCGCCGTTATTAGTTTTCGTGGAAATTTTAAGTGGAATATGAAGTCTCTGGTTGCTGGTTTTTGTTTCACAACCAATGGAGCTTATCTAATATCATCTCTATTTTCTTCGTATCCTCAACTAACATCCCCCAAATCAAAATAAAATACATAGACACGAGTCTGCTGGGGGAGGAATTTACAAAGCAAAATAGATGATAAACCTGTTTAACTTAATCAATGTAGAAATGGAAATCAAATTAATTTAAGTAAGTAATTTCCATTTAATTACAAAATTAATTCGCTTTCCATTTCAATATCTGTTTCCAGTTTTAGAAATTTATTATGCATTTTATTTTACAAAAATTCTTTCAAAATTCCTACAAATGCCACGTCCTTCACGCCTTCGAAATTACGAGCTCGGGGCCTAGACATACGAACTCGTAATCTACCGCGAAAGTTCCAGCAAGCTCCGTTTCACTGGGAGCAAAGTGAATCGAGTCGAAGTAATTTCCAAAATTACGCGGAACCGAATCCACAATAACAACGACATTATACTCGACGTATACGGTTAAAGGCTTTCATTAGAAGTTCCTTAATCGCATTTCGTCTGGAACGTACCTACTCCTTATTCGATGCATTTGTACTCGCGCACACGTATTCAAAAGCGAATCCGGCGCATTAAAACCGCTTCGACGCCTAGAACGCTCGAGCACGGATAATGGTGGAGTTTCCTGGACTACGAGCCACGAAATTGAACCAAAACTCGATCAGGCTTTCTGGTCGCGCCACGTAGCAAATACTCGCGAGAAAACGCGACGCTTTGCAGAATACGCGATTCTGAGTTTCGAAAAAACTTCACCGAATCACGTGGAAAACTCATTACCCACCGCACTTGGGCTTCATCATTAATGGAAATTTCTCGGGTGGAAAAAATTCGCTTCTGAACGTACCTTCGTGGTAGGGGGAAATTTAAATCACATTGGGAGAAATAATGGACCGTCTAGGACTTGATGAAAATTGATTTTAATTGCCAACTGACACGAATTAAAAAAAATTGAAATTTCTTATAAGAATTGATAAATAAAGTTTGCAATCCTTTAAAATAAGTTTGAGACAAGATAAATAATCATGAAACTGGTATCAAAATGAAGAGAATTTATTTTCCTTAAAAATTACAAGTTTATTTTTCAACATAGTCACCATTTAGTGCTACACATTCTTATAAAAGTTCTATACACTTTTTCAGTCCGTCTATGAAGAAAGTTCCTTCTTTGCTTTTGATTAAATTGCGCACAATAACTATGTTAAAAAATAAATTTGTAATTTTGAAGAGAAATAAATGTACTTCATTTTGATAACAATTTCATTTCTTATCTGGTCTCAAATTTATTTTAGAGGATTGGGGACCTTACTTAACAATCAAACCTCGAATAAGAATCGTGGAAATGTTTGTTGTTATTAGAATCTTCATTATTTTGAAAATGTCTTGTTTGTGAAAATTTATATATCACTATAAAACTGTAAGTATTTGTAGTCTGTGATTATAGTAAATTATGTAAGCTACTGTAAGGAAGATAGAAAGTTAAAATCCGAGTTTCAGGCAGAATTAGTTAAGTCTGTTAAGTATATTGCGACGCAAGAAATTTTGTAATATTGAAATATTTACGCGTCAACAACGACGGTAGCACCGTACAGGGAATTTCCATCGCCTGTGGGGAAAGAAGAGAGGGTAAACAGTGGGAGCTTCGGGTTCAGTAGAAATTTGGTAGTCAGATTCGGTAGCCGGTAAATGACGCTGAAAACGGGCGCTAAGTGATAATTCGAGCATGGAGAAAGAGCTTCATCCGCGATGGGAAGCGTCCTCATCGATTCTGTTTCCTGGCGACTTGATAAAAGCAAGAGTAAATTTTTAGTTTGGTTATAAAATTAATTTGGTTTCTACTGCCACATCGAACGAGTGGAGAAGAGCCAAAAAATAAAGAAAGTTCAGTTGGTTAAAGGGTAAATTCGTTCACAACAGGTTCGATCAGAACAGATTAATTCTTAAACTAAAAATTTGACTATCAAATTTTTTGGAGCATAGGAATGCAATCACGAAACTTTGTATATTGCCTCGGGAAAATAGAAACGTAGTCGTAGGTGTCAACAGATGATAAAGCTTTTCGCAACATTGTGTGGGGGAATATTAGCAAACAAAGGACAACGTAAATACAAGGAACAGGATTCAATTTCAAGAATGATCGATGAGGTAACGAACTTCTACACGTGCTACGTCAACGGTACGTTGAAGAATGTACAGTTTTTGCAGTGGGTGACGATTTATTACACCGATATGCAGAATTTATCGGGTCAGTTTGGAAGCTCGACGGTTAAGTTCGTAGGTGATATTTTTCTTGTCGTTTTACCGATATGGGCGAGGAGAAAAGATTCGTTTGATTAAGTATCAATTGAAATTTGAATTTGTTAACGAGATGGGGGATGAAAAATTATCTTCAGTGAAATTGATGACTGAAATATATTGTTTCAATTACAGACTAAAATTTTAAATATTCTGGAAAGTACAGAGAAGGAAAAATTTTCTTGAGATAATTAGAAGATTAATGGAAGATTAAGTTTTTATTTTTTGGGGGGGATTTAATGGAATACGAAGGAAATAATATAAATATAATCCTTCTATTTTAAGTTTCAAATGGTCTTTAAAATATTCGTGCTTGTACTTGAGAATTGTGTTCTCAATATTGCAAGTAAAAAATGGGAAACAAACTGGAGGATACAAATTCGAAAACTGGTAACTATAATTATCTATAAAAAATAGCCATGCACCAAAGATATTGAATTTCTGCACTCAAATATCAAACTTTAAAGTATAATCGATTTTGTACTGTCAAAATGTAGGAGGATGGTGAATCACTGGGTTAAAAGTTGGGGATACGTTTATTAAAGAGTAGTAAGTAAAGAATAAAAGAATAGAATCACGTTTCATTTTTTTCTTACGGACAACTGCATGTAGAAAAATTGAAACGTGCTACTTTTGTAACGCGCGTCGATAAGTGAATGGTGTTCGCGTTAATGCTCGCGCTGGCGACTCACGACGATACCTGAGTCGGGTGACACGTCGCCCTCTTTTCAGAAATGTGGCAACGCACGGCAAAATCGAGCGTCGATTGTCAATCGTTGCCGTTTCGGTCGCTGGCAAAAATAATATCTTGCCGCGCATTATTAGGCCTGCTTTTCCCTGAACGCGCGCGCCCGCGTAAGTATTGGACTTCGCGGCCATACAAAAATGACAAAACTAGCATTACATGTGTGAAAACACAATCAAAACTTCTATCCTCGAACTCACAAAAATTTCATTTCAAAGTGCTGAGTTCACCCTAACAGAAAGTTTATTTCGAGCGCACCACATTCCACAAATTTTCAAATTCTGAAAGCTGCAAAAGAGTCTGGAATTTCTCCGAACTCTCTTCTCGAGCCCAGAAAAAAAAATGTCGCGTATTTCGTATTTGCTTCCTGGAAGCGTGAAGCATATTTTCAACGGTGGCGCGACGAGTTACCCGCGTGCGTCGATGGATCGAAATACGATTTCGACGGCGTCCGTGGTCGTCGACCGGCCTCAAACGAAAAGTGGAAAATAACGGGAAACGTTGCGACGTTTTCGTAGAATGAAATTGTTGATCGGGCAAAACGCGCAAAGTTGAAACGAGTGCCGACAAATACCTTTGGTATGTTGCTTCCAGCTTTCCCAAACTCCCTTTTGAACCGGATAAAATTCTTATTGATGGAAATTCGATGGAAACGAGAATGAATAAGGAAACGAACTGGATGTAAATGCAGCTCTTTTCACGGTGGAAAACAGAAAAAAATGATTAGGAGAATTTTTATCAGAAATTTTTACGAAATTGAATGGAAAAGTTTCGACCCTATTTTTAGCGCTCAATATGTTTCAAAATAATTCCGATATTATTCAGAAATTGAACTTGCAGGCTTAGGTTTTCCAAAGATTTTCCCAAATTTGAATATATTTCACCCGCCCACTGCTTTAACTACAATTTGACTAAATTGACCTAAATAGAGTGTGCACTTAAAAACTCGGAAGAGAAGTTAATTACTGCACAGGTCACAAGCGCAATTAATTTTATGTTTCGCCATCCATTCCGTCCCTTGTTATCTCTGGTCTTGATAATTACTTTGTCAGAGGCACCAAAAAGTGCAATGAAAGCAGCAACTCCAACTGTATCAGAGACTGCGTTCGAAAAACTTTGAAAGCTTGTCTTTTCATAATAAAATTTCGCCAACGATAACAAAAGGGGTGAAGGAGTTCTGGACCGAACTTTTCCTTACGTGTGGTCTCTCGAGTTTTAGATTTCAAAGAGGGAAGTTGGCGAAGGAGTGGAAGAAACTGATCGCTCGTGCGAGAAATTCGAGGTGAAAAGGAAACATTTGCCAGTTTCGTCGCGAGGAAAGAATAATCTGGCTCCCTCGTAATCTCCCTCGCTTGAACCAACACGCAGATTCAATTTCTAGGTGGGGATTGTTTCTTTCTGCTAACTTGTTTTTTTTTTGTTCTCGACTTGTTCCATAGAAGGGCTGAATTCGTGGGAAATATTTACGAAAATGTTAGGAAACGCGTCGGCTTGCAAAGTGGACGATGAGAGAAATTTAATAAAGGATTACGTTCATCTGAGGAATTTGAATACTGTAGACAATTTTGGAGAAGGGTGGTTAAGAAGAACTCGAAATCAATTTAGAGCTGTTTGGAGTAGAGTAAAATTTTGGCAAATATACAGAGTAAATTGTAGTAAAATCTATCTTACAAAATAAGGATATTATTCACACTGAACAGAACCAATACCAAGATTTCTGTTATTGAAGTTATTAAAATTAGGTAATTACAGAATACGTTAGATTAATTACAGCTGACAGTTGGACCTCGCCTTTTGCACTCTACTTTTACATATGTTATATTTGTATCTCTATTATTTTCTCTTTCTAGTTTTCTTATATGTATTTATGGTTTTTACATCTTTTTGTTATTCTTCTTAATATCAAACGGTGCAAGTGCAATGCAAAATTATTATTATTATTATTCCCATATTTCTTTTACTAAATAACCAGATTACTAGATACTAGTCCTTTGTTTTTTATTGAATTATTTAATGTCGCATCGCCCCCGTTATTAGTCCTATATCTATCTAAAATAATTACAAATTTAATAACAGGTACCGTTAATAGAATAAGTAATTTGAAACATGAAGCTTAATTACTTAAAAATCATATTTCTCTCAATTCTTCTTCGCCCCAACACATCTGTAATAATTCCTCTAAAAATCTATCTATTTTCCAATGGAAATGTTATATTTCTACAAGTGGAACATAACCAAAACTGAAACGCGAGTAACAGCAATGATAAAACGAAAGGAAGGATGACGAGCAATTAGAGGGCGCTGAATCCTGGTTTTAGGGGATGTATCTTCATAGAAATATGGTCCGGGCAGTTTCTCCAGCGAGCGTGCGAGCTGGCAGTGTGTTTATAAGATCCTTCATAAAGGTCCCATCACTCGTATCTTTTTTTCATGAGGCTTCGACTATCTGGAAGGTACTTTCAGAAAGTGATCGTAAAAGGAGAGCCGTCGGACGAATACGCCGTGAGAGAGCCCAGCCGTGACTATTAAACTGTATTTCTCGGTTTATCGCGCCATTACGCGAAGAACAATTTGTAGATAGAAAGCTGCTGGGCTTTCGGATCAGCGATAGAACGTAGCGAGATACAAAACGTGTGAGATTGTAGCTGGCTCGCTGGAGGGTCAAGCTCTTCGCCAGACATATAAAATTCCATTAACAGGCTTGTAAATTGTGCCGTTACACGGCTGATTAATACTGCAATTATCCATCTCGTGACGTACAAGAAACAAAATAACACGAGAGCTTGAATATGAAAGAGACGCAAAGAGAAACCAGTTCATTTGGGAAATTGTACTTCTTCAAACTCAGCTTTACCTGATCGTTTTACTTCTGTTTAGTAATTAAAACTGATCGAAATTAAGGGACTCCAATACTTTAGGAAACACCGATATTTTAATTTCAATGCAAGATATTCTATAATATTAAGTGAATGGAATTTTTACCGTTCCTACTGATTTTTAATAAGTATTTTTCCGCCACATTTTAACTTTTCCACATGCAACGAGTTTGTTCAACGCTACATATTGCATGTACTTTCACTTTTTACTTTTTACTTTACTTTTTGTGTTATTGTTATGTTTAAATTTAAATCTCAAGCATTACTTTTATTTTACTTTATTCTTGACATTTCTTACGATTGTTTGATGTTGTCTCTTTTTTTTAGTTTAGTTTATAGTACACAGTTAGGCTTCCCAGCAGTGTTACCACCGCAGCCTCGCGTTTACACTTATTGTCTATCTCTATGCCATCTGTAAATGTTCAGGTTTCTTCTTTTTTTAGTAATAAAGACGATTAATAATAACAATAATACTGTCCCATAAAATTGATAAAACTGAGGTAAACTAGATCTCTATAAAGACAGTCTCAAATTCCGATTAAAACACCAAAGAATATCTCGCTAAATTTTCGTTCTATTTTAGTTCTCATTCAATAAAAGTTCCTCTTCCAAAAACACATAATTTAAAAAAAAAAGTTTAACCTACGCCTAATAATTCTCGAGATGTTCCAAAGAATATGTTTCCACCCCCAACTTGGAGAGCTGCTTTCATCCCTTCGGCATGGCCAATTGCCGATAAAAAGAGTATATGCCGAATATTTCTGGTTACTCCAGAAACCTGCAGAGTTGCACGGAAATCGGTGTGCACGGGTTCGATATATTCCCTTCTAAGAAATGTACACGCGAGATTCTCGACGAGAGGTCTCAAAGGAGAGCGGTGAATACGAAAAAGGACAATCGTGGACGTGCCCTCGAAGAACACCCCCGCGCAATTCGTCCTTAATCAGGTCACGAGATAAGAGTGGTTTCCGCAGCTGGTGTTGAGGAAGAAATGAACAACGCGCGAGGCAAAGGGAAGAATAAGGAACGAGACCTTCGAGGATCACTCCTTGTTCCCAACGAAGCGTCACGTTGGAGGCGCCCTCGTTATTAATACGAAGCTATCTTTGGTAGAAACTGGCGGGGCGAACTGCCGGTTTCCCGCGCGTTTCCTCGAGCTCCTATTAATTTAAGAGATTACCGAGCAAAAACGCGACCCGGTGAGATTCTGCTATTTCTGTTTCGCTAAACTGCTGCTCGCAGGGTCGACTTAATGGCAGGTACGATGGCGAGAAAGCATTATGACGCTGTACTCTTTTTCTAGTACCGTTTACAATTCTTAACCATCGACTGCAGGAATTGGTCCACGCAGAGTGGTCCCTTTTTGGCTGCACTTAGAAAATCAAGTTGAGTTGTCCAAAGGGGACTGTGGAATAGAACTTGAAAAGGGCTTTTAGGCCTTGGCTGTAGAAGAAATGACTTTGTCATAGACGCTGCTGTACCTTTTCTCCATTACATTCTAAACACGTCGTGTTGTTTAAGATATCTCGTGAATTATTATTTTGCTTATGTCCATACTTGTTTACGTAAAATGACGAGCAGAATTGATCCATGTAAAAAAATTCTGCCATTGCATACCGCAGAAGAAGGTAGCCTTCTTTGAACCATTCCAGTTTTCACTCTAATATATTTGTTAATTGCATCAGAAAAGAAACTTGGCTTGGTCCTGTTGTTTTGGGTGCAGTATTCTTTTACCTCCTTTTCACAAATTTTAATTACTGAACCGGGGGAAAATTATAAAGTGTCTTGCAAAATATCCATTTCAAGGTGACGGTTCCATTCCAAAGAAAAGGGGTGCCATTCTGTATTATAGACACAGTTGCATCTTTGAAAACAGTGCTGACATAAAAAGATAGATCATTCAGCTTTTATAACCAATCAAGAAATACAATTCAGAAATTGACATAAACTACTCCTAGATTCACACGAGAAACAGGCTTAACAGTTCCTCCTACACGCACAGGCAAATGGGGATTATATTGAATTAATAGTGATTACAAACTCCTTGAAGGAACCCCTTAAAGGTTAATGTATGATTTCCAACTTCCTTTAACGTCTTTTTATGCCCTATAAAACTGTTTAATGAAATTGTTAAAAAATTGTGGTTGCAATAAAAAACCGTTCCCCACTATAAAATTTAAACACTTCGATTAAATAGTAGTATAGGGCATAAAAAGACGTTAACTTTTCATTGTAATAATTTTTTTATAT
Organism: Andrena bicolor; assembly: GCA_960531205.1. Classification (NCBI taxonomy): domain Eukaryota; kingdom Metazoa; phylum Arthropoda; class Insecta; order Hymenoptera; family Andrenidae; genus Andrena; species Andrena bicolor. The sequence continues at coordinate 10,996,197 of OY482668.1, read as the reverse complement.
CTACTATAGTTTCCAAGGTATACAGGAAACACAAAATACACACATTATCATTTGAGGGGTGTTTTCAACCCGAAAAACCGAAAAGAGGATAATCGAAAAATTGCCTAATACTTCTAACGAGGTCCTCTACAAACTCACCCAGTTTGAAAAAAAAGATCGGAATGTTGGGGTAACCGAATTTCCCTTATCAGTACAACGTCTCGAGCCCACCACTTACGAGTCGATAATAAAACCCTGTATTCCACATAGTTGCCGTCAGTTTTCTATTTTCATAACACTCATCGCCCCCCTCGTTCCCTTAACCAGATAAATAGTTCCCAAAGCGTATTCCGCGGGCGTCGCGCGGATCTTTCATTTAGTCGGCCCGCTTCTCCCGGTTCCCTTCATCCGGGGACATAAATTTTTTCTCAGGAAGCAACGAAGGAAGGCGGGAAGGAAAGCGATGCCAGTGCAGCTTCCGCCACCCAGGAGAATTTCGGGGATCCCTTTTCTCCTTTCTTCCCTGCTGTCGTCCCCGGCTCCCTCAGTCGCCCGTGACGTGCGCGAGCAACCTTTTCCCCAGCGGTGGTTGCTATGGGGATACCCCCTTGCCTTTTGTTCGCCATCGAGCAACAGCGCGTGTCATTCTCCTCTTCGCCTCGTGTCACTGTGCACTGGGCCACGCGAGTACCTCCTCTCCTTTGCTTCGCGCCCAGCCTTTCGAAACTTCCCTCAGCTCGATTGGAAACACAGTTCATTCCCCGGCGCGAGCTTCTACGTGGCTTAACCGCGCGGAAAACCCTGATCCCGTGCCTTGTTTGCTCGATCCTTGCACGCTTCCGCTGTGCATCTGCATCCTTTCGTGCTGGGAAGCTTGCGTCTTTGGACTGAGTTAGTTCTCTTTTTCTCTTCTTTTGGAAGAATCATTTTGGGATGGGTGTTAATGAGAAAAGAGGACAGGATTGGAAAAGGAGCTGTTGATATTTTGTGTTTGGCATGGATTGCGCTTTGGAGTTAGAATTTTAGAATTTTGTGGTGTTAGAAATGTATTTTTTTTTAAATATTAGCTGATATAGTTGAAGTACTAAGTAGTAACACTGAAAATCTTGGCTTAGATTTAGTTCGCATTTATTTTCGATATTTTTCTCGAAGCTCCCTGTTTCCCAGAGTGTGATAAAGCAGAAGCTGTCATTGAGAGTTACAGGAACCGGCAATATGAAACACGGGACACGTTTTATCGAAACATTTCAATATCGATTTGAACAAACTCGCAGCGCACGCGATATTCGCGCGTTCCTCGTGTTTCAAACTTTACAAAGCTGTGCCTCCTGATTAAAATTTTATATTTTTCGCCGCGCCTACCCACAGCCAGAGATGCGTTAGTAATGCATGGAAGCAAAATGCACCAACCCTGCTGCAACTATTGATCACTGACTGCACCGTTTCTGGCCCCTTTTTATGCGAGCGAACTTCTTTCGAACAGTTGAGGCTGAACAATTGTCCCGCGCTACCTATAATTTCGCCCCACCACAAAGTGATTCGTGGCAGCCGCGTGATCGTTCAGACGTGGGCGAAGAACGCGGGAACCCGTGGCTTTCAAAGAATTTTAATTGTAGTCTACACTAAGTTCTAAAATTTTAACGAATTGCTGGCATTTTAATCCAGCAAGTGCAAAAAAGGGACAGAAGGGGGCATATTATATTATTTCTGCAAATGGGAGGGTTTCTTAAAAATTAAAGGTAAATAATGAGAAATAGAAATTGACTGAAAATAGAAAATGGAACAAAATTACGGTAGCAACATTATGCTGCTGAATGGTTTCCTTGGGCAAAGAAAGTGGGAAGTATACTGTAGGATTTTAAAGGTTCGATTAAACTTGAAAATTATGGAGTTGGATGAAATTTCAAGTTCAGTTTAGAAACTACAAAATTTGGAAATTTTATAGCGATAAAATATTGAATAACCTGTCACTATAAATTCTGAATACATACATAAAAGTTGGCGTAAAAGTCATCATCCGATTTTCTTTGTCCATAGCTTTGGGTTTAAATGAAACGTCGTGGCGTTTTTTGTGGCACAATTTATTGAGAGTTATAAATTGTATGCCATCCAGTTTCAAAGGTAATATCCAACAAATGACCGCCATTCGAATTGATGAAAATCTGGGCTTGCATTTTATGCATTTTTATTACATTATCCATGGTATTGTGAAGAATTTGTGGGGTTAGATTTTCGATTTCGCGTTGAATATTGTCCTTTAATTGTTGTAAAGTCTGTGTTGTAAATGACTCTAATTAGCCCCCCAAGAAAGAAGTCTTTAAACATTCGTCTAACGATGTGTTAATACCGCCGACGAATTATTACGTAAACACATCGACACAATTTTTCCGAGTTCTTAAAAGATATACTTATTCATCTTTATGGACAATAAATTTTCTGAGTATTTTCTATTGAAATGTAAAAATATCACTGTCATATACCTTAAATTAAAAAAATTAGGAAACTTTTAACATCGGATGATGATTTTTGCGCCACCTGTTACACCCTCCACTTTGAAATATAATTACGTTTCGTACTAAATAATACACTGCCAACATTTTCCAAAAAATTTATCCCTCAGAATGAGTTCTTAGAATAATCTCACGAATTTAAAAACGTTTTACTAGCCTCGTCATCCGTATTTAGGAGCCACCTGTGGAGCAATGGCATCGTAAACGTCAACAGCAGGTCCAAGATGTTCGAAGTGACATACAACGATGTTCACCAGAGAATATTGATATTTAAAAAGAGGAAACGATCTTTCGCGGAGGAGCCATGTTTTCGAATCACTTGCGTGGACAAATAGAACGGATCTGCTGTCGAATACGTTCGTAGCTCGACCGAGTTTGCACCATTTGATCCTGTCGATGCTACTATTTCCACGTGGAAAATGTCGACACGATATCGAAAAATCGACCTAGATCGCCGTCGAATCGCGCTGAAATTCCGCTCGTGGACAATTTCCTGTTTCGTTAGATATGCGTTCCAGCAGTCCGCACCGCGGGCAATATTGTTTATTACGACGTGAATATAGATCGCTGAAAATATTTTGCCCTTCGTTTTGTACACCTTTCCCACGGAAACAGAGATTGAATAGTAACTGTGAACAAATTTCACGTGCCAAAATTGGAAATGAAATGCAGAAGAATCATTCATTAAAATCAATACTGACAAAGAAATTTTTAAATACCTCCCTCACATAAAAGCTACTTACTTTTAATTAAAGAAATACACTTTATCTGAAACTATAAGTTCCATTTAAAATGAAAGACTTGAAGTGACTTTGAAATTTTGAAAAAACGAATCAGTGTGCCATTCGCCCCTCCGAATGTTGCTTTTGTCAGATATTTTGTGCGAGCCTTCAAGAGGCTTAGGAAATAGTTTCTGTTTGGGAATGAAGGTGGAAATTCAGAAGTTCGTTTCTTTTAATGTTCATGGCCAACTGCTCGCGCTGAAGGAAACGCAATTTCATCCGTCTGATCATCCAACAGCTTCAGGGAAACTAGAGTCGTTTCGTATTTTCTGCTCGTCTCCCAGATGAGTTTTTAGAATGATACCGGATGAGTTTTTCCAGATTACTTTTGAGGCTGAATTTTATTAAGGCGTTCCTAGTCGACGTGCAGGCAAACGAGTCTTGCGATTTACTCCAGAGACTATCTCGGTCTGTTCGTCAGTCTGATGACTCGTGTGTTTGTGCCAAGACGTCATTCATTTTTATGATATCGCAGTAGTGAGTGAGAGAGGAATATGAACTACACTGTTGGCCAAAGGTTTGTAATCACTTGGCGAGTTTTATTAAAATCCTGTCGTGTGAGAAACTTTCTTCTGATTCGGAGTTCATACTTTTAGTGATGATTGCGATTTTTCATGCTGGAATAAAGTTTTAATGAGATGTCTACTTCCTTTAACTGTGATTACCATTTTTCTGGATCAAAAAGTGAGGAAAATATTATAATTTATTCAGTTCAGTAATTCCTTCTTTATTGCAATTTATTAATGAAATAAAACAGAAATTATTAGGTACAAAATATTAATTTTGCTTAAAGTTGTTCATCGTTGAACTTGATCCGTGCAAAACAAAATTTAGAGTTTTTATTTCTTAGAATTTACCAAATACATTGACTTCAAATTTCGACGGTACAGAATCTATTGCGTATTGTGCCATCGTGGCTTTTTGCAAAATAATAATTCCAGCCCTCTATTTTTTAATATCAAACGAGGACAGAATAGGAAAATGAAAAATCGGTACAATCGAACGATAGACAGTACCTACATCTAGAATCTAGAATCCAAATTTGAAGTCAATGTGTTCATTAGGCTCCGAGTAATTTTGACAAGCACAAGATAACATTTTTATATGGATATTTCACGTTACATTCATATTTTGGAATGACATTTTATGGTATTTTACTCTTCGAAAAGACCATTTTCAGTAAATTAATAGACTCTAAAAATCCACCGATAACTCGACCTCACTTTTTTCCAGGCACAGTAATTAACCTCTTGACTTCATACAGTAATTTCAGACTTTTACCCAGCAAATTTAGGTCTCAGTAAAGTATTTTATATTAATAGGACGACGTCAGTTTGGACTTTTAACAACTCTTAAGTACCCTCTCTATTATTACTTGCCTACCATTCCACCGTACCAACGATTAATTCTCAAAGACGTTCGAAATTAAAAATGAAGTCCCCTCATTTTATCACTAGGAATTCACCAAAGACATCGGAAATGATTATTTCATCAAAACCGTAGTCCTTTTTTCGCTGTCATTAATCTTCCCAGTCAAAGTTCACCTGGCCTCTAGAATTTCCCACGTCATGCTTGAGCACGGGGGTGAACCGTTCGCGAGGAACTGTTGCAGCTCGACGACAAAACAAATTACAGCGATCTGCATCCTCGGGATTCGCGAAAATTGTTTGGCGTTTCGAGTTCTGTCACGTTGGCGCGCTGGTGGCCATGATCGTTTGTCGCGGCTTTACAATTTTCAGTGAATTACGGTGTGCGCGACGGCCATCCCAGCAGTTTGCATAATTAAAGTCGTTATTCGTAGGCGGTGCATCAGCGAATCGCACGTTCGTTTAACGAACCACCGTCGAATCGATTATCCGATACACATCGCCTGTGAAATTAATGTCTCTTTTAGCGAATGATCGTATAATTTCTGGCAACCCGGGTGCTTCTGCTATAACGACTTTTGTGCAGGATGCACGTGTAAACAATTATTCCCTTTCGTTTCTGTAGATTAGTTTATCTCTGCGGGGTTATTTACTGCTGTGTGATAAAAGATATTAAGCTACTGTAATATTATACTGTAATTAGGTTAATATCGTGACCTAATCTTTGAATTATTGTGTAGATACGTGGTGGATATATTTCCAAAAGGAGAAGTCAAATTTTAATACTGGAGAATTCTGTACTACACTGACTAAATCTTTCATCTTTTTCCCTCTCGTTTTCCGACACCCTCAATTTTCTTAAAAACACATTCCATAGAAAAAGATTTAAAATTCAATTCTACCTTTCCTAGTAATCATCGAGCCAGGATATTTGTATCTAGATGTACCCTGAATGATAATAAAATTTCTCGATTAGTAATTTCTAACTTACAAACAATTCGACCCACAAAAAATATTTCGATCATAAGTTGTTTAGTAGTGTAAAAAATATTCGCAATCAGTTGATATCATTGTCACTTTCCTTTTCCTTTTCCTTTTCCTAACAAAGCATTAACCATTTTCCTGAAGAATTCGATACAATATTCAACACTGATTAATAGGAACGGGGTGTACAATATCAGGAGTTAATATTTGTCGTGTACTCGCCAATTATAAGGGATTCGCGGTAATCGATTTAAAAACCTCGGTGGAAGCTGATAGTAATTGCAGGTGATCGGTCGATTCCCGTTGATTTGCGTTCCCCTCGTTGTGCGCTTCGAGTAAAGCGTTTGTGCAGTGTCCTGGCCACGGAGCATCGTTACGAAAATTAATGTCGCACGGCGAAACGTCGAATATATTCTATGGATGACAGGTGGACGTTTCAGTGCACGTTAACTGGGACCACACTACGTTGTCACGTTGCGTTCCATTATTCCGAAGCCTGGAATTTCGTATCGCCGTGAAATTCGTTTACAGTCATCGATGTTTCTCTCACACAACAGGATTCTTCAATATTTCAAGCCGCTGATCGCAGAAATTAAAATTACAACGGGCAAAAATTGAAAAAACACCAGAACACATGTGCAATATATCCTTTGAAATACGAAAGCTGTCGACTACGTTTCAATTGCTTTGTAATATTGTAACACAAGCACAAAACGGTAGACTGTATTAATTTGTTTTATACATTCTAGCTTCTGAAGAAAAGAAAAAAAATGATATAAAAATATATAAAGTTAGACTATTATTTACGGTAAAAAGAAAGCGGGATATTTTCTGAATACGTTCAGGAAAATTTGAAATTTAATCCATGCATGTGCAAATAACACTTCAAAATGAAATCTCCTAGCGCCCTATTTTATTGTGAGATACTAAATTCTACACAGATTTATCTGTAATCCTCGTGTCCATGTCACATGCTCCGCCGCGATCGAGTTCGCGTCGAACAACGGAATATCGCCCAGCGTCACGAGGGATGATGTTTACAAGAGAACGAAGGGATTTAACGTCTGAATAGACGTTCCAAATTTACTTAAAACCGGCACAATGCGATTGGACTGCCAGCGGAAAAATAAATTCGTGCGACGTTTGAGTTTACAATTTATTCGAAATATCGACGCGGGAGTACCATATATCCAAACTCCAGTGGCAGCGGAGGGATGATTTATCCAGTTTTATGGTGTCAGACTTCCCCTCAAGGTCGCTCCAACTTCGAGATGAATACGAATTCTACTGGGTCACACTTTCTTCCGCTGCAAGCAGCGCGGAACTTTCTCGACTTATGAAAATACAGCGGGACGAGATATGAATTTCGTAAATGTTTTCCCCGAGTCAGTTTCCCCGCTATTTCTTCTGTGCGGAGTTTCTTGTCGTCCCTTCTTTTTGCTTCTCATAACTGCCTTCCACTTTCCATATTAAATAATACCTTGCCGGGGGGCAAATAGTGCCACCGTACGTACTTTGCTCGCCATATTGTCAGCTGAACAATTCGGAAAATTTCGTTCGCACAGAAATTTCCCGTTCTGTCTTACGTTTAATATGCTCGAGGTGGATGAGTACATTGGTGATCGGTTTTTGTAACTTTTAGTTTAATTTAATCAAATATGAAGATTGTTCATCAGGTCACGGTGATTTTATAAATTTAGTGCTGTATTTTATACGGCGGAAATGGTATTACCATTGTGTGCTCTGTATACAGTGGTAGAAATGGGTAATATGTACACAGGAATAAATTCAGGCAAGTAGTACGAGTCAATAATTCACGACCACTCAGAGAAATCTACACCTTTCGCCTACATCATGTATTTTGTATTTTATTTTAAAATTATTAGTATTTATATTCTCCTTCTATCATTATTGTATTTTGTCATTAATTGAGACTTAAGAGCAGGAAATTGCCGAATTTCGCCCATTACTTCTCTTCGTGTTTTTTGGGAATGTATTAAAGACGTATTATAATTATTATTATTATTATTATCACGAAATCAAGACTTAAGTTTCTTTTAGTAATTAATTATCTGTTCAAGAAGAACGTGTGTATCAGAAGCTCTTCACGATGTTACTTTTTAAAAATATGTCACTAAATTAATCTGTTATTCGATTGAGGTCGGTCCGTAAATATTTGGAGCACTCAACTTAACAATTCCCAGTTAGTCGATATTTAACATATTTTAGCGTCTCTGCCTAGTGTAGTTTGCAACACCTCCTACTCATCGTCTTCTATTTTGTATCGCGGACTATTTTCAACCGCGACTCAAGAGCCCCTGATTTATGTTCTACGTAGCACCTTTCCCGGAAGATATTTTATTCCCTGAAGCACTCTGTCGATGCATCCCCGCGCACTCTTCCAGCAAAGGAATCTTCACGATCGTGCTCAGTGGTTACTTTCCAAGAATTCCATTTGATTTGCAAACTTTACATTTCCGCGAATCATAATCGATTTTCGTTCGCTCCGCTGTATATTAACGAGCGCCGTCTCATTTAATTCATTGCCATTATACAAACGACAGCGCAGATTGCGATGATTATATTAATGAAATTCGTTAGAAACACGATGCTGAAATTAATGGGAATTAAAAAACGTGGACGTGACGCGTATAATTATTCAACGGAATATTCGAGCGTATCAGAAAACTCGAAAACTCGTGGGCTTTTATTAATATTGTTGCACATTCATATTTATATTTGACGGTAACAGTGTTTGCATTCAATACCGTCGACGCTTGGTAAATATTTAAATACGTTTTCTCGGAAAGCGGATATTCGGTGAAAGCGAAATATTTTGCGTCTGTTTTACGCACTCTGCCCATTTTATTTCACAAGTGGACATTAACTAACTAAAAATGTATATAAATAACGGATCGGAAAAACGCTACTTTAACCTTAGTTTACTTGACGAATAGAGTTAATTTTTTTATTCGTAAAGCGTTTCAACTTTAGCGTCGAATAAATTTCTCAACTTTAACTCAGATTAACCAGGGTTAATTTTATTCGACAAATGACGAATACGTTTTTTTAACTTTCAACGTTACTCGAAATTTTTTTACAAATAAAATTTTTGCCCATCTCTGTTTTATTTCTCTTTCATTTCACGGAGATACGATATCATATTTCACCCCTATATTTTTATTTCGACATAAATATCCCACAGGAATTCTAAGGAATGACTTATTCAACCTCCATAATCGTTAAAGAAAGAAGCACCCCAAGGGTAACAAAGAAAATTCAAAATCTCCCCTAAGAATTTCCATTTCTACCATCGCTCAAGGGTGAAACATTTGAAACTCAACAAAATTCCTTCGACAAACACCTAGAAACTGAATATTCACTCTTTCAAAAGGATTCGGCAGCTCAAAAGCGAATGCTTCGACGTCATTAAATTTGTAAATATATTCCAGGGGATCTGAAAGTTCCAGCAGCTCAGGAGCCAGGAAATTTATCTTATTCCTGTAGATCAATTATCAAATTACCTTCATCAAGCTACTTTATCCCCGCCAAGCCTCTGGTAGCGTTTTCCCTAACTTAATGACCGGTCGAAATTAGCATACGAATGGATTTAAAATAGACCGACCGTCGACTTCCTCCCTGTAAAGTGAGTCACGCGGCGACTGGCTCCTTTTATGACGATAATTTCGTACTCCCCGGCACGTCAAGCTCGCCCGAGCGCGGTTAACGTCATAACGCGATCCACGCTAAATCGATTTCGCAAAGATTACGCCCGCCTGACATGCACGTGGCCCGCCGAAAGTCCGCCCACGGATCTCGCGGAACGGTTACACCCGTCGATGTTTAATCACCCGCGAGATGAATACGTACGGTTATTAAAATCAACGTTCCCCCTAATGTACCGCCGAACAATGTTTCGAACCACATATCCCCGCGCGTTTCGCGGAATCAGCGCAACGCTTGATGCAAATAATAGCTGGGATATTATAATACCGGGGATTATTTGTTTCGAGCTGGAAATTCGATTGTGTAATGTTTGGAAACGTGCGGGATTAATTTCGATGCTGCGAACGGAGATGGCGGTCGTCTTTATTACAATTTCATGTTTGAACTGCAGCAAAGGCGAGCGGGATGTAACGTTTAATTAAACGATATTACGTTTGCCTCGTAAATGTTGAAGCCGTACTTTTAAGCTGCGATTTTATATTCTTGGTTTTTGGGATTTCTGGAAAAGTGGCTTTGTAATACGCTGAGATGAAAATTGATCACGTTTCTTGGAGGGCATTTTTGGACACGTACAGATATTTGCAAATCCATTTAGGGTCGGGAATAATGTAAACCTAACCTGCTATCGGAAGCGCGTATTGGGAGAAAATCAAAGTTTTATTAGATCTGCTCAAGTTGTGCGTTTTTCAAATTACCAATGGGAATTCTATCTTTTTTTTAAACGACTAATACTTAATGTCCGTTTAGAGGTTTCCTTCGAGGAATGCTTGCAATGGAATGACAGAGCGGATCTAGCACTCGAATAAACATTAGCTAAGTCTGGAAATTAGATACTGTCCACGTCAGTTGCATTTATTTTATTTAATATATTCGACTTGATTGTTGTTAAAAGTGAGAGTTTTTTATTTCACTGTAAAATTAAGTCACACAAGCTTAATTTCGACGTGTGAGGTATGCCTAAGTCTCTCACTGTTTTAAAAAATTCGCGTGTACGCAACATGATGTGATCGAATGGAGAATGATTTCTTGTGCAAAATTAAGTGGAGAGGGAGTCAAATCGACCGAAAATCGAGTATTTTTTGCGAATTAATTACAAGGAGATGAACGCAAGTACAGACTTTTCCTTTTATACAATGTTAATTACTATTACGTAGAGCAAAAAAAAATTTTTATCCACATATCTATTATACAAATGGCACCACACGAAGTTGATTAGACAGTGTTTCAGAAAAAGTATCTTTGGTTTTGCCTGGATATTGAGCTTAAAAATAAAAATACAATGGTTTCCTTGGAATATGTTTCTCCTAGAATCTGTAATTTAGGAGGGAACCACTGAAAAAAGAATTGAACCAAAATCATTTAAATACCGACTAGGAGAATCCGATTTGTAAGATAAATGTCGATTTTCGCGGTACACAGATGGCTGTTCCTTTTTTTATCTCAGAAATTAGAGCTTTTACACTTTATGCCGAAAATTACTATGAAAATTATGCTCACTACGTAAATTTCAGAGTAATTCAATAAATATTGCCAGTACCGTAGCATTCTTCTTCTTGAACAAAATGCTAGACGAGCACAACGCAATACAAATTTAAATCGACGGGAATTAAACACCATGGACACTAATAAAATCGATATAAATGAGCTATTCCCGAGAAATTTATCATTAGCATTGAACATCGTTATTCCCATCCCCAGTTGCTGTAAAAATCCTTCCCAGCTGGGATGGAAAAGCGACGATGACGGTGGTTAAACGTTTCCATCATTTAGCCTCTGCAAATATTTACCGAATCAACTTTGCGACGCAACTCTCTGCCCCTCAGCAGCTGCGCCATAGTCTGCGAAGCTCTCAGATTAATGTATCCTTGCTCGTGGAGCGTTGAACTTTATTAAACGGCACGGTCGCGCGACCACGGTCAACTAATTATGTCGTAGACGCCGGATTAAAGTGTCGAGAGACGAAAGGAGTGAAAGCAACGCGTTGAAAAGGGAGAATGTCAAAAGGAAGAAGCCAAAAACCGAGAAAATAAAAAAGAAAATAGGGGGGAAATACTAAAAAGTATTAAAAAATATGCGTTTCTCGTTTGGTCATTGGTATCGATACCGAGCTCGATGATTCTTTTAAATACGAAAAATTTCGAGAAAATTTTCAGGACACGGCGGCACCGAGACAACTCCCACCAACTCACCACTTTTTACTCAGCCTCGAGGCACGAGGGGGAGAAAAAATGTTGTGTGTATCTTTTGCAGGTCGGCCAGGCCCTTGCCATGCGATGTCGTTGCAGAGCCCCAGACTTCGACATTACAGGTCGACCAATCAGAACAGATATTATATACGCCTTCCTCGAAGAGGGCTTCTTTAAACGCTGAATTATGAGGGCGAACACGCGACTCTCACTTCTACCTCCTTTCCTCGTAGAGCTGTGTACGAGGCGCGGTGTGTTGGTGCAGAACAATTCTACGTGCAAAAATCAGTCGAAAATGTGCAGCAAGTTTTCTCGCGCCAGACTTTGGTTTCTTGGAAGTGATGGTTCAACTGTTTATTTAAGAGTTCTCCTTGCGAATCATGAATACACTATTTATTCGCTAAGAGCTCACGGCTCGAGACTGGCAGCGAGCATTTAACGTAGAAGAGGCACGATTCCGAGCGATCGTTTCTCGCTTCGTCTCTCTCCTTCGCAGGACAGAAGTCAGCCAGAAGTGGTGGGGGTAGCGCCGAGCTCTTAAGGTGTAGGAGAAACTGAGCTCTCAGCGAATAAATACTGTACTTTTATATATTTAGTACAGAGTAGCGTCCAAATAGAATTTGGTATCCACGTACTTGGATACTACTTGCCGATGTAGATACACGTAAATTTTTAGGGCTTGGGGCTTTGTTTTTTTACGCAGATGAAGCTTGGCGCAAGAAAACTTCGATTTATTTTTGCCCGGGGAATTACCCTGCCCCAGTCTGATCCACGATCTTCCCACGCCCCGTACACCGTGCAGACACGTGACACACGTGTACATATACTCTGCATACGATATCTCGAGTTGTTCACTGCATCCACGCTTTTGGAATGACGCTGATCACGCGAACACGTTCCAGTAATTTAGTAACCGCACCTGCGTCGCTCTGCCTCCAGCGCATAAATCGCCAGATTGCTGTTGCGTTTGGCGATCGTTCGTATCGCCCCGAGCACAGTCGTCGCACCCACGCGACCGAGGCGGTCGCGTAGCGAAGCGTGGTTTCGTCTTCGCGACAACGGAAGGGGAGGAGCACGCCTATGGATTCACGTTCGACGTGCTCCTCCTCTGGTCTCTGCTTTCTGCTTGCAATTTACGGCGTGAATCGCCGAGCACCGTTTCGCTGATTGCTGTGCAGGGTGTTGATGGGGATGCAGAGCGTTTCCTCAGGATCACAAACTGAAATAAGAGAGACTATGATCGCGAAGTGTACCGCTCGTGTGTTGTAGGTTGGAAATATTTTGTCGAAACGTCGATCCGAGTAACACCAAGCTCACCATTCATAATTTTGTTCTGTGAAGACTGATGGTTTTGAAAATTAGTATTTCGAGGAATATTTAACCCTTTCGCGAAGGTAGTGACCACTTCTTTCAAATTATTACACAGAATCGCTTGAGTTATTTAAAAAATTATTTTTATTACTGTTTTCTTATTATTTTATTTACTATTTTATTAGCATAGCGACAAGTGGTTATAGTCACGCTTAGCATGCAGCGAGCGGTCAGCGGTGGGTGACTATACTCACCCTTAGGAGCGAAAGGGTTAAATTACTTTATTCTATTACCCCCTGTTAGATGTCTAACAAGGGAAAATCCTCAATCCGGCAATTCAAGAAAATTATAAAACTTTGGGGATATGTAGACGATATATAAATATGTATTACGCTATTTTATTTACTGTCCACATTCACTTTAAGGGTGTGAAAGCGACCCATGAAATTTTGCTATTTTCCCATTTTGTGTTGTAACTCGCAAACAGTAAGAAGTGTATGTTACCAAATAATAGTCATAATTAAAAGTAACTTTTGCCTGAAAACTTTTTTCTATCTCTCACCGAACGCCAGTTATAACCAAAAATCGGAGCATAGGCGGATTTTCAGGGGTGAATTCACCCCGTTAGAGTGAATTTGGGCGGCACAAAAATTGCATAATTCATACCTATATCTTCTACTTATCCCCAAAGTTTCATAATTTTTTGAATTTCCGGTTTCGAGATCTTTTCTTGTAAGTTATTGACTCATAAAAATTTCCTGTAACCACGTCTTATGCATACGATGGACGTTCCTCGCAGACCTCTATCAAACCATTAAACGGTAATAAAGAACAAATTGAAACAGTAGAATTGTGTAAGTGTCAATATTCAAAAATCGTATCTATGCATCTACGCGTCAGAGGCCAAAAGTGACCACTCGCGAGCGTGTACATAGCACAAAGTTTTCTCATAAACGTCACGCGCGAAGTTGATCCTGAAAACAGTATCCGGCGAGCATCAACACCCTGTATTTGCCGCGCAAACTCGTGCAAGCTCGCCAAGTAGAGTCGTGAACGTAGTTTGAGAGTGAATTTGATCTTGCTTCATCTTTTGCCTTTCTTCGCGGTCTGCACCCGAGCATGGTAAGATTCTAGTGAAACGGTAGAGGGTAGCCATGAAACCACGACTTCGACGAAACGTCACCCTTCTAGTCGCTACTCTTTTGGCATGGCCTGGTATCACGTGTCTCTGCCCGTTGGAACATGCACCCTTTTCTTTTACGTTGAGTTGGACCCTCATTGAATGACGAAAGATCGGTAATGCCCGATTCCGTTTGCCTGCTCAAGCCGAGACCGAGTGTTCCCGTTTCAGGACCATGACAGCGATCTGCTTCGTGTGCAACCTGCCGATCCTGAGCCATCAGGTCGGGCTGATATGGCAGGGAGGGAATGGATGGGACGACCTGATGCGGCAACAGGTGGAGGAGTCCACGTTGAAGCAACGACTAGGTAAGAATCTTTGCTTTAGCGAACACTGTCTTCTTTGTAGAGGATGTGTTGTCTAACGACGAAGAGTTATCGTGAAGATTGAGGGTGCAGCACGATACGCGTGGTAGTTGGGTCATTAGTTGATGGGTTCAGTAGCGGGAGGATGGGTTCACTAGCTGAATGATGGGCTCACTAATTGGGTAATGGAATCACCAGTTGGAACATGGGTTTCCCAGTTGTGTGATGGATTCACTATTTGGATAATGGGATGATTAATTGGGTAATGTAATCACTAGTTGGTTGATGGGATCACTAATTGGATGATGGAATCACTAGTTGACTGCTGGGTTCACTAATTGGATAATGGATTCACTAGTTGTGTGATGGATAATGGGTTCACTAGTTGGGTAATGTAATCACCAGTTGGTTGATAAGTTCACTAATTGGATTATGGATTCACCAGCTGTGTGATGGATAATCGGTTAACTAATTCGATAATGGAATCAGGAGTTGACTGATGGGTTCACTAATTGGATGATGGGTTCACTAATTAGGGTAATGGAATCACCAATTATGTACCGCGTTTCCTATTTGGATAATGGTGTCATTAATTGCGTAATGGAACCATAAGTTAATAAAATTCATGAGTTCACGCAAACCCACCCTTATACAAAGAAAAAAGGCGAATCAAAATAGATCAGCATCCAAATTCTGAACCACAACTTCCTCCGTTGACGTTTACCTTCATTTCTCACTTTCAAACCAATTTCACAATGAACCCTCCACTTTAATACTCCCCCGAAAGTACCTACACAAAAGTCTCTTCACCTGAAACGATCCTCCTCAGGAACTGGAAGGCGCGATTCCGCGACGCAGATCTCGCCGAACGAGACCCAGGAGTCCTCCCCGACGAACACGCGTCGTCGACGGTCCAGCTTGGCCCAACTGACGGACATCCTAAGGGAATGGAGTGGCGGCGCTTCCGCGAAGAGCACTCGCACGAACAAGCTCTGCCGTCGGGAGACCTTGGCGGACATCGCGAAATCGTTGCCCTGGTCCAGACAGACGACGACCGACGCCAGCCACCTGGAGAGACTTCGCAAGCGACGCGAAAGCTCCGTAGACAGCGGGATCAGGAGCCAGGCGTCCACGAAATCGCGAAGGGATTCTGCTATCAGCGACCTGAAGAATGACATCGCAAAATTGTGGAGCAAAAGGGACTCGACGCCGCAGTCGCTGCCAGCACCCAAGGTCATTTCACCCACCCCTCGTCCAGGTACGTTGTGAAACCCGTTTTTTACGATAGATCGAGAGGGGCTGTAAGTTCGAAGCTGCTCGTGGTAGAAGTGATCGTTTAATCCCTTTGATACTTCTGGAATGGGAGGTAATATAGTAATAATTGTCCGTTGCAGCTACGTGAATGGACGTAGATAGGGGTATAGAAAGTTCGATTATTTGGAATCTGTAAATTTTACTTCCTGACCCAATTCTGCCTCTACGAATTCAAATTGTACGTAATTGGGTACAATTAAATTGGTTACCAGAATGATGTAATAATACTCGATGATACAGCTTGTTACTGGCTAGTATTGTTTTCCTGTACGTGCATTATAATTCGATACTGACAAACAATGAAGTTGTGATTTAGTATCCAGAGAGGTGAAACCAAGGTGTTGAACGCAAATAGAATTTCAGGAGTTCTTGTGAAAAATACAAAGCATAGTCAAGTCATAACTAACCCCAAAAAATTGTATAAAAATTCACCTCTTTGATGAAAAAAATGTCTCAGCACAATATAATATAATTTCCTAATATCTTATCAAATCCAATTTTCCAAGTACCTATTTCACTTCTCCCTGAAATTCAAAATGAATTAAACAACACTGAATTTTTTTCGAATTGAATCCTCCATCTAAAAGTAACGCCCTCAATCTCAGTTTTCTATCAATGAACGCACTCACGAAGCAATCACCTTGACAAATGGTCGTGACAGGGGTGTTCTATTTCTGGAGGCTCTGCTTTCTGACCTCGTGGAACTTCTTGCAGATTCCGGAGATTCGAGGAGCTCGAGGCGCGGCTCTGGCGAGAGTGCGAAGCACAGGAGGGACTCTGTGATCGCTGGACAGACTCCGAGCCCCGGCGAACGGAAGCACAATTGCCGTCATCACAGGCGTAGACAATCACAGCAGTCAATGGACGGGACCGTGGTGACGCCTACAAAATGTTACAGGAGCGATCAAAGACCGAGCGCTTCCAGCACCGATAGCGCGGCCAGCAGTGCTGTCAGGTACATAATGGCGCGCTGACAATTGGACTCGAGCCTGTAATTTCGGCCACGGCATGCATAATGGCCTGTCCTCGACCGAGGCACGCTTCCAAAGGACAGAATCCTGATTTAAGATTAGCCTCCTCTGCTTTGAAGCTTGCGAACGCGAATGTAACATAATTAATGCAATTTTGCATGAGTTGAAAGGGATCGCTGGTTAGTTTGACCTCTCAAAATTACCTTTTTCAAAAAAAGGTACAAAAAAGAGCGCCAAGTATATAATCCCATCAAAAAGGATCCCATTTAAAAACATTGTCGTAAATTAATAGCTTTACAAAACTAATGATATACACCAATTGCGCCAATTATCGCAATGACTATTTATACAAACAAAAAAATGTATCAAATAATAGTAAACAGATATATTTTTATACAAATAAATATTTTAATACGAATAAATATTTTATTCAAAATAGTTGGCGCTGCTCTCGGAATTGGTGTTGCTAAACTGAATAAATATGTCTGAATCAATAAGTCTGGCCTTGTTTTATTTATTAACCAAGACACTTAACATTTTTTTCAGAGAGCAGCGCCAACTATTTTGAATAAAATATTTATTCGTATTAAAATATTTATTTGTATAAAAATATATCTGTTTACTATTATTTGATACATTTTTTTGTTTGTATAAATAGTCATTGCGATAATTGGCGCAATTGGTGTATATCATTAGTTTTGTAAAGCTATTAATTTACGACAATGTTTTTAAATGGGATCCTTTTTGATGGGATTATATACTTGGCGCTCTTTTTTGTACCTTTTTTTGAAAAAGGTAATTTTGAGAGGATTTCACACATTTTGTAGTGTTATTGATGATTGGATAATTTTTTCACCCAGTCGAGGTTATTTTTTTTAATTAACAATATATTATATTGTCGTCCAAACTACGCACACCTGCAAAGCTACAAGACAATTGGATTGGTGGAATTGGTTTAAATTTGAGTTTTCAAATATGAAGCAAACATACAAGAAGCACACAGAGGATCGAAGCTGAATAAAAGTTTAATTAAAGTTTAATTAATATTATACTATATTACAATAAATTTTTTTTCTAACGTAGATCACACTGCATCATCTTGTGCTTCAGTTATCTGTAAATAAATATATAAAATCCACATTTTAGTTACAATATAACTTAGAAGTTTTAGAAGAAGGGTGGAATTTTCCTATAGTAAGCGTGGAGACTACATAATGTGTCCGAAGGAGGTGAGAGCGTATGGCAGAAACTCTTGTTGAAGGAAATTTAAATGCTAATGGTAATTTATCAAAAATGAACAAAGAGCTCCAATATATTTAACGCACAATTTATTGGTGTTGGAATAAAATTAATTTAATATGTTCATTAGTGAATTTAAATATTGGTAATGTGAAACTAATAAAATTAATGATTAGCGTGGGAACTACGGTGGTTTTTAAAATAAAGTTTTAGAAATATCTTTCACAAGAGATAGAAAAGTATCAAGGGAGATGCGTTTTCAGCGCACTTTCTTCAATCAATAATGTAACTTTCTCTACATTGCAAGCAGTAAGCTATAATTTTCTTAATTCTTAATGCTACGCTAATTTGACAAAGTTCGTCGATTTACCTTATTTGACAAATTTCTTTCAAGCGTCTCTGTCTATCTATCCTTCTTCGGACAACCTCCAAGGCTGTACATCCCCTTCATTTCTATCGATGCTTGTGCGTCCCCTTCATTTTTACCCAAGCCTGTCCATTCCTTTCGTTTCTATATAAGCCCGTGCGTCCCCTTCATTCATTTCTATAAGCTTTATACATAAAAACTCTAATGTAAAAATAGTTTGCTGGTATAAAAACAATATATTATTTTGTCGAAACTTCTGGGAAAGAAGATGCTTTACTGTCAAACCTCCTCCGGACAACTTCCAAGTCTGTGCGTTCCCTCCGTTTCTATATGCTCTACGTAAATAGTCTATTGAAAAATTTTGGCGACTTACCTTGTTAATTGAGACAATAATTCAGTGTCCTCTGTGGTGTAAAAACTCCTGTCACTTAAAAATTTTTAACTAGTTTCCTTATTTCACACTTGACAGGTTATAACTGTTTGACACTAGCTAGGTTACGTTTACCTCGACAGTTCTGCTCTCTGCTAGCTGTCACGTGACAACGATTTGTTACGCGATTGGCCGAAAGTGCCGAAACCTTCATCGAATCAGCGACGTGGATATTGGACATTTCCTCTCCCTTTCATGTTCCCCTCTTGCCCACACTTGACGATGACGATTCTTAATTCTTCAGAACATGAAATTCGGCAAATTGCTACTTTACATCAAAATATCTCAGCTCCTAAGGCACGTAGGAACAAAACGAAGACACTTTTCTTATGTAAATCAAACCCAATCTATCCATTAAGACCATTCAAAGTCTAATCGGATCAGCCGTTATTGAGATTCGATAATCTCAGGGTACTTGACAGCGCGGCGTGCCGTAATAGATACACTCTGTGTCTCGCGCTGCGCATATATCTATATATATACTTGGCGCGAGACACTACCGTGTCTCTTGATGTGTATCGTTAGAGCTGAGCTTATTAAGTTCGAAATTAAACGATATTATTTCAAAATATGGGACTACTCATTGCTAACAGAGAAATTTGTAAGTTTCTCGTTTGGGGATGAGGGTGTACTGCAAGATGACTTCTTCTTTCAGTAATTATTACTGTAAAAACTTTGGAGAAAATTAGTTTAAGCCCGACCTGGCGCTTCAGATTCTCTCATCGTGGATGAATTAATGGGGAAAGGCGAAAACAGAGTCACAAGGGATGTTTGGCAACTCGAAAATTTAAATAAGTTTGAGACATTGCAGAAATATATTTCAAGTGATGCTATAACGTAACTATTTCTTGTTTCGGCAATGAAACGGACCTAAGGACGAAAATATCCTCTCAAAAAAATTGTGTTTTCATATTTGCGTGACTATCTGTGAAATCGTAAAAGATATCGAAAAAAGTTTAATTCAGTGTGCTTTTAAATCCTACAATATCGAGATAAGGAATTTTCCAAAGATTTCATTTTTTCAAAATTTATCCACACCACTCTTGTGTTCGAAAATTCTTTATCACCATATTGGAGTAAAACATTGAATAAACACTTTTTGTAATATCTTTTAATAATAATTTGAAAATTCAGAATTTTTTTAAGGGTTCTTTTCACCCCTATGGCCGTTTCATTATAAACGTTATAAACGTCGCTTGAACTACATTTCTGCAAAGTATGAAATTGTGTTGAATTTTCAAGTTGTCGAACATCCCTTGTCGGTCAGCTTGTGCACATACCTTTGAAATTCTATCCTCTGTTGCCGGAAACAGTGTTCTAATAAAATGGAAACGTAATCACGACCCACATAACATCACCTCAAACTTGATCTTAGCTTCACCCCCTTATAAACCCTTAGAAGCTTCACTGAAATAAACGGAAAACCGTTACGAAACAAGGTTCACGATCCCGCCCCCTGTTAAACAACATATACCCGACAACATTATATTACAGAGATCACATGGACACACGGAATTCGATGGACAAAAGCGACAGATCGAGCAGCGTCGAGGCAAAGACTCAACCGAGCTCTACAGCCGACACTAAAGCAGTGACACCTACGACGACAACCAGCACTTCACTTTTGATCGATGGCAAGGCACCAGTTTCAACGACCGTCAATTCAAAGACCACGGCGACGATTTCTACGTCGACCACGATGGTGGCAACGTCGTACTTGTTAACGGTGGACATGAAGACTTCAACAGACAGCAAGAATCTAACTTTGGACGCATCCATCACACCCCCCACTATTATCATGTCATCGGTGACACCACCGACGGTCTCGCCAACGGCCGGTAGCAGCCTTCCGCTTCCCGGATCATCCACTTCCGGCAGCTCCAGCCCCGTTGGCTCGCCGAGCGTCAATACACCCATGCACCCGTTGCTTACCACTAGGAGGGACTCCACTACTCAGGTGGGATATGTTGAAGAATTTGGTGGGCGTTGAACCTTTTAGTTGGAAGGTGAGATGGGACGAGCATTAGCTTTGGTTACAGTGATTTTTCCTTTGGAATAACGATTCCACTCTTGAAGGAGGGTACGTTTGAAGTGGTTGGTATGAATTGTAAATGAAAGGGAGGGGAGTAGATGAAGTAGATGAAGTAGGGTGAAATATTTGAGAATTAGCACTGGTAATAGTAATTTTTGCTTTGAAATGGTTGAGGATACTTTGGAGGTATTATTATAAGTTGCTGATGAAAGGGAAGGGAGTGGATAAAATCGGGTGGGATAGTTGAGAAGTAGCATTGGTGATGGTAAACTTTGCCTTGGGTTAGTTGAGGGAGCTTGGAGTTGTTACTAGAAGTTATGGGTGAATAAGGGAGGAGTGAAATGGATATATGTACTGTTTTAATGCAAACACCGTTGGACAAATATTGATTGTTAAAGGGACTCGAGAAATGTGAGAGAAGAGAAGGAAGTATGTAAATTCTTTTGTGATACGCATGCTGTTAAATAGTGAGATTAGTGTGATACAGTTTAAAATAGTATAGTTTTCTCTCCTGAATAAAATATGCCCACAAGGTTACTAAGTTTTGTAAATGAACAGGGGCGAAAATGTTAGAGGGAAAGTATAAAGAATTAAAATTATTAATAATTTATGTGATCATACACGATCTAGGCATAGTAACTAATCCCACTTGTAGCATACAACTTCAAAACTATTGTTAGAACATGTATTATAAGAAACCTGCAGTAGTATCGGTCTAAATGAGGTCAGACGCGAGGTAGATGTACTAAACGATTCCGTTTGCAAGTGGCAACGCGAAAACCATTGGCCAGAGAGTACAACTGGAACTGAGTATGAACATCTGCAATTATAGAAACTGTCACTATTTCATTCAGAAGGGTAAACCAAGTCGTATATAACAGCCTGAGAATGTTCAGAACTTAAGTTCTTTCAGCAATCCTGCCATAAACGCGTTACAATTTCAACATAATGCTTTTGTTACAGTGTTACTACAAAGGAAAGGAAACCTCTCCGAATAAATTGTCAAGATTAATACGACAACCAGCAGCGATCGACGAATCCATGCCACCTTCTGGACGTCGCGGAAGTCAACCAACGTTGTCACCCGATCCTGATGACGGAGGTACAATTGACTATCATGCACTAATTTCAGAACCTGTACAAAGTAAAGTCACAAATGTACATACTTATACGCTGAAACATACAGTAGTAAAGTTTAAGGGCACATTCTCGTGTAATCCCTTAAAAAAAAATAGGATTTATTTTAAAGAAAATTGTAACAGATAAGGTAAAAAGTATTTTAAGATGACAAAAAGGATTTTATCGTTTTGTTTCTCCGATGCAATTTTGGATAAATAGATTTAACTCTGACGGTGAGAAAAACACGGTGTACACGATATTCCAATATACGCTCATCTGAGATAAAAATCGAAAGTTTTCGAAACCTGTAATTTTTTATGCTGAATAAAATCAAATTCAGTGAACCAAAATTTTTGAAAATTGGTAAGACGATAGCGAGTTCATTTACGAACAGAATTCCAAAAGAATCTTCGAAATCTATCCATTAGTTCTTTGTTTTTATGTACACCGTTTTTTTATCGCCGTCAGAATTATAGCTATTTATTCAAGAATACATCGAGCAAAAACAAACATACAAATATTATTTTAATCATCTTAAAATATGTGTAAATCAATACCAAAAAGACTTGTTATCCTATGTGTTATAGTTATCTTTAAAAAATATCCTAAACTTTTAAAGGGATTACTCGTGAATGTACCCTTAACTATAAATTTCCATGAAAAGCCACTTTCAGTTCCATAAATTTCCGCTTCCTCCTATCATCTGCTTCCGCAACCTTTGCTCCCTCTGTACGTCAGATTCCTACTACAAGATGTATATTTTATAAGCATCATACGAAATTCTTGTGCTTTCGTTGTTCGAAGGGCGCAGAGCTCGCAGAGATTCGCTGAGTCCTGATTCCGCTTCTTATCCGAGGCGTCGCGACTCGAAGAGCCATCTGAGTCCAGACAGGAACGTCGATAAAAGAGATATGAGTCCTATCAGGCAAGGGAAAGCTCAGCTGAGAAGGCAGTCAACGTCGATGGCTGGTCGGCCACCAAGGTAGCTACCCCTTATTGATTTTTACGCAGCCCTGTTTGAGGATAACGTCGTTGCACTCACAGAAAAGTGATACAACTGAGCAATAAATAAATAAAATCTGAGTCACGCTTCATAAAACTCTATTAAACGAACTTACAGGCAGAGATATTCGATTTTTTTTACAAAAATCGAAACACCCTGTGTTAATTAACTACACTTTCATGTTTCTCACTAGATTTCACTGATAGTGACGAGTTATTATTACCAAAAGCAATTCGAAACCTTTCCAGAAGCCTTCTGTTAATACTTGACTTGTTTTATTAAGTGATGGAAAATTTTTACTCAGGTGTATCATTACGCTGTCATGTTAATTGTCAAGCACTGTATATTTATGCTAAGTGTTTCTAATTGGAAATAAATTTTCCGTTTCAGGTCGCCGGACAGCTCCTCCTGCTCCTCGAGAGATCAGAGTCCTTGTGCCTGTACATCATCAGGCTTCCAACCTTTGTCAACAATAGGGAATCAACAAGCGTCAGCAACCGGGGAAATTCTGATAGCTCGTGGCTTTCGGCGACAGAGCACTACAGAGGAGACGCTGAGATGTCGAAATTATCGACGGCAGAGCTCTCAGAGCGAGGAGGCGGTTAGTTATTTATACAAGGGATTATTAAATTCTGTTAGAAGCTAGAAAGAGTGAGGGCGACATATGCATAAATATTTGAGCTCGATTAATTTTACGTTCACTATGTACGATACTTATGTTTAATAGGTTCAGAGACACCGAGGACGAAGGGACAGTTCTGCCCAAATCACTGACGGCACATTCGCCTCGATGACCATCGAGACATCGAGCACCTTTTTCGACAGCAGCACGCAAACTGGTGAGTCACGAGTTTCACGAACATTCGTCATGCTTAGATATTTTAATTGAAGATAATCGAACGTGAAAAGGTCCCATGGGCAATGAAGTGATAATATTATTCTTGCATGCAATTGAATAATCGAAGTATGAGCTTTTAGTAAAGTATGAAAGGAATTTAGTTTCCATTCTTCAGTGAGGAGAAAATGTGCAATATAAATTGAGGGAAAAGTGGATTAGTGTGAAGTTTTAGTTCATTGTTCTTGTATTCGTAGGCTTTGAATTTCCCGCTACGGAGTCAGTAGTATGACATGTATATGATCAGCCATGACAGGAGCGCCCTCGTTCGTCGTAATTTGAATTTTGCGCTGAAGATGCGCGCGTTTTTATCGATGGAGTATGTAGACATCGTCCGTGGTACTTAACACCCAATATCAGAATTCTGAATCAAAATAAATCTATCTATTTACAATTATTATAAATTTCATACTCCATGAACCATACTTTTCCAACCTTACTTATTGGACTAGACTACTTGACTTCTGACATTCTTGACATCTTCCACCTTCTACGATCCGACTTGAAAAAGTGCAAGATAAATGGAATTCAGTAATTTATAATTATTATTAAATCAGATCAAAATAGAAATCGTGAACTCATTGTTTGCGTTGAAAGCAGGCTGCAAAGATTCCCTCTATTTCTCACGTCATCTTTGATTAAACTCGTGAGTATAAATACTTTCAATTTCACATAAATTATATTGAGTTTGGAACCTCCATAAATAATCATTTAATTTTTAATTTTCAATTCAATTTATCATAACTTATAGTAATTTTTCAATGTCCAATTAAATTTTATACAATTCGAGTAGTATGCCTCATAAAAATGTGTGCAGCAAAGGTTCACAAAATTTCCAAGTGCTTTCAAACAGAACTTAATAGCTCCTTATTTATCCTTGAATCAGTCTTCAACATACAATTTTTGCTTCGACCCGAACTTCAACCCTTCCTCGCCAGCACTACCAATACTCCCCTGGGTAATTACCCATAAATCTAATTAGAGTTAATTTCCCAGGCACTTTTCACCGAGAAAAGCTTTGAAAGTTCCCTTAACTTCCAACATTCAAATTAAAACACGCGCCCTAAGAACCCACTGCTCTCACTAAAATTTTCAAACCCTCCACAACTACATTTTCTCAGAAACGATAGTTCCTACATTCCTGCAAGTAATTTAATTGAAATTCCCAAGCTTCGGCAGCTGCCTTAAGTTCCTAGGCTCCCACCACTATCCACTAGAAATCAAAATCCGCGCCCTGGAAGCCCACTGTCCGCGTTGAAATCGCGTCGCGCGGTTGCCAGAGGCGCGGTGGTCGCGAGCAGCGGGCGTCGCGACGCCGACCGCCGTCTCCGCGGACGCAGGCGTGGTGCCAGTGGCCTTAGTTCCGGCGGAGTGACACTGGGTGCATGGCAGTCGATAGCCTGCCAAACAGAAAGCCAGCCCCTACTAGCTGCTGCTTGGCGAGCGTGTGCGTGTCCTTCTCGTGTCTCGACGCCTCTACCGTCCGTATCCTGCCCCTGGTGAAGACGAGGGACACCTGCCTCGTGGCAGGGGACAAGAAGCAGGCGCTGTCATCGTCAGCAACCGAAAAACCAGCTCAGCAACCGTAGATCTCCTGTGCTCCCCCGATCGACGATCGAACCAGTGCTTTCTGACAGGACCAACCGTCCTGACCAAAAGGATTCTTCGCCCACCAGGATCATCAAGATCCTCAGGACCTGCCGCTCCTTAACCCACAAAACATCGTGCTGCATTCACCGAAATTGACAGTTGTTGACAGTCCTCCGTCCAGCCTTTCAACAATCACCTGTTCCCATTCACTCTGTTTACCTCGGCAACGAATCGATCCTCCCGCTCAGGACGAAGCACACCGGTGCGAGCAGCCACGTCTCCTCCAAGGATCAGCTCTGTCCCGAGATGACAGCTTTCATTCTCCATTAGAGCGATGGGTGGTGTCCTGCGAAGCGCGATCCACGGATCCCTCGTCATCGACCGGCTGATCCAAGACTCTCGGAAGGACGTCCAGCTGGCGGGCTCGTTGTCCTCGCCTCCTGCGTGAACCTAGCCCGACGCACCGCCCTGCGATCAACGCTGACTGAACGCAACCACTTGTGGCGGCCACTGTGTGCGTGACACTCGGCATCGGCTCGCGAGGGCACTTGGAAGCCGGCCAAGGCGTCGTGTGCCAGGAGCCAGGCGGTTCCTCGTGGTCGGCGAGGATCCTCGATGACCTCGCTGTCCTCGGGATCGCGGATCGTTGGTGGTGCGCGTGTGACCGTCGAACGTTCCCTAACCGCGATCGCGTATGCTGTGCTCCGCCGTGACATGTGATAACGGGTGTACCAGTGACGGGAAAAAGGACTCGTCCCGCTGATCAAGGATCGAGATGAGGCTGCCGCCTTTCGTCAAGCTAAGGTGCCTGAGGTATGACGGTCCGTCTGGTTAGGTGCCTGCGAGTTTCTTCCTTCGTTTCTCCTCCAGCAGAAATGTAAGTGCTTTGTAAAACACTTTTCGAGATTGATTATTAGCGAGATGCGGACAGGATGTCGAAGGGAATACGGTCAGAAGCTGGGGGAAGAGTTCAAGAGTATTTTCATTGCGCGCTTTACGAACACCGTGACTAGCAGAGCGGAGAAACGCGACTCGTTCAGAATGCTTTTATTGTTCGCCGTGTTTGATACTGCATACTCGTCGGTGAACGCGTCGGTGTGGATGCTTCGTCTCGTGATTTTTATGGGCCTACGGGATCGTGTCGTTTATTCGCTGCCACTGATGGAGGTTCAGAGACGGAAGTTTCTTTGATTGTTTCCAGTTTGGTCGTCGGGCTCGGGGCAGAGTTCAATCGCGAATCTTGCGTGGCTTTTATTTTGTGAAATGTACTGGATCAAAAGATCGGACTGAATGGAGGGAACGAGTTGCAACTGAGGATCTTTACTCTGTTAATCTTTTATGTTTGATGATTGTAATTTTTTTGCTGTCGATTTTAAATAAATGTAGTTCCTCCACGATTTGTATATTTACTATCTGCACAAGCTTTGTTGTAGGTGATAATTTTTTAATTGTTGTTGAAGGGAGTTAAAAATATACTGTGAAAAGAAAGCCCCAGAAGGTTTAGTTAAGTTTTTTGTCTGTTCTGCTTACGCCTGAAGGGAATCGATTATAATAACTCTTGTTTATATAACGGAAGGAACAAGGAAAACCTTTGGCTTCTGAAGCACAGGTTTACACTTGGTTATTGCTTCATCAATATCCACGTCAAACACGTCGGAGCAGGAACCTCACAATTCATTACGCGGAACGGAGATTTCCTATCGCTGAAGCACGTTGAAGGAAACAGCTTCACAGTAATTACACTTCACAGTTTATCCGGCTTTCGTCATTTCATATTTCATTTCATGTTTCTTCAATCCCTCTTGCAGCCGTTGGCTCAGTAACAGTAATTAGCTCCAGTATTAAGCACATTAAAATATATGTTGCTCAATTCATTCGAGCAAAGAATTTTCATCATATATCGCAACGAAAAAAACGTAACTTTAGACGCCAATTGATCAGACAGAAATAATCGGGAAAGTTTAAAAATACGCTTGTGCTGCAATCTTACACTTGACTCACAGATGTTTCTAGATACTATCATCTGTTCACCTATTTTCACAAAAAGGTGTAAAGAAAAATGTTCACAAGTGGTCATCTACAATTTCAATTGAATTAAATAAAATTAGAATTTTTAACGCCCTAAATATTATTTTAATAAAGTTTTTCATCCTCACATTATTTTGTGTCTTTTACATTTTACGAAATATAATAGCTTGCACATTTCTGCTTTCACTTTTTCGCGCCGGTAAGCTCTAAATCGGAAACCTTGCAATTATTTTGATACTGTTCATAAGATTCATATTAAAACCGCAATTCTCTTGTTACACGACCAGAGAGATAATTCTCGCGATAGTTTACGAGACAACGTAAGTTTTACAGAATCCACCATCCTCTGGCGGGTGACGCTCGTTACGAAAAGTTCGAATAACACTGCGCCGAAAGTCGTTACAACGTTCCTCCTACCCCAGGTTCCGGCAGTCCCCTGTAACCAACTTTTAATTTCACCCGCGAATATCTGCCCGCCGTGATTATCTCTGGAAATTCTCTCACCATTCCGCAGTTCGCTTTCCTCCAGTTACAAAAATATCTTACAATTAGACTCTCTGATAAAACACTGAGTAGCACATCAACAAAAAAATACTATTTCTCCATTCGAAATTCACTGTCAATTCAATTCAGAAGTGAAATTTCTCGCCTTATGACAATAGGGTGGCCCTTATTTTCAACCAGCGATTTCTTTTGCTCGCGCCCCCTAATATTTAATAAAAAAAATAGTCCCTCAAGAAGAATATTGCAATTGGACAACAGGAAAATGTGCCTACCAGGACTTAAAGTTTAGAATTCATCAATGGTTTGAATTTGAAGAATTTCTCACAAATGGTAAGCCCTATCGAAATTTTGTTCAAATAAAATTAAAAGAGCATTCAATTTTCTACAATTCCTGTATATATAAGTTTTTCGTGCTTCTAACCATTTTTTAGATAATAACGTTTGAATATAGAGAGCTCTGCACTTCACGCGCCCCACCTGTACGGCGTGACGTATTGTGTATCCCCCCAAAAAACTTTAAAAAAGTAAAAAAATTATGCCAAGCACATGAAATCAAGTAAATCACAAAATAAAGAAAATAATACTAATAAATACAAAGTAAAAAAAAGATGTGAAATCAGAATGAGCTGCAAGTACATAATGGTGCTTTCCCGCAGCGTGCAAAGGCGACACTGTGTAACACAATAAAAGACAAAAAAAAGATGTCCGCGGCCTGGAAGTCAAATACTTGGCGTGGCCAGGCAAGGTATTCGCAGATCATCAATACCCATACCCCTCTCCCCTACCCCCTCGCAGGCTTTCAGAAAATTTGTCCATTTAAAACTCAGACAATATGAGTACATTTTCATTATATTGCGTTTTAAAATAATTGTAAGATCATTCATCCACACCGATAGTTTTCCTCTCACAACCTTTCACATAATTTGTCAATTTTAAACTCTGACAGTATGAATACATTTTCATTATTTTGCCTTTTTAACTAATTCTTATTCAGCGACACCTTGACCTTGCCTGGCCACGCCAAGTATTTGACTTCCAGGCCGCGGACATCTTTTTTTTGTCTTTTATTGTGTTACACAGTGTCGCCTTTGCACGCTGCGGGAAAGCACCATTATGTACTTGCAGCTCATTCTGATTTCACATCTTTTTTTTACTTTGTATTTATTAGTATTATTTTCTTTATTTTGTGATTTACTTGATTTCATGTGCTTGGCATAATTTTTTTACTTTTTTAAAGTTTTTTGGGGGGATCTCACTTCTTTTTACAAAGATTTTACAATTACAGCATAATAATTATCAGCTGTTGAAATTTACAATTCCATGAATCTGAAAGCACGTACAATTCCATGAACCTGAAAGCACGTACAATTCCATGAAACTGAAAGCACGCACAATTTCATGAATTGTTTTATCAAATCGAGAAATGTTTTTCGTGGTTAGAAAATTAAAATTTCCATTCATAACGCCATTTTCTGAGTATATTTCATGGAATAGTATTTTTTAAATTAATTTGTTTATGTTTACCAAATTCATGCGTTTTATTGGACTCTAATTGATTTTAGTATCAATTTTCATTTTCATGTTTACAGATTTCTGTGCTTAAAGGGGTTATTGCTAGATTTAGCACGAATTTTCGTGTTTTCAGATTCATGGAATTGTACGTGTTTCCAGATTCAGGGAATTGTATGTGAGACTGCATTTTGATTGCAATTCAATGGTACAACGATAGCATTTTGATTGCAATTCAATGGTACAACGATATATATTTGTAAAAACACGTGGCATCTCAAATTTTGTACTTAACCTGACTGTAAGCTGTCAAAATTTGGAGTTGATTGCATAGTGAAGATAGGAATTGATGAACGAAATTGCATAGTGAAGATAGGAATTGATGAACGAAACATGTGTTGGTTTCGTTTTGGCTGAAGGTGTGCGTGTAACGCGTGTATACGTATTATGTGGACGAAAATTTGGCTTGGAGAATCAGAAGAAAAATATCGGAGATATCGGATCCGACCGATCCATGAGACGATATTACGATATCTCTGTCATGCGTGGACCGATTTTATTGAAATTGGTCTTATTCGAAAGCCGATATGCGGTTTACATAAGAAAAATGCCTTTAAATTTACAAAATATTGCAGGCGTGATGAGATATTAATGTATAAATGTCAGAATTAGGTTAGAGTGTCTCCGCGACGAGTAAAGATACACGGTAGCGACATCGACAGTCGACATATACAGGGTGTTTCTTTTTCATGTACTTGGCGTCGAGACGCTACCGCGTCTCTAGATACGTAACTAATCCAAACTATTGATGAATTCTAAACTATAAGCCCTCGTCGGTTCCCAGTTCTGTTGTCCGATTGCAATACAATTTTTCAGAGACTATTTTTTTTATCAAATGTCGCCGTTACTGGGGTGAGAGCAAAAAAATACAAAACAAAAATTTCAACACGTATAAATTAGGGCCACCCTATTATGACAAGCAGAGGTGTTCAATACTTGGTTCAAACGTCTGCTCTTCTTATTACTTAACAATGCTCGCTAGAAGCACCATTAATATCCTAAATTAATATTCATGTAACCCAAAACATGCTCATCCAACAGAAATATACTTAACACTTTCGCCCCATTCTTCTTATACGATAACACCCCGTGAATTACGCCACCCCGTATAATTTCCATTATCACAGCTACTCATCTCTATTCCCCACGGTGTTCCCCCTCCGAAACCAGGATCGCCCGCCGCCCCATCGACCACTTTTACTTTCCAATTCCATGCACTCCGTGGGAAGAATACGAAGAAAGCAGAGAGGGTGGAAAAAAAAAGGATGAAATTGCCCTTAATTCCGGAGCCGCGGACTAATGCAATCCAGCGGAGCGGCCTTCCTGTCCGCGACTCCATTTCGAAATTGCGTCAGAGGGCTGCTTCCGCATTTCCGTGTCGGGTAGTGTGGAATAATAAGGTGAAACATACCCCTCATCCAATCCCTCAATCCCAATCGTCCTTCCTATCTTCACGGTTCTTCCTCCCTCTTCCACCAGGATTCTCTCGAGCCCCTTGGACCTAGCTGCGGATCGAAACCGCCGCAGAAAACTAAGGAACGAACCAGGGGGACAATCGTTGGGCCCAGAACGATCGATCGCTTCGTTTCGTTTCATTCGACC